>WNWU01000036.1:13136624-13148295 GCA_012654045.1 Ptyas mucosa
CATATGCACAAAAGGACTACCCAGAGGGCTGAAAAAAGTGATTTCTGACAGGTCCTCCCACTTTTGACCAGTCTTTTTTTATTTTGAAATTTACCAGTAGCCGCTGCATTTCCCACCCCCGGCTTATACTTGAGTCAATGAGTTTTCCTAGTTTTTGTGGTAAAATTGGGGGCCTCGGCTTATATTCGGGTCAGCTTATACTCGAGTATATATGGTATTTTTCAGTAATAATATCCAATTATATTGCTATGGTAATTCTTTAATTTGGGAATATGATCAAGATTTTGTTTAAAAATAGTATCTCTTTTAACAGTATCTGGGTTGTATTATTAACTGCTTAAACTGTTTCTGGGGTTAGTAGCTTAATTTCTTTTGAAAAGAAAATAATACCGGTATTTGTTTTTTTAAAAGTTCCGTAAAATGTTTATTAATTTATTTCTAGTGAGAATCTATCCAAGGATCTTTACTTGATGTCTCAGATGGACAGTGATCAATTTATTCCAATATGGACTATTGCCAATATGGAAGGAATTAAGAAACTGACAACCAATATGGATCTTATTGTGGAAGTACTAAGAGGTATATAAAAATCTAATTTCTCTGTGAATTCTATAGAATTGTTATTCCATATGAATCTCTTGTCCTGACCTTGTTATTGCATAGAAATGGATATAGAGGTATTCATTCTTTAGCAACTACAGATGGGACCAGTAGTTCTGTCTTTAATTGCTATGATGTTGCTAAGTGGGAAATCACATGCCTGTGACTGTGTTTTTCTTTTCTTCTCTCACCCATCCTTTGAAATTATCACTCTAGCACTTGGATAATTAGCAAGAAGGGAATTGATGTTTTTAGCTACTTTCTTTGACAAAAAAGACGTGACTTTTTTGTACCATGACATAGGTCTGGTACAAGAGAGGCTAACTAGATATCGCTTGCCCTCCCTATTTAAGTAATCTGCCCTACCAAGTTTGGGGGGGGGGGGAAGCAATCTCTTTGGTACCTAATCCATTTGTTCTCTCCATTCCCCTTGCAGAATAAAGAGATTGGAGAGAAAGGGATTACAAGAGTGTTAGCAGACACACTGGACTGTTTGTATATGTATTCAGAATTGGCACCAGTGCATTCCTTTCAAAATGTATTCCCCATTGTGTGTCTGCTAACCCACTTGTAACCCTTTCTTCTCCCATCTCTCTGGAGGTTAAAAAAAAGAAAAGGAATCCCTGTGGATTTTACTCTGCTAGTTATTGCCGACTCTAAGAGGCAGTGCTCATTTCTGTTTCAAGGCGCTTGAGCCAGCACTGTCTGAAGACATTTCTGTGGTCATGTGGCATGATGATATCATGTAACACTATTAACTCTCTGGAAGGGACAGAATATAAAACCCAACAGTTCAGACACAGGATCACATACTACAATGGCAATCATGTGACTAAGGCATACTCTGAAGGCACAAATGCAGGCACTCTTCATAAAGCTACTTGTTCAGCACTATCCCAACTTTGAATGGTTGCTGAATGAGGCAAGAGATAAGCAAGGTTTCCCTGGATTTACAACCAGTCATTTAAAACTTCCAGTTGTCATAAAACATCCCTTCCACCACCACCACTCATAGTGGTTGTATCTGAGTAATTGGAACTTGTTTGTATTTATAGCAATAGCACTTAGACTTATATACCACTTCACAGTGCTTTACAGAGCACTCTCTAAGCGATTTACAGAGTCAGCATATTAGCCTCAACAATCTGGGTCCTCGTTTTACTGACCTTGGCTGAGTCAACCTTGAGCCTGGTGAGATTTGAACTGCCAAATTGCAGGCAGCCAGCAGCCAGCAGTCAGCAGAAATAACCTGCAGTGCTACATTCTTAACCACTGTGGCTCTTACAACTGTTTGCCATGTGACCCATGATTATGTGATAGCCATTTACATTTTTTTCTGCCGGCTTCTCTAGAAAGTCAATAGGGAAGCCAGCAGAGAAGGTTGCAAGCTGTTGCTGCCTGCTAAAAGGATTCCCTCTCATCTCTGGGAACTGGCTGAAGGAGCAGCCTGCCAAGAGAAACAAAACAGGGTGGAGAAATGAAGCTCACGTCCCAAAGGTCCATGTTCCATTCCCACAGTCCACCAGAAAAGTTCCCTTCTCCACACAGAGGAGAGCTGAATTTCATACAAACATGGAGCTTAGATCCTGAAGGTCCACACTGTGTTTTGTAACCCACCAGAGACGTTTTCTTCCATGTGCAGAGGGGAGCTAATCCCAGCAAGCAGTTCTTTTGCTGTGTCTGCTTAATGACTGCAACTGGGAATGCTGGGTAATGTTATTGAGTAAAGCAGTCACATGGGCCTTTTGCTTAACTGCTTTGCTGAGTGACGGAGATTCTGATCCCTATCCTGGTAATAAATTGAGGACTATCTGTAGTTGACCAAAGATATATTTTCTAAAATATACCTGAAATTTGCCCCAGTACAATGTATTATACCCATAAATACAGAATAGTATTTTAGTGGCATACATAAAATACGTTGTGCCAGATGATGATACTGTAACAGAAGAATGAGCAGTTACATACATTGAGTACTAAACAGTGACCATATTGTTTTAGCGAATTTGAAATTTGCTTTCTCTGTGTATTTTCAATAAACAGAGTTCTGTTCTGTTTAATTTAGCTTCTCCTATAGTCCAAGTGGATGAGCAAGGAGAGAAAGTTAGACCAAATCATAAGCGTTGCATTATTATCCTTCGTGAGATCCCTGAAACCACACCAGTAGAGGTAAGTGTCTTTTAAAATGTGAAAACAAGTTCATTTGCAGGACAATAACCAATAGGTTAAAGTAGTGTTTATATTTGATACAAGTTTGTAACTGAGAGATGGTAATGTATTTAAGCTACATCTTGGTTTTGAGCTACATTTGAGAGAATAGAAATATTTCGCAACAATTGTACTTTTAAAATACCTGTATATATAACTTTTATTTGCGGTCACAGACCAAAATACAAATATAGTTACAAAGAAACGCGGGGAAAGTAACATCATAAACAGTTAAAATACCTGTATTGTTTACCACATTCTTATAGAAAGTATCTTCATGTAATTTGCCTTTTAAAAAAGATATCATGTCAGCATTGCTAGTTATAAAGAATAATGACTTTTTCTTAGCTGTGAATGAGTTATTTTTTTTAAAAAAATTGTTAATTTCCTAGGCACCTTGATTTGGAAAGTCACAGAATGATTTTATATACCGTATTTTCTGGTGTATAAGACTACTTTTTAACACAGGAAAATCCTCTCAAAAGTTGGGGGTCATCTTATATGCTGGGTATAAGCCTACCGACGCTCTGACTTCCCCAGCTGACCCCCAGTGATGGCAAGCCCCAGCTGTCTGGGGAAGTCGGAGCATTTGTAATATCCACCTGGATGCCTGGGATGGTGGGGGAAACTCTGCGCAGCTGGGTCCAGCATTCAGCGGCATGCAGCCTTGACGAGATCGGCACAGCTTCCCGAATCTGAGTTGCCGGCGCTGACCGATGACACTACAGGAGCGCCGACAACATTGAGGGGTAGTCTTATACGGCGAGTATAGCCCAAACCCTATATTTTAATAGGAAAAGTAGGGAGTCGTCTTATACGCCCAGTCGTCTTATACGCCGGAAAATACGGTACTTAATATTAACCATTGTTTGGAAACTAAAATGGAAACAGTAATTTTCAAACTATTGCAGAAATTAAAATCCTCTCCAGCTTGGATAGGATATTTTAAAAAACATAATTGTTAACATAACATAATTCACTGAAATAGTCTTTATATATTTCATCCAGGAGGTAAAAGCACTGTTTAAGAATGAAAGCTGTCCCAAAGTTATAAGTTGTGAATTTGCTCACAATAACAACTGGTACGTTACATTCCAGTCAGATACTGACGCGCAGCAGGTAAGAATATCATGCGTTCTGAATTTCATTGCCCTAATGAATTCTGTCTTTTTCTAGTCTCTCAGATAAGTCAAAGCAGTTTGGAATTCTTGCTTTTAAATAAATCAATTTAATAAAAATAGATTGTATTTATATATTCAGAAACATAGGCAGAGCAAAAGCATCAGGATCTTAATAAAGCTTATAGAAAACTTATTTCTTAAGGCTATGAATAAACAACCTACTCTTAACCAGTAGCACATATGCAAACATATTCTTGCTATTTTGCTCTTCAAGCATGTTCTCATTCAGTTATTCTGAAAGTGATTGGAAATATTTTGGTGTTCAATCTCTTCAGTGTGGCAAGAAATCCTTTTGTTCTCCTTTTGTTAAACAGGCACATTGAATTTTAGACTCTTTCAGCATTTCTATAGACTTTTGCTCTTCAAATTAGTTTCATAAGATTTCTGCAGTTTTACAGATGTGCTGGTATTTGCAGCTTTGAAAATGAAATTATTTAGAACATGGTCAAATTAAGTCTTTTGTTAAACCAAACCAAACAAGACTCCCATTTCTAGGAAATGTCTTTGCTGTATTAGAATCCTGTTTGATGTGACTTGATTCATTTTGGGCTTTCTTTGAACCTCACTAAAGGCTTTAGGCCTGTATGTAATTTCATTCTGGGATTTTCTCTAGTTTAGTTGAAAAGCAGTAGCCCCTTTCCCCCTAAACTTTACGTCTAAAACCAAGTTCACCAAAATTCTGTTTTTTGTTATTCTGATGACCTCGTGGGGATCTTTTGTTTAACATTTTGGTCTGAGATTTTTCTTCCATTCTCTAAAAGCAAGCAAAATAACCTGTGTTAGGATCTGTAGTTTTAAACTAATTCTTGGTTATCTTTCCCAGCCCCCTGATATCTAGTTTTGCTTTGCAGAAATCATGCTCCTTGTCAGAATTGCTTACTACAGACATACAGGTCAATTACTTTGACCCTATCCCTAGTTTACAGGGTTCCAACCTCCACTCATTCAGACCTACTTCCAATTTCACCAAAATCATGTAAAATGACAAAGCATTTGAAATCTTAAGTTGTCTGAGCTCCATTTGGGCTCTATTATCCAAGCTTAGCAAAAAGTACCTATGCTGACTGCAGCCTATTAATTGCTGCTTAATCCTACCTAAGTATCCCTGATACCATCTATCCCAGCAAAAAATCTCTTTCCTCCACTTTCAGTATACCAAAAGTAAGAACATTGATGATTGTAAGCAGCTAGGTGATTGTAAAGAGTCAGTAAATGGCAGAAGATGTGCCACTGGACACATTGCTGTTTTCCAAAAATCCAAATGAAATTCTTCCTGTCCCAGGATCACAGCTATGGTTTCTTCAATTCCACTGATCCATTTGGTACCTCTTCCACTTTCTTTAGCCCCCATTTTGCAGCAAGAACAATTTGTGTTCATCTGAAATGTGAAATCAGGAGAACTTCCCAGCAGGTTGGTGTTGAGAGAGATCTCACTCAGAATGTCACCGTGCCTGAATGTCAGACCCTATATATACAACTTATATGTAAAATGTAATGTAGTATCTCCCATTCAGTTTGGTGAGACACTGTGTGCTGAATCTCAGACAGTGCTGGTTCTTCTTTTGGTAGAATTGTGCTTTCCTTTGCCCTCCCCTCTGCCATCGCATAAACTCTAATCTCTCATTGCTCAGCTAGAGAAAATTCCAGAACTTTCAGATGCATTAGTTTTGAATACACTGATGACATTGAATTTTAGTTAAAGGTAAGATAGCTGATGTTTTATCATTTACCTTAGGTATATTGTTTTGCATAGGTCTTTATTTCTGGGATGTGATTCATAACTTTAAATAGAGAAAATTACTGGTTGTTTTAAAGAAAAATCTACACATGATTTTTGAGAAAAGATTTGTTTCAGAAAATATGGGAAAGGAAGGTGGTGCAATTTTCCTAATGCTTTAATAAATACAACAAAGTCGAAATGTTGCAGAAGTAATAAAAGAGTGCTGTAGAGTTACTTATATTTCAGCTTGAAATTGATCCTGGAAGTTCTTTAATGTTTTTGAAAATGTTGTTATACTGATCTGTCATTGGATGTTTTTATATCTGTACAGGCTTTTAAATATTTACGGGAAGAAGTTAAAACGTTTCAGGGCAAGCCAATAATGGTAAGCTTTATTATCGTTGTATACCTCAAGTTGTAGTTTAATACTTAAACAGTAAGTTATACTTATAACTTCTTAATCACTATTAGATTTTCATTAGTATGATTATCATAACCTTTATGATTGTTTTTCTACAGGGTGTCATAGATGTAATATTTTGAAGCACCAACTTTAGTTCTGGTTTAATTCAAGGTTAACTATGTTATGGTTAACTATGAATAAGACTACAAAGGATTATTTATATATAATTTTTTGGCAGTTTTAATTGCAAGAGTAATCTTGTCATGGTAAAATCTTGATAAAAATTTGAACATGAGAGACTAAAAAAAGAAGGAATATTTGTTCCAGACAATGATTGAAAAGCGTATCTATTAAACTGAACTGCAGTTACTCCCAAGACATTCTGCAAAGTGGTTCAGCAAAGAATCTAAGTTGGTTGCAGAAATAGTCAAGAACTAATTTGAATTGCCATTTTTAATTGCAGATCCCAAACTTTTAACAAAAGGTTAAAAGGTAAAGCTACAGACAACCTGTTAGGAAACAGATGAAATACAAACAGTAACATTCGTGTCCTGTAACGGTCTTTATATTTGGTATGATAAATATAGCCCAGTTTAAACTTTCTTACACAGGCCAGGATAAAAGCCATCAACACATTTTTTGCAAAGAATGGTTACCGGGTAGTGGATTCCAATGTTTATGTTCAACCGGTTCAAACACAAGCACAGTTTGCCTCACCATTGTTCATGCAGCCTATATACAGTCCTCAGCAGTACTCCATCTATAGTATTGTGCCTCAGACATGGTCTCCAAACCCTGCACCTTATTTTGAAACACCCCTGGTAAGTACTTAACGTTTGTGGTTTGCAGTGTTTGCTTTACTTCAAAATATATATCTCTGTCTTAAATAATATAAAGTCCCCTATCCTGTAATGAATGTCATTTTACCCTCATACAGCATTTAATTAATTGATGTTGGAATTGCATATTCCACTTTTTGTGGCTTGGGAAGTGGAACACTGATAACTCCAGGGAATTATACAGTCGTTTAAATTCCAAATAGAAAATATTTATGATTATAGCTAAGTGGCGTTTCCAGAACCATATAGATTGGCAGTGCAACTGTTTGGCAGACAAAAGTGTTCTTCACAAATTCAGGATGCTACTCTGAAACTAAAATATAGTGGCACAAATTAATCATTATCAAATATATAAACAACTATTTTCATTACAGGTAGTCCTCGACTTACAATAGTTCCTTTAGTGACTATTCAAAGTTACAACAGCACTGAAAAATGTGACTTATAACCAAGTTATGACCTTTGCAGCATCCCCATGATCATGTGATCAAAATTCAAAATGCTTGGCAAGTGGTTCATATTTATGATCACAAGGTGATGTGATCACTTCTGGCAAGCAAAATCAATGGGAAGACCAATTCACTTAACACCCAGGTTACTAACTTATCAACAGCAGTGATTCACTTAACAACTGTGGCAAGAAAGGTTGTAAAATGAGGCAAAATTCACTTAACAAATGTCTCACTTAACAACATAAATTTTGGGATTAATTGTGGTTGTAAATCGAGGACTACCTGTATTGACAGAACTCTTAATAGAAAATAGCCAGATCTGTTTTAATAGTGAATGTAATGAAATGCAGTTTGCATTGTCTTAATTTTGTATTTTTGAACTGTTTAAATATTTGAACTCCAGGGGGTTGTTGATTCAAAAACAAAAGCTTCTGTTTCATGAGCAGGTGTTTTATTTTAAATGATAATCTGGTTTGCATTTATCTTTTCATTGCATTGCTATATCAATATTATTTTAGAAATTATTTTTCAAAAGTAATAAATTGGAGAACACCTCCAACCAATGCATAGGCATCCAAGTTTATATTGTAACAACAATTATTGTGGAAATTATATAGGTGTAATACATACAGGTAGTCCTTGACTTTAACTGTAGTGGAGCCTGGAATTTATGTTGTAAGTCATGACAGTTATAAGTCAAGGCCTTCATGCAACCAACTCAATTGTATGGTTGTTTTTGCATCAGTCTTTATGCTAATGCTGTAGTCATAAAATGAATCGATTCATTCCTATGGGCAGTTTTTGTTAGAAACCAGCAAAAGCATTGCAGTCACATGACTGTGGAATGCTGTAATTGGCTATAAATGTATGCCGGTTTCCAAGTGCCTGAAATATGGATCATGTGACCATGGTGGGAATACGCCAGGGGTGTCAAACTCAAGTCCTGCGGCCCGGATGCAGCCCATGGGGTGCTTAGATCTGGCCCATGGGGCCGGCCTGGAAACACCAAAGGACTGGCCCGCAGTGCCGCTGCAAGCGAAAACGGAGCTTGGGAGGCTGTGCCCACATTGGCCACCCCCAGCCCCACTCACCCCTGACCCTCCAAGATCAAATAAAACCCTGATACGGCCCTCAATGAAATCGAGTTTGACACCCCTGGAATATGCTGTCAGAACTCCAGAACTGGATCATAAGTAGATTTTGGAGGATTCTATCATAACCGTGATCATTCATTAAGCAAGGATTACCTATACTTCCTTGGTTTTAGCTGTGCAGCTGTTAAAATTGCAGTTCTGAGAATTTGTATTCAGTTATTTGTTTGCAGTGAACCTCATGATATATGTCGTGCTTACTTCAGGCTCCGTTTCCGAATGGTGGATTTCTGAATGGCTTCAGTTCACCAGGTTCATACAAGACAAATACTGCAGCATTGAGTATAGGTCGCCCATTCCATAGAAATCGGTAAGAAAGTTGGCACCAACATTTTTGGAAAGTAAAACTTCTGTGTTTATATTGGACAATCATCAAACTGGTTCAATAAAATAGTGTGGTTATTTTATCTGTGCTCTGCTTCAGTTTCATATCTGTATTATATTTTCTTCAGTTTTATACCGTATTTTTCGGAGTATAAGACTCACCTTAGTTTTTGGGGAGGAAAATAAGAAAAAAAAATCTGCCTCTGCCTACCAGCATCCATTGTATTCATCTGGCTAGCATCCTGTCAGTGTGAGAGAGAGTTTGGGGCTGTTTGGAAACTGAAACAGTATTTTCTGTGTGAGCAACAAGGCAGGAGACAGCAAGGAGCTTGGGCGTGGCTTAGCTCAACCATTCTGAAGCTGCATGATGTGCTGATCTCTGAAACTAAAACTGAAACTCCTCTCTACTTGTGTTTTGCCTGTATTTACTACCATGTTGGAAACCTGATTTTGGTATTGTATATTTACTTCATGTGTTATATTATATATAAAGAGGAGTTATTGAATCCTGCTGAATCAGTTACTTGTGCGTGCTTTCTGGATGTGATTGCTGCTGCAAACTCTGACAGTCCTTGCAGCAAATAGCGAACAGCCAGGTCAGCTTTAGCACATTATTGCAGCCTGATTCAGCACGAGCAGCTGATTGGTGGGTGGATCAGCTTCCTGGAATATCCCCAATCAGCTGTTCCAGGCTGCAGGGATTGCCACAGACCATTGCCGCCTTTGTGCCAAGCGTTTTTTTGCTACATTCAGTGTATAAGATGCACCCAAATTTTCACCCTCTTTTTTTTGGGGGGGGGAGTGCGTCTTATACTCAGAAAAATACAGTATTTTATTTTCTTCATATCTAAAAAAAATAGTTATGCTAAAATCTTCAGGAAATTTAGTTGGGTTTTGAGATTGACAGCCGCAAACAAAGGCCCTTTGTTTTTGGCTTTTTTAGTCTACATATTATGTTTGATGAGAAGAATCATCTTTAACTTACAGCAATTTTTTGATCTACATTTGTTTTAATCTAAAACTAACTTCATTTCTTTTTAGTTAATTTCATTGTGGTGTTCTTGTGCCATATTCGTCATTGGATGTTGGTGATCATGTTGGCGATCCATTGTGTTAATTATGATACCCAAATCATTCTTTTATTTTTAAGTATCTTCTGACAACAGGTCATTTTAAGAAAATATTTCTGAAATATTTTTTCTTGAATTGGAATTTCTTCATTTGCTCATTGCTTATAGAATTTGTTTTCTTATTTTCCCTAAGAAGTCATTTTTCACAGCTGTGGTAATTATTTGTTGCATTATTTTGTAATCCTGACAGTTGACCAAAATCCTGGTGTCATTGAGGCGGCCTTAAATGAAACAGAATAAATAAATAAATGAATGGAGGCAGAAAAAAAATAATACCAGTTCTTTTACAAACTGTCTTGGGTTGTAAAAGAACTTCGCTAAAACAATTAGAAACTTACACTCACATTTTAGAGTTTGAGATTGCAATGCATAAACTTAGCAGTTCCCTACCCATGTATATCATTGAAATCTAATCATAGAATTGCTTGTTTTGGACCAAGAGTTTGGTGGACTGGGGCAGGGACGAAATCTTGGAATGTGCCAAATAGGTATGTTAAACTTTTGGGAGACAAATATTCCTGTGATATAAGGTCAAAGCACCTTTTTAAAAAGTCTGCCTGTGACAACTTGGCAGAGGGCTTTTTTTAGTGCAATGATGTGCTATTTCAAATCTACTTAAGAATCCTTGATAAAGGATTGGAACTTTGCTTTGGAACTTCTTAAGGAGGAAGACATATATTTGTTTTGTTTTATCTTGTGTACAGATAGTCCTTGACTTACGACCACATTTGAGCCCAAAATTTTTGTTGGTAAATGAGATATTTGTTAAGTAAGTTTTGTCTCATTGTATGAACTTTCTTGCCATAGTCGTTAAGTGAATCACTGAGGTTGTAAAGTTAGTAACATGACTGTTAAATGAATCTAGTGTTCCCATTGACTTTGCTTGTGAGAAGTTTGCAAAAGGTGATCATGTGATCCTGGGACATTGCAAATGTCATAAATATGAAGCAGTTGCCAAGTGTTCCAAATTTTTATCATGCGACCATGGGAATGCTACAATGGTCGTAAGTGTGAAAAATTTACAAGTATTTTGTCAGTGTTGTAGTAAATTCAAACAGTTACTAAACGAATGGTTGTAAGTCAAGGACTACCTGTATTTATCAACTAAGTTTCATATTATTATGCCATTGAATAGGGATAGTGGGAAAGGAAGATAGAGAGATCCTTGGTTCTCTAAACTTTAAGTGGCTGTCCAACCCCCAAATGAAAAAAGGAAGTATTTGATTATTATTCCTTAAATTCAAATCTAACTAGAAAAGGAAAAGAAAATGAAAATGAAATAAATGTGAGAATATTTATTTGAATTTAAGAAAGAAATGGACAAGATTGTAAGTCAAAATGTGGAGTGTCTATGTAATTGGAAAATGCGATATTACATACTTACATAGTCGTGTCTTTCTGCTCCTAAGTATATGCTCAGTGTAATCTAACATCCATAGCAATACACTTGCCATCCGTATACCATCTTGTTTTACATGATTGAATAGTTGTAACTTAAAGTGCATTACCTGAGATGCAAGAAATAGGGTTTTTTTTGATGGAAAGCATTTTTGGAAATTATTAAATTTACTAAATGTTGTTCTATTATTTATTTCTATTATATGATACTGGTTTTCCCTTCCTTCCTTCCTTCCTTCCTTCCTTCCTTCCTTCCTTCCTTCCT
>WNWU01000036.1:13148305-13302329 GCA_012654045.1 Ptyas mucosa
CCTTCCTTCCTTCCTTCCTTCCTTCCTTCCTTCCTTCCTTCCTTCCTTCCTTCCTATTTAAACACTAAGTTAGTAATACATTTATAAATTACCTAGGGAAGAGTTGTGGTTGGAGAGTACTGTTTAGGAATTGATTTGAAGAAATGTGCTTGCCAGTTCTTGACAAACAGATCTATGTAGTTACAATAAGAAGAAAAAAAATCCTGGCACATTTCCTTGTATCTTAAGACATCAACTTCCTCTGAGCTCTTTTGGGAAATTTATTTCTGTTGTAGGAGGAATTTATTCACTTGTTTTTATATGTCAATCCAGCGTGAAGTCTCATTTCCGGTTGGCAAATAGCTCAGAACACTCATCAGAAGGATCCTCCACACACAGTGCTGTCTCAGTAGGTGATGGACACTTGCATAGAACCACTTTACGGAATTTTCAGCCAGAGCGGCAAACAAGTACACTATCAGGACATCAAGAGCCAAGCTACACACAGAAGGAGTCTCAAGTTACTCATGGAGAACAAAATGGTGATTATGGCATGGGAAGAGGCAGGTAAGGCCTTCGTATTATTATGTCATTAATTCATATCACATATGAATAAACATAAAACATTCACAGACGCTTTTCTTTACTAATTTGCAGAAGAAACATTTTCAGAGGTCGGAGGAGACGGGAAGATGACAGACTGTCAGTAAGTATTTACTTTTACTGCAGTCATATCAGTCACCAGCTGTTGAGAATGATGCTGACATCGTGAGAATTGTATGTGAATTTTAAAAAAATGCTTTACAGTGTAAAAGATTTTGCTTATAAATTGGACTACAACAAGAATTCAGGCAATCAAACTAACTTTCACAAGTATCACATATCTTACTTTTTCTGTTTGTTAAATATTCGTTTATATGGCTGCAGAAATATTATCACATAAGCAAAGAAATCCATCTTATATGTGCTTGAAGTTAAGATAAATCCCCCCTCCCCCCCCAGGTTTTCTGACCAGATTTTGAAGCCTGTGTGCACACATACATACATCCTCCTGTGGTCACATTGTTGTATTTTGACCATTGGGCAACCACCTTACCTTTACCATCATTTGCACCATCCCATGGTCATGTGACCATGGTGTTCGATGGTTTTTGCAGCTTCCAATGTTTTACTTGTCATTTCCAGCAAAAAAACAAACAAACAAACCTCAATTGGGTAAAACAGATTAGCTTACTGACCATGTTTGCTAATAGCTGCTGCAAAAGTTGTAAAAAGTCAATTATGGTCATATGGTGACTTATTTAATACCTGCAATGACTTATGACTGTAATTGTGGGCTCAATTAAGGTCATAAATCAAGAATTGCCTATATTCTGTAATACAGATTTAAACATACCATACCAGACAATCACCCAGGGTCTCTTGATGGACGGCATATAAATTTAATAAATAAATAATAAATAAACCAGTGATAGTCTATAATCAGATTCTAAGCAGTAGCAATTTCTACCTAAGAACTGAGCCTTTATGAAATTGTAAGAAGAATTATAGCCAAGCAAAATAAGTTACTTTGGGATGTCAGAAAACCTCGGAGTTTGAACTTACTGCCAAAATACATGTTTCTGGATGCATGAGCTAGATGTTTGTCATTGTTCCTATTCTACTAAAACCTTTCCAGGATATGTTCCAAACAGACGTTAATATGTCATTGTCAACATTTTTAGGCAAAGATAAGCAGTAGTATTTCAGGTTGAGTTCCACAGAATTGTCCATTGTGAATCAGAAAGTGTAACGGTGAGGTCTGTTTTCTATTTGAAGTATTCAGACTCCTGGGTTTAGAGAGTTTTACCGTCCCAAAATTGTTTGGGTTTTCCCCCTGAATGCAATGATGCAACAATTCTGGGGATGATATGATAGTTTCCTAGAAGGAAGTATTCTGGAACAAGAAATAATTGGCAGGTTTTCAGATCAGAACACCTGAATTGACACATTCTAGAAGAATAAAAGAAAAAAGAATTTGCAGGGACCATATTACAACATGTGGTGGACGTGCCCAAAAGTAAAACAATATTGGAATAGAATAAGAAAATGCCTGGAAGAGATAACCAAACAACAAATAGATATGAAACCAGAATTATTTTTATAAGGAATATTTACAGGGAATTGCGACAAAAAATACAATATTTAATTTTACCTATCACAATAGCAGCGAGAATAATGTACGCAAAAAATTGGAAGAATAAAAATGTACCATCAGAGGAAAATGTAATAAGGAAAATCTTTAGAGTATGCAGAGATGGATAGACTCACAAAAAAAATAAAAGATAAAGAAGAAACAGAATACTACATGGTATGGAATAAATGATATAAATGGTTAGAGGATAGATGTAAAGGTTAAGGAAAGACTAAATGAGGAAGATATAGGAGTTAGAAATTAGTAACAAACTTGTATATTTGGAAATGACGCAAAATGTATGATTGTAATTTAATATATTAATATACCAATATGTATAAAAATAATGGAACCACATGTACAGTTAAAGGTAAATTGAAGGGGGGGGGGAATGAATACACAATAGAAGTATACCGATGTGGAAATGTTGTAAAGAAGAAAACTCAAAAAAAAATTTTTTTAAAAACTCTTTAATAAAAATTATTTAAAAAAAAAGAATTTGCCAAGAAACAGAATATTTGTCATTGGAATGGTGAGATTAAGAATAGTAATAGAATTTAGACTTATATGTTGCTTCATAGTGCTTTACAGCACAATGGAGTATAACCTATTATATTGATGATAAACTAGAGAAGATGTAAAATGGGAAGACATGGGGAAAGTTTTATTGGAACTCAATTTGCTATAATTCAGTTCAGGCAATATACAAGAGGATCCTTAGAGTTGTAATCTTGAAGTAACAATCAGGTATACATGTAGTCCTTGACTTGCAACCACAATTGAAACTGGAACTTCCACCACTAATGATGCAGTCATTAAGTGAGTTGCACTCGATTTAACCACCTTTTTTCCAATCTAGCATCCCCATTTTGATTTTGCTTGTCAGAGCCTTCTGGGTAGGTCACAAATAGTGATCGTGTGACTGTGGGATGCTGCAGCCATCATAAATACTGGTTGCCAAGCAGTGGTGGGTTTCAAAGTATTTTACTACTAGTTCTGTAGGTATGGCTTGGTGGGCGTGGCATGGCTTGGTGGGCGTGGCAGGGAAAGGATACTGTAAAATAGATGGGGGCGGGGCCAGTCAGAATTTTTACTACTGGTTCTCTGAACTACTCAAAATTTCCACTACCGGTTCTACGGAACTGGTCAGAACCTGCTGAAATCCACCTCTGTTGCCAAGCACCTAAATGTTGATCATGTGACCGCAGGGACACTGTCTGTCATAACACCCCTCCAATCTAGCTAGAGATGCCATCACAAATAGGCCTCAAAGAAAGCCAGATCTCCAGCTATGTAGGACTTCAGAAGTGATCATAGGCACCTTGAATTATACTCTGGTGGAAACTAACTGGCAAATGGTGCAGTTGGAATATTAGAATTATATATCAATATTGGGTTGCCCTGGTTAATATGAGAGTGGTTTCATTGTGTACTAATTGTAGTTCTAGGTGGTCTTTAAAAACAGCCCCATGTAGAGTGCATTAAGTAATCCACTCTTAAAGACCAAAGCCATGAGCGTTGGCTATTCTAAAATTGACATCTGTCCATCACCAAAACTGATGAGGCCTTCCTGACCATAGCTTTGACTTGCTCCATTAAGAGCAGTGAATAGCCCGTTGGCATAACAGCTGCTTCTGGGAAACAGAAGCTCATCTAGAGCTATAGCAAATAATGTCCTAGAGCCATTCCAGAATTGCCAATGCTAAATTGCTCCCTAATAATTGGGATTGGGTACAAACATCTGATGGCATTCTCTGGTTTTTGCAAATAAGATTAATGAGAATAATACATATTAACATGCTACTTCTCTTTTTTTAGCGACCTCAGGCTTCAGTTGAAACCAAGACTTTGACACCAAAGTTTGACTTGCTAGCCTCAAATTTCCCTCCATTGCCGGGCAGCATGATAAAAACACAAGGAGATCCTGTTCTGGAGAATAGGATGTCAGATATAGTTAAAGGAATAAGCAAAGAAAAGGTACTTAATTGTATTTTTTTTCACATTCTCTCTCTTTCTCAATTTTAATCTTACATGACAGTTTTTTATCGTTATATTATTTGACAATGTTAAACATGCTTAATTCATCCCTACTACATTTGTTTGAATCCAAACAATAAATATTGTTTATATTACCTTATAGGGGCAAGAGCAAACGGCTTTTGCAAAAGTTGCTTTTTGCTTAATTTATATATAAGTACATATTTTAAAATTCAAGAAATTAAAGCCTTCATACATTCTGGGCTTACACCAGTACAGTGTAGGAAAATGAAATTGTATTCCAAGGTGTTCTTTTCACATCTAGCATTAAACAATAATTGTTGAAAAACGTGTCTTACAGTTCTTCAGCCACACACTACTGCCCAATAACAAATGAATAAATCTCAATTGGGACCTGCAACTTTGTTGCTAAGTGACATGGTTGTAATTGAAACATATCATAACTGTGCATAACTTGTCTGTTCTGCTGCATTTGTTAAGTAAATTACCTGCAGTTGTTGAACACAACAAGACATGAGTGTGACTTTCTAGTTGCTGGCTTTCTCAATGACTTGGTTTGTGAGAGGCTGGCTGTGAAGCATCAACCACCTCCTTTGCGCTGATCCCCCCACTGGAGCCCCAAGCCAAATGGCACAGCCATGTCTTGAGGCCCTTAGGAAAAGATAGGCTGGTTGGGGCCAACCTCACATTGGAAGTCAAGATATTCCAGAGGGTAGGAGCAACAGCAGAGAAGGCCCTCCTCATTCCCCCAATCCCATTGCTTTCTGTCTTCAATCTTAGGTGAAGCTGTACTAGGCCTTAAGATAGGGTTGATGGAGCCCCTTGTTCTTTTTAAAAATGTTTTTGGATTGATCCTTGCTCATATTTATTGATTTATTTCCAAATATGATTTATTTATTTCCTGCACTACCCACTTTGATCCTTCCTACTTGGGCCATAATAAGTTGTCTGTCCTTGATCTCAATGCTGTGAGGTGGCTTGTGGCCTATATGATACCTAAATTTTCTTTTCTGTAATAACATGCTTAGTTTTTAACCTGTACTTTTGCAAACATTCTTTCTTCCCTTTTGCTTTATTTAGGAAAACAAAGATTTGACAGTTAGTTGTCTAACATCCACTCAGGAAGAGCAGGGCCAAAGTGTTGTTCAGCCTGTCACGAATGCCAGTTCTCCCTATGGGATTGATCTTCCTGGATTAAGGTATGGAGATTGGTCTTCCGATTACAAGTATTACCAATAATTATTTTGTATAGCAAGAGAAGCACAAATACATTTTTGTGTGTTTTAGTTCTTACACCAGTAAAATTGGCAAGTTTTCTCCTAACATAACCCCCAGACAGAAAATGCTATGTAAGTTTGATTCCTTTTGAATATTTTAATTCAGGTCGTTGTTTTATTCAACCAACATTGAAAGCATGAAACAAGTCATAGTTGCCTTTTTTTCCAAAGCAGAAAATTAATCTGATTGAAAATGTCTGCGTGCTTCAAAGCAATTCATTTTGTTATTTTGTTTTTTAAAAAGTCTTTGAATCTGAAAGATGTCACACAATTCTGAATGCTTTTTCTAGTGCCACTCAGCAAGAAAAAAAATTAGAAGAGGTTCATGTGCACAAGGAGGCTGCAAGTCAGACTTCCCCACCTTCATCTGTATGCCCCCCTAGTACTGTAAAATCACCCAGGACAAATACCATTTCATCCACAACCAATGCAAACCCAATGCCTGCTGTAGTGATACAGGTAAGTACTGCTTTCAATCATTTTGGATAGTTTTAATAAACTACCTTCCAGATATAATAGAGGTACAGAATGTAATCTTTAAAAATAGACTGAAATAAAAATGTCAGACTCACTTGGATGAAAATAGTAGAAGAACAAATATAGGTAGTTCTTGATTTATGACCGTAATGGAGTCTGTCCGTTATAGTAGCAAGTCCTGATGGTTGTTAAGCAAGGTGCCCAGATGATTGCCTTGCTTAACGATCACCATCCCTGCTCTCCTGAACACAATCATTAAGTGGAGAAGTGGGGGGGGGGGTGTCTTAGGGTTGGGCTAAGCCCGTGAAAGCCCATCCTAGGATCATCTGCCCTAAGCTTTTCAAGGTCCAACCCCACCTTGAGGCACCCTGTGCTACTCTATCCGTCCCTTGAGGTCCTTTCAGGCCCTGGGCCTACTTTCCTACTCTACTGGTTCTCCACAGGGTTCAGGGCTGCTTCCCACCTCACTGGATCCCACACACCCTCCTCCCCAACTCCTGTCACCAATTGTTTATTTGCCATCTAAAGAGCTCCCAAGCTCACATTGGAAAAGGAGAGTAAGCTACTCCACCCCCTCAGCATCTCTAGGCTGCGTGGCTTCATCCTGAAAGCTAGCACCATTTTTAGAATAGCTGCAACATGGCTACTCTGAAAATGATACCCACTTCCTGGATAGTGCCATGAAGCCCTGCAGGTATGCTGATGGGCAGAGCAGCCTGCTCCCCTTTCCCAACTGGACTATGTAGCAAAGCTCAGTGTGCAGCAGCTCTTCCAGAAGAACTACACTGAAAGGTAAATGACCGAGTGATGGGCTAGGGAGGAGGGTGTGGTAGACAGTGGGGTGAGAAAACAGGGAGGGCAGGAGGAGGAGGAAGAGGGAGATAGGCTACAGTCCCTACGGTTGGTCAGAATCTGCCTGAATGTTGTTCACATGACCACAGGGTGGCTGCTGGAATTATAACTTTGGAACTAGCAAGTAGCTTTTCCAGGATCCGCCATAACTTAAAACAGTTGCTAAGCAACTAGTTGTAAATTAAGGACTAACTGTATGTACAATTGCTAAACATAGCTTTAATTTTAAATTGTCACTAGCATATGCCCCTTGATTTTGTTATATTAAAGGCATACTAAAGTGTTTTTCTTTTGATAAGGAACCCCGGAAGCTCAGTTATGCTGAGGTCTGTCAGAAACCTCCAAAAGAAGTACCTTCTGTTCCTGCTCAGCCACTTAGGGAGCTGCGTTCTAATGTAACCTCCCCTGCCAAAACAGAAGAAAATGGCACCCATGAGAAGGCTGGAGAGAAGGCACATGAAAAGTCTGAAGGACGGATGAATGACTTGGCTGTTTTCAGAGGCAATGGGCCTCCCAAAGGAGCTGCAGGAAAAATCAGGGAACAGAGGCGCCAATGTGGACGTAGGTCTTCTCCTCAGGGAGCGCCTCGGCGAGTTGGCAAGGAACAGTATATGCCACCGCGATCACCAAAGGAAAATTGATCAAACTTTTTATTTAATCAGAACTGTGAACTAAAGAGCAGTAGAGGAGAAACTGGCCAGCTCAGAGAATAAATATAGGAAAAGTGGACAGTAAATTGAAGAGCACAGGGTTTGCAATGTGAGAGAGCTTAAAGGGATCCCAATATTCATCTCGAAGTGATACAAAATGCTGGAGAAATAGAATCAATATAAATATGATAAAGATTATAATTTTTGTAACTTTCTGTTTTTAATTTCCTGTTTGAATTAGATTTTTGCATTAAGAACTAGCTTATTAAAGATGAGGAACAAATACACATATTAGCATGTTTCTTACTTGAAGAGGGGGCAAATATTTTTTTTGGAAAAAAACTGTAAAAGTTATAAATTACTTCTAAAAATCTATTTAAGGTATGGCTTGTAAGGTGACATGTATGCCATTAATGGCCTTGCATTACAATTCAGCCCCAAAACTGACATGCTTGGTCAGTATGAATGAGTGTAGCCATATTACCTGTTATGTCATGATTTAGTCACTGATGATAATTGATTGTACTACTGTAGGATTTTGTGTTTTGGAAATATAGTCTTTGACTTTACTAATTTTGGTCAGTTTTTAAAACTATGGTTTTACTCTGGAGTATGCAAACAGCAAGATTAGTAAACAAGAAATAGTGGGTAAGGTTTTAATTTGTTCCAGCATTTTCTTTAATTAGGGTTAGCATTGTTTTATTTTTCCATTGCTTTAATATTTTCTCTGATCCTTTATTACAGAATTAAGCACATCTAGCTGGAATGTAGTTATTCTGATACTAATGCAGAACTAAAAATAGGGAATGTGAAACTTCATAGTAAACATTACCTTGGTGCATTGAATTGAGATTTTCAACTCTTTAATAGTCTCAATTCTCTAGAAGGAGGTAAGATAATTTTGGGGGTCTGACTTCAGTTTAACAAATAGAGTGGCCACCCTAGGGCCATACTTTAATATACTGAAAACAACTTTTCTACTTGAAGGAGTTTCAAACTATACCAGAAATCAGGTTTTATTTAATGGGGAGACAAAACAAAGATTCTTAAGTTTCCCTGTTTGATAGAGCTGATAACTGAAAATTAACTTACTTTGGAGAATATTGGCAAGAATATTAGGATAGATTTATGTTAATTAGAATAACAATGTGCAACCAACAGTGTGGTTTACAAGCTGATGATTATAGAATTTAAGAAAAGTAGGACAATTACAAAACATTAATCTTGCAAAATCAACATGCTAGACTTCAAAGTTCTGTATTAAAGTGTTAGGGGAAAGTATATTGGATTCTTTAGTTGGTAGCAAATACACAAATTTAAAGACATTAGTTGTAAACACTGGAAAACTCGGTTATGAGATACCACCATGCATTTTTAGTTTGTGTGTTAGTGATAACTTTAAAATGTCAGTGGCAGATAAATAATTAACTGTGAAAATGGTAATCTTCTGATTTTTCTTAGCCAGAAAACTTTTGGCAGTTTCTTATTCTGTAGGCATTCTCTATCAATGGCTTTGAGAACACTCATATCTATTTTTTATATATACATACACACACACATACACACACATACATATATACATATACAAATATAAATGTGTGTGTGTGTATATATATATATATATATATAGTCAGATTTGTCATTTCTCTAACTTATTCAGCTTGGCAATCACTTTTTTTATTTGATTGAGAAGTGTAAATGTACTTAAGGTAGTTGATATTCTTTTTCTATGCATGTTATTAATCATTTCTCATTTTGAAGTAACTGCTGGCCTTGGCAGACTTTACATTAAAACAAATAATTGATCACGTCTCTTAAGTACAAACCCACTTTGGTTTACTCATAATGCTATTTTTGCTGAATATGACACAAAAGGTGAAGTACTTAAAATGTTAGGAATTCTGAAAAATGTATAAATACTTCATTTTAAAAGACCCATAATTCTGATTATTGCACTTGGAATGGAAAAAAGGTTGAACTGCTATACTGTACCGTAGTTGTTTTTTGGATAGATAAAAGCACTGTTGTCATTGCAAACTAAAGATGGATTTGAATTAACAGTTGCTGGGAGTTATTTAAAAATGCTTCCTCTTCAAGAAGAATGCAATTCTGTGGGAAGATGCTACTTTAAAAGTTACTTGGCAATGCAAGGATGTGAAATCTAACTCTGTTTATATGTCCATGCTTGAATGGAATCTAGTATTCAAAGACAGATCAACTAAATGTAACTCTTTTCTTTACTGGATATTGAAGCAAACATAGCTCACAGATATTTTTTTGTGAGGGAAAAAATTGATTGTGGGAAAGGATGTGTTGTACATCCTGAAGCTTATGTCTGCGCATGTGTGCTTTCCCCACACAAGTGGCTCTTGTGCAATGTATGTGTAAAGTGTGTAAAAGCAGCTTTTCCAATGTCAGATTAATACCTTGGAGGGATTTACTAAAACTGAAGTGTTTGATAAGCGTTTCCTCAGTTAACATCTTCTCCACTCTCCTCCAATATCCCTGTCTATTTTGTTACCATAAATACCTAAATCTGTAAATTTAGATAGAAGGAATGACGAAGTAAAACAACAACCACCATATGCTATATGCTGTTAATTGCAATTACTTTTGAGTAACAAAGTTATTTGGGCTAATCATTATTCTCAGAGAGTGAATTGGATTTTCATCAGTCTTCCCATATTACTTTAGAAATGAGACACAATAAGTTTTTAGATTCAATGTCTGGGCAATTTTACTATCTTGCTGTAAGGATGTGCAATATTGGCAGTGTTTGTTTTCTGCATAGCTGTGCATTAAATGTAAATGAGCAAATCGACATTGTTAAAACTGAAAGTTGATATATTGACCAACTTGTAAATCATTATCCTCTGTCTCGGTAATGGTTGAATGTAAATGACATTGCCAGTATGTTTTATACTGGTAAATGTAATAAAAAGAGCATTTTCATTGTAAATATTGGAACAGCAGAGATGAAGCTGATGTTTGCATTTCATAGAGCATCAGTGCCAAAACTATCAACTAAGAGAACAGTTGTATTTCCCTTTTAATAGGTCATCATTGGACGTACATGCCTTTTATCCTTAAACTTTTGATGAAATATAATAATATGCAAGATGATAAAGATCACAATTACCTTTGTTTCCTGAACTTGTGAAAGGAGATCTTCATTAGCAGGAAATTTTGGGTTTTTTTTACACATTCTGTATCTTTAATTTTATTCAATAATTCTGAGCCGTGGTATTGTATTTCTCTAAAAGGGAAAAAGAGAAGATTCTCTGTGGGTGAAATTTGTATTTCTATTTGTTTTCTCTTTTCCCCCCCCAAAGTAGCTTGGCAAGTTGTGATGCTGTTTTAACAGATTAAAATCAAACTCTTCTTATTGACCTGAAGATATGGGCAGATCAGTAGCAATTAAGTGACTTAAGCAATGCTTTACTATAATTTAAATAGCTATGGCCTTATTACTTCGTCAGTATCAGCTAAATGTCTGAATATATCCACTATTTTTATTGTCATCAAGTGAACATTCACTTGGGTAAAAATTCCTGCTACATGTGTACAGATTATTTTAAATTTATAAAATGCTACATTGTATACTGATAAAAATGCAACAGAAATGCACTTCGGGGTGGGGATTGCTTAAACTTTTGTAAACTGTTGATTACAAGAAATATGCAATAGGTCTTTCTTTTAACTTTTGATATTTTCTTCTGAAACATAAGATCACCATCAGTCTGTAATGGTCTATCATGCTCTTGTGTGTATGTGAGAAAGAATATTATATAGCATTGGCTTCCTTTAGGATGGTACCTCTGATTTCCCTTCTCTCCCCCCCCCCTTTTTTTTTTGTTCGTTCTTTGGATGAAGGTTATTTGCATCTTCAGCCCTCGACTCTTGAAGAGATGGGAATGTGTGTATTAATGTAGATTTAAAATTTAGCATAGGAACTAATCAGCCTCTGAACTAACCTGTTAACAACTTCAACACTTTTATTTAATGACTTTTTAAAAAAATCAGTTATGAATAAAATTTCCCTCAAAGAAATTTTAAATATAAGTGTTGGTGTGCAAATGGCTTCTGTTTTAATAAACCAAACTACTGAGCTATATCTTTCCCCAAAAAAGTTTGACTTCTGTGACACATCTAGTCTGACTTAGCAGAGTGATGGCTTCATATATATCTCAATTATTTGGCTTATCTATTTCTTATCAGTTTGGTTTATTCCTGTTGTCAAAGCTGTCTAATCCAAGAAATTGTGTAAAGTAGGTTCATGCTTAATTGTTAAGATTATACATGTATTTGTATTTGTTTTTGACATTGCCAAGGTGCTATGGGAAATTGAAATAACAGTTAGAAGGAAATAATAAAAGCCACCTTAAAAAAACAACTTTGTCTGAATATTATTTGGTGTAATAAAGAAATAGTAAATAGTGTTTGTTCAAATCTAACAGGATCAAAACTGAGACATGAGGAAACATATTGATTAGTGAAAGAAATCCATGAAATTTATCAATGAAAATGAGATAGATCATTTCTTTTATTTCCATATGTAAGTTAAATAAGAGAAAGCAGGTTAATCTTTTGAAAAGTCAGTCTGTAGATTTAAGTCATATTCCTTTTTGTGGTCTCTCCAGGAATTGTTATGTAACCCATTAGATATTTTTTTCTATAAAAATGGGTGAGTTTTAAATGCCTTTAGTTTTGTTTGAATTAGCCTGCCATCCTAACTGTTAGTAAAAATCCATTTTTTCTGTTTTTTTCTCCAATACATTTGTTCCTAGATTCCACTTGGGGCCAGAAGTAGAAATTGGATCCTACCTTCTCTGGAAAGAAATAATTTAAAAAAGGGAAGGGTGTTGGCAAGAGATGGCCCAGGGCACATTTATTCCTTTGTGATGCTGACCCCAGAGGTAGATGATGGGCTCAAAAATGCCCCATTCTGCTACTCTGTTGCAAGGAGAAAATCTTAAATTCCATTCAGATGATAATGATCCATTTTCATTAATACACTATGATCTATGTGTGACTGGCATTTCTTTTTTATTTTTCTTCAGAAGAGATACAATTCTCATAACTCCTATTTTCAGATTTACTACTTAAAACAAAATCAAGGGTTATTGACCAAGAGCAGAAAAAAGTAAAAATAAAAAGTAGATCACTACAATTTCTTTGCAACAATTCAGTTTGCTATTGTCTTTTTCCAGATTGTCTTTTTTTCAGTTCAGGCCTGGAATTCCCAGGTGGTTTCTTATCCAAGGACTAATGAGGCCTGACCTTCAGCTTCTAAATTCAGATAAAATTGGGTGGGTGTTGCTAAGAATAAGGCCAAAAAGCCCGAGAACCTGGTTTACGAGTTAAGAATGCATTTAGATAGAATCCTTAACTTCTTTAATCTTTCCTAGAACAATTGTCACGTGGGCAAACAAGCTGAGACATTGCATGTATCTGAAAGTAAAGGGGAGAGTTGTTTGTGAGAAATACTCCAGTTTACAGATAAATTGGGACAAGGCACAGAAGAGCAATAAAGGATTAAAGACAGATTTTCTTCAAATTCTTCCTATCCAACCTCTATAGTCTTAATACGCTTTATTGTGCTTGGTAATGAATAAGCTATTCAGCAGAGAACAAACATACTTTGGTTTGGATATTGTAAAGCTGAGGCTTGTTGAACAAAACAGCCTGATTTGCATAATGGCTGAGCTTGCATAATCTAGAATAAAGTTAGCTGGTTTGTAGCTCTGCGTTGTATGAAATCAGGAAATTGCATTAATTCAATAAATAGTTTCAATTAGCCACAAATTAGTGCTTTGTGCAAATTCAGTCGCTCTGGCCCTGAATGTTTTACAAAAGGCATAGGGCTGTTTTATTACCTATCGTTTATTGATTGTTTTAGTAACATTTGCATATGGAAGGCAGCTGCTCCGAATTGATGACTAAGCCAGTAATTAAATAAATAAAATAACAAGCAGAGGAGGCTGAGAATCTGACTATTTTTGTAGTGACTAAAACACTACGCAGATCTGCCCCTTTTTATGTTTATTTCCCTTAGATAAATTTAGATTCTGCTATTATATTTTTGAAGGTCAAACTGTGATGATGCTTACAGAATTCATTAAATAATCCACTAAGTGCTTTAGTGATGTGTTAATCAGGCCCAAAGCTTTATTTGACTTATGCCCTTATATTTTTTGTCATGATGCTTGCTTGCTTGCTTTAACATTCTCATTTTGGACTGGTCAGTGACCATAATAAAGATGCTGATGAAGATGATCACAATTAAGACAACAAACTCTTCAACTCTGTTGACGTGTTCCTGTGATCCATCACCAAAGGGAAAAGAGCAAGGACTTTCCTGAATTAATTGGGAGCAGCCATATTGGATTATATCCCACCAATTTGCTACTGATTGTTCATATTCTTTTTTTTTTTTTAACAATGTATAGTTGTTTAAAATGTAGTGGCCCTACTGTATGAGGAGTCCCTAGGGACAGTTTGAGAGGAGGCTCTTGAGTCCTTTCACAACTTTCTTTCCATTTCACATAAAAATACTGTATACCTTGGATGAAGCTGCCCCTTTTCTTGGACATCTTTAGCCCTGTATCTCTGTTTAATGTTTATGAACCATGGTGGCACAGTGGTTAGAATGCATTATTGCAGGCTAATTCTGTTCATAGTCTGGGGTTCAATCCTGATTGGCTCAAGGTTGTCTCAGCCTTCCATCCTTCCGAAGTCAGTAAAATAAGGACCCAGATTGTCGGGGGCAATATGCCAACATTTGTAAACTGTTCAGAGAGTGCTGTAAAGCTCTATAAAGCAGTACCTAAGTGATATTGCCATTAAGAGATACTCCTACATTTTTCAGTTTTTTCCTGCCAAAGAGTCCTTGGATAAGAATACTATCATTTTAAGTAGAGCGATTGATAGACAAAAAGACTGACAACCCATTTTAAGTAAAGGGACTGTTAAGGTGTTCCTGGATACCACGTTTGCAGGACCAGACAAAAAAACAAAGGCATGAATATAAATTTGGGTAGTGGGACTAATCCTATTAGGAAGCAAGGCTTGTGAAAAGGATCTGGGTGTCTTGAACCAACAATTTCAAAATATGATGCAGCTAAACCCCCCAAATATATCAACCAAAATGTAGTATCACAATTAAGAAAAGTAATTGTTCCACTATGCATTTGTCAGACTGATACTAAGTTGCATTAACAGAGGGATACAATCAAGATCAAGTGAGGTACTACTACCACTCTATAAAGCCTTAGACCACACCTACAATACTGCATCCAGTTTTGGTCACCACTATAAAAAAGATCATGAGATTCTGCAGCGAGAGCAACCAGGATGATTAGGGGACTGGAGACTAAAACATATGAAGAACAGTTACAGGAACTGGGCATGGCTAGTCTAGTGACGAGAAGGACCAGGGGAAACATAACAGTATTCCAATAGTTGAGGGGCTGCCACAGAGAGGAGGGGGTCAAGCTATTTTCCAAAGCACCTGAAGGCCAGACAGGAAATAATGGATGGAAACTGATCAAGGAAGGATTCAACCTAGAAATAGAGAAATTTTCTGCCTGTGAGAACAATCAACCAATGGAACAGCTTGCTTTCAGAAATTGTGGGAGCTTCGTCAATGGAGGTTTTCAAGAAGAGATTGGACTGCCATTTATCAGAAATGATATAGGGTCTCCTGCTTGGACGGGGGTGGGTGGACTAGATGACCTACAAGGTCCTTACCAACTCTGTTAAATCTGTTCCAAAAATATTTCATCCATTTTTGAGCACCACATTTTTGGATAGACATTGGCAAATTGGTACCTTCCAGAAGAAAGCAACCAAAATGAATAAAGGCCTGGAAGAAAAAAGAAAGTTTGGTGGTATTGGGAATACAAGATAAAATAGGATGAAATTTTCACTGCCTTCATTGATCAGTCTGGAAGCACTGGGTATTTTTAGCTTGGAAAAAAGGATGATGGGAAATTCCATGGTTCTAGCTCAGGGGTGTCAAACTCGTCATGTGATGTATCACAACTTT
This sequence comes from Ptyas mucosa, assembly GCA_012654045.1. Taxonomy (NCBI): domain Eukaryota; kingdom Metazoa; phylum Chordata; class Lepidosauria; order Squamata; family Colubridae; genus Ptyas; species Ptyas mucosa. The sequence continues at coordinate 13,163,759 of WNWU01000036.1, forward strand.
TCCCCCCTTCGCTAAACTGGGGGTGGGCGTGACCAGCACATGATGCATCTGGCCTGTGAGCTGCGAGTTTGATATCCCTGTTCTAGCTGAAGGGATGTTATGTAGAAGGGACAAAATACAGTTGCATATCAAGACAACGTCCTCGTGTTATGAGCCATTTAGCAAGGCAAGAGACAATTTCTGGAGGGGTGGACTCTCCTTTGCTAGAGGAGTTTAAACTAAAATGAGCCTGGTGGTGCAGCAGACTAAAGCAGTGTGATTAACATTCAGCTGCCCACAATTACTGCAAGTTCTAATCTCACCAGGCTCAAGGTTGACTCAGCCTTCCATCCTTTCTAAGGTAGGTAAAATGAGGGGGGCGGGGGAGGACCCAGATTGTGGGGGCAATAAGCTGACTTTGTATAAATATACAAAAGTATGAAGGCTATTGCTTAACGCGTTGTAAGCCGCCCTGAGTCTCCAGAGAAGGGCGGCATATAAATCAAATTTAAAAAAAACAACCTGAAACTAGGTGGGAAATAGCATTTATTGGGGATGCCATAGTTGTGGTTTCTTATACTGTGCAAGTGTGTTGATGGCAGAGTTTAAAGAAGTTCTTGGGAACTGAGAGCACATTAAGTGCTAAACCAATTTCTCAGAGTGCACTTAAGTATGCACAGATTAATAATAACCACAAAACAAGCACATTCACCCTTAAATGGCAAAAAAAGTACTAAACAATCCTTCTGAACTGTTGGAGGCAAACACCTGCCATTTGTTCACAATTTCACACAAACTCCTAAAAGGGTTTCTGCAATTTTGACTTGGCCACTATACCTAGAAAGGTTGTCTTCAACTTACAACAGTTCATTTAATGACCAAAAATACAATGGCACTATAAAAAGTGACTTATGACCGTTTTTCAGAGTTATGCCCTTTGCAGCATCCTCATGATCATGTGATCGAAATTCAGATGCTTGGCAACCAGTTCATATTTATGACTGTTGCTGTGTCCCAAGGTCATTTGATCACCTTCTGATAAGTAAAGTCAATGCGGGGAAGCCAGATTCATTTAACAACCAGGTTACTAATTTATCAAGTGCAGTGATTCACTTCACAACCGTGGCAAGAAAGGTCATAAAATGGGGCAAAACCAGTGGTGAAATCCAATTTTTTTTACTACCGGTTCTGTGGGCGTGGCTTGGTGGGCATGGCAGGGGAAGGATCCTGTAAAATCTCCATTCCCACCCCACTCCAGGGAAAGGATACTGCAAAATCTTCATTCCCATCCCACTCTGGGGCCAGCCAGAGGTAGTATTTGCTGGTTCTCCAAACTACTCAAAATTTCCGCTACGATTCTCCAGAACCTGTCAGAACCTGCTGGATTTCACCCCTGGGCAAAACTCACTTAACAAAAGTCCCACTTAACAGAAATTTTGGGCTCAGTTGTGATCGTAGGTTGATGACTACCTATACTAAATAGTATACCAGACTGAAGGTAACTGTTAAAATAAACCATCGCTTGCTGGAGTTTTATACATTGCGCCTTTGTCTTTGGCTGCATTTGCATGAAGTACTGCGGCCCTTAGCCCAAGTAAACTGCTCATTTTTCCAGTCGACAGTATTCCGCTAATCCAGAAATTGTGAGTAAAACGCGACATCCATCGGGGAGAAGCGTGGCGGGGTCGTCGAAGGCAATTGCGCAGAGTTTGGAAGGCTCGAGTGAAACGCAGTTGTGCCTGGAGGGAACCGGGAACCGGTCCACACGCAGCCGCCTCGCCTGGCCTCCTACGGCCGGCAGCAGACCGAAAAGGCAGGCAGTTTTGTGGGAGGAGGCCGGTAGAGGACGCCCGCGGCACAGGCCCGGCTTTTCCCAACACTGGGCCTGCCCTGCCCTGCCCGGGGCGGCGCTTCCCCCGTCTTCTCGTGGGGCGGGGGAGGAAGGCTGGCGCTTGGGCTGGGCCTGCCCGCCTCTCTCATGTGACTTAGCCGGGCTCCTTCAACGCGGCTGAGAGGAGGAGGAGGAGGAGGGTGGCGGCGGCGGCGGCGGCGAGGCTGAAGGAGAGGCTCGGATTATGGCCACGGCGGCGGGTCTCGTTGCCGCCTCTGTTGGGCACGGCAAGACCCGGACCTGCCGGCGCTGAGAAGGGAAAGGAGGAGAAGTCGCCGAAGTCGGGCACTTTTCGTTTCCCATCATGGCTGAGCCGCCGGGCGGTAACGGCGCCGTTTCTCCTCCGGTCGGTTTGCCCCGAGAGGTCCGTGAACAGCTTGCGGAGCTGGAGCTGGAGCTTTCGGAAGGTGAGCCCCCTCCCTTTTCTCTCTTCTCTAGGGCGGAAACCAGATTATTGGCAGCTTTCCATTTCTCCGACGGTGGAGAACAGGGAACGTATTTCTCCCCTGGGCTTCCCGATTGAATTGATTGATTTTCTTTGCTGGGGGGGTGGGGGTGGGAAGACGGATAAATGGGGGAAATAAGAAGAAAAGGCCCCTGTTTCTTGTTCCCCCACCCCCCCAAATGTGCGCTCTCTAGTCTGTTCCCTGGTGGTTTACATTTTCCTTTAGGGTTAGCATGGATCTTCCTATTGAGTGTCTTGCATGAAAGCTGGATAAAACAGATTAGGTCATTTTGGGGTGGTTTTTTTTTTTTAATGTTAAGGTTGACTAAAATAAATACAGCCGCCTGTGCATACGCACACACTTCTGCACACACCCACACAAATGTTTCAGTTTATTTTTTCCTTCTCTTCCACAAAGACGCAATTTCCTCTCTTTTTTTTTCTTTCTGTGGCTGCATAGATGAGATTTCCTTTCTTTCCTTTCTTTTTTTTTTTTTTACATTTCCCTCAGCCTGTGACTCAATTGTGACTTTCGACCTGCATTGTAACATAACTCACAGAATCTAGTCATGGGTAGGATGTTACTAAACAAATACTTTGACTCTTGCTGTAAATGGGTTTTTGGGGAGCAGTTTGGTGAGAATTTAGATTCATATACATCCTTATGAATTTTTATGTAGGATGCATTGGAGGCCATGGTTAAATCACAGTTTATTTCTATCTCCACTGACTGTCATGGATCAGATGTTTTTTGATGCTACTGTGGCACAATAAGGTGGATTCAATGTGCATATGCTCCTGATTTTTGCTTGAAAACTTCTATTAAAATAGAGGTCATAGTTATCTGTTCAGTATAATGTTCACTACAATAACATTGCTGGCATATATAAGAAGGCCAAAAACATAGATTTGAATCAGAGATTCCTGTGAATCCCCCAGGTTTTGCTTTGAATGCTTCTGAAACAATTAGCAGAACACTAGTCTCATTCGGTGCAGACAAATATGCCATTGCATTCATGTATCTGTCCATTTTTGTCACTGCGTGTTGTAAAAATAGATCCAATGCAGTGATTGTCATAGAGCATCACCATTTTATATAGAACACACCTGAAATCACCAACTAATTAGATTTTTTTTCCTGCATAGACAGAATCATTATAATCATCAATCTTCTAATTTTGGGTGCTTAACTATCTCTCTGTAAAGAAATGGCTTCAGTCCAGTTTTGAGGTTTAGTTTTAGAAGTACAGTAACAATAAACTGTTTTTTTCCATCATTTGCCCAGATATCCCTCAAGATTTAGGATTTTTTTTTTCTCTTTCTATTTGTTAATTGCCAGGCAAAGTCGTCTTGGAAGTACTACTTGACTAATTAAGCTTTTTTTCTGAATCCATCCTTTAAAGAAGACAATTGACCCATCACTTCTACATCATGGTTTAGAGAAATGCTTAGGCAGAATATGATGGTTGAGGATGTAACAGTCACTGAGAGAACCAGGTCACATTCTTTCCATTCCTCCCATTCATTCCACTGAACACACCAGTGATGGATAAAATCTGCAGGTTCACATGGATTCAACATAAAAATAAAAGACCCTACCTTTTTGCATAATAGGTGCAAATATCATTTTGTGCAGAAGGATGGAATCTGATTTGTAAGTGGTACTCAGTAGGTTCCATGTAAAAAATATGAGGATCCATTTTAACCCTGCCTGGATCCAGGTTTTAATTTCTTCCATTTGGGTAGTCAGATGGACCTTTAAAAAAAAAAATTCTTGGTTTGTGGGAAGCTCTGCTGTTGAATGAGAATTACAAATATGCTTTATGCAGTTAAGAGCTTCTAGCATGATAGGCCTTTTGTCTGCCTGGATAATTGCTGCAGTTTCTGTTTTATTCCCCCTGCATATATTAATTCAGAAAATGTTATATGTATCTTACCACTTGGTGCAGTGATATCACAACTTGTGTTAGAATATATAGGGAATTCCCTTACTACATCAGCAATATTGCCTGTCAGTGAATATCATAGTGGGTGGACTTGATAATCAGAATTTGGTAGATAAGAGAAAAATGTGAATAGTGTAACCAGTTTTACCATTTTAAAGATAGTCCAAAAACTGTTTTTGAAGTGAGTAATTGCATTGTTCAAATATATGAAGTTTAAACCAGAAAGCCTTTCATACACATTCTGAAGTATAAGAGAGACATGATGCACCATTTTTCTTGATATGATATCCCAGTCCTGGGCATTTTATGAAATGTGGGTCACATTTACCCCTTTGACTGTCCTTGTCCAGCCGCAGTGTTGGTATTGCCAGCAGGGAATAGGGCATCAGCGCCAGGGGCAATGGTGTTGGAGGGAATGGCATGGTGCAGGGGACAGGACAGCAGTGGCCCTCCCCAACAGTCCCAGTTTTTCATATAGCTCTTTGGGAAAATTAATTGCCCACTCCTGCCATATAATGGTTCAAATGTATACATGCTTAAATGCATATACAAGCAAGTGACTCCCAAACTACAGTCTGAAGTTAGGAAAGTTGGTGAGGCTAAATGAGTTTATTTTTGTGAGAAATGACTAGGAATTCTATTTTCTTCTGGGATTGAAAAGCATTACAAATTTGAACTAAGCATTCTTTAATTTTAAATATATGTTAGTTGCATTTAGGTCAAGGGTCTCAAAATAGAACTCACTTGACTAAAGCTTATCCATGACTACTAGAAATGATTTATCTTCTATATACTGCTGATTGGCAGGGCAGCATCTCTTTGAAAGGAAAATGAGTTTTAAAAGGGATCTATATGGTTGAGGAGTTTAGAAAACAAGACTTTTTTGAGCTTTCTATGTGGTCTGCAGCCTGTTTCAATGCATATGTAAGTACTTTACGAAGTTCCTGTTTATGCTAAAAACAAAACCTGAAATTGTATTTGAGACATAAATGGCACATTTCCTCTTTTTCTTTTTTCCCCTTTTAGTTGTTTTCTTAACTCCAGGTTGTTTTCTGCGAACTGGCCGTTGAACTATTGTCTTCTGTCCTCAAAAAATTGCAATCATAAATGAATTTTGTGAAACAAAAGAAGCTGTTGAAGTTAAACAAGAATTAATAAAACATACAGAATTCATTGTTACTGTGCCTGAATTTCCTTTTGGGACATATGTATGAATCATTTTTCAAAACTCAAATAGTAATCTCATTTCTGCAAAGCTCTAATTTTCTGAGGAGAATACAATGTTAATTATTTCAGAAGGGGACATTTTGTGAATTATTTTACCCTGATAATATATTTGTCATGACAGGCTGGATTCTAAGCAGTTACTTAATTAGTTCAAGGGATTGAACTAATGGATTTTGGGGGGGGGGGGGTTGGTTGGGGGAGAGGGTACCGCCTCCCATATCTATCATAATTCTTTTATAATAGCTCTTTTTGTTCTTTTTTGTCAACTAGTTTGTGTTAACATTAGATCTGCCGTTCATTTCTTTTTTCTTCTGTTCAATCATGTCTGATTCTCAGAGACTGCCTGGACAAGTCCCTGCAGTTTTCTTGGCAAGGTTTTTCAAAAATGGTTTGTCATTGCCTCCTTCCTAGGGCTGAGAGAAAGGGACTAGCCCAAAGTCATCCAGCTGGCTTTGCATGTAAGGCAGGACTAGAACTCATGGTCTCCCAGCTTCTAGCTTGATGCCTTAACCACTATTCCAAACTGACTCTCATTCAAATACCACAAATCAAACATATAGTTGGCCAAATGGGATTAATTTTCGGATCTTGAATGAAGAAACTTAAAGAGATGACTGTTTTAAGTGTCCTACATTATATGATTTTACACTATAAAATAGCAATCTATACATTATTGCTGCTACTGCTGAAGAAACTGTTCAAGTCTGGTCCATGGTTTTCTTCTGCATAATACTTGGGCAGGAAGCAACAATGTTACATTGTTATGTAGGAACATAATCTTCATGAAAATCTGTATGTAAAACTTTAGAGAAGGAATGTTAATAGCAAATTTATACAATTTTCTTGAGTAAGCAATCTATGTACTAAGATTGTTCTTGCCCTTCATATTTCTGCTCGTCCTATTGTTTTTAAATTTATTTTACCATTTTTATATGTTTTCCCAATCATCAGCTTTCAGGGCTTTTTTTTTTGTTATATTGTTGGTCTTGTTTTGTTGATGTTTTCTTGTTATAGTCGTCTTGTTTTGATATGTAGCTCTGCAATATATAAATATAAATTTCCAGTATCAGATTTGATTGACCCAGTTTCATTTATGGAAATCTCACACAAGCAATTATTTGAAATCATATTACATTTGGAGAATCATTAAAAATACTCCTTTTTATATCATTTTCAATAAATCCTACATTGCGAATATACCAGCACATTTGGCTGATTAAAAAACCCCAGTTTTTATAATGTTATAACTTACCTTACACAATTTAATCTTTTAAAGTATGCTGTGGTATGCTTATTCTGCATTGTTTGCATAGCATCTGATCTTGATACGGTATCCCTGAAGCTGCAATTCAAAGCACTGCAGTGGTTTTTCAGCATAGCCCAGTAAGGATGCTAATTCAGTATGGAAACATGTTTACATAGGGATGTCTGTATCGATAGCATGCTACTTGACCTGCATATAGGTACTTCTTTGTTGCATTCTGATCATTGTTGAGTGAAAATTATATATACAGAGAATGGAAACTCATGTAAACCAATAACGTTTCCTCCCTGGGGAATTCTCATTCTTAAAGAGAGTAAAGATTTTTTACAGAATAATTTCAGCACCTTTGAGCCAACTAAATTTTCCAGAAGGCTAAAAACATCAGATTTGAGGGTAAGCATTTCTATTAAGAGGGACCTTTGTCTACATTGATTAGTTGTTTACTGTTATTACTGATGCCTTTTGGGGATGGTTTTATGCCAAGGATGTGGAATCAGTATAAGCAGAAGCTCTATAAAACTATACAGGCTTGAAGGGGAATACATCAACCACTTCTGCACCATGCTACAAAAAAGGGTGCCAATCAAAAGCCTTGAATATGATACAGTTTTTATTTGGTATCCTGGTCAGCTACATTTGTGTGTGGTGGTATGTATGTATGTATGTATGTATGTATGTATTTATTTGTTTATTTGTTTATTTATTTATTGGTTCGATTTATATGCTGCCCTTCTCCGGAGACTCAGGGCGGCTTACAATGCATTAAGCAATAGCCTTCATACTTTTGTATATACCTGCCTTAGTAGGCCTTTTGGGCCCCCCTAAGTGGTGTTCTTTTTTATATAAAGTCAGCTTATTGCCCCCACAATCCGTGTCCTCATTTTACCTACCTCGAAAGGATGGAAGGCTGAGTCAACCTTGAGCCTGGTGAGATTTGAACTTGCAGTAATTGCAGGCAGCTGGTGCTACTTAACAGCACTTTAGTCTGCTGTGCCACCAAGGCTGTTATACACCAAGGTATATTGTTTGTTCATTTGATAAACCAGTGCACAAATTCTAAGCCACCCACCCATCCTTGCTTCTTCCTAATCTACTGCTGTAAATTAAAGTAGTTCAGAAATGTGGAAGTGCTGGTCGTGATTTCCAGCTACCAGTAGATACATGGAGTTTGGTTTCCTCTAGTCATACTGGCATACATTTTGTGATATAGGATTATAGAAATATAGGATTGTATTCTGACGTCTGTTTTGGATCTGTATTTTTTTTTTATCATCTTTTAAGAATTTGCTTATTTTCACTAGGTATTGTTTACTGTGCATGTTGTCAGTAAGGACCTTGTAATAGGAAAAGTTATTTCCATTTTGTCTCTGTTGGTGGATAAATCAGTATAGGTGTCTACAAAAGAATACTATATGGGCACCATGTGAAGGTAATCTATATGTGATATTGGTGTCGAAGTCAAATGTTATGGGTCTCTCAGGAAGTCATCATATGGTACAATGATTTGTCAAGATCCCCAGTTTCTGTTTCTGACAATTGAACAAAATGTCTAGTTGTCCAGCCCTAACTAAAGTTTGACCATGTGCCAGACCGTGCATGTTAACCAAGGAGCCAAGACTATTTATGTTTGTCTTTAATAATTTGTGGCTATATCCTTGACAATTTTTATGTTATCAGAAGCATACTGCAAGACCCGGTGCTTTTGTCAAAATAAAGTAGTTTTGTGATGCTATCTATACCCCCTTTGAATGTGGGTGCAACAGAACAAAGTATGTACAAAAGGGGCAGCGCTTATGGCTTAATATGCTTTTGTTATTTGCCCGCCTTCCCATGGATGCCTCTGTATCCCACTGTTTCCTTGACTTGAGAACTTCATTCCTTCCGTGCTTCTTCTCTTTTAAGCTTTGCAAAATCTTTCAGGAGCTTTCTATAATAATTTATTCCCATCGTTTGCTTATATTATTCATGCATAATTTGCTTTCGCTAATTACAGAGGTGATTTTTTTCCCTATAACATTATGTGTGTTTTTATAGTGCGATAAGTATGTGTATTTTTAAATCATTGAAAACATTAATGGGCAATTAGCCAATTTAATATCTCATGTGAAGAGGGCATTTATTATTCTTTGGCATCTTATTAAAGCTATTGATTTTGTAGAGGTTTGGAACATAAAAAATTGCTGCCTTTAATTTCTGTTTTGCCTTTTGCTTGTAAATAATGTGCTGCTAGTTTTGATTGAAGTTCCTTAGCATTAGTCCACCATTACTTCTTATTGGGGGTGGTTGAGGGGAAACACCCTCTAATCCAATAAGACAATGAGAAGCAGTGAGAAATAATCCATGCCATAGAGATGCTGCATCAGTTTGAGTTGTTGCAGAAATAAACATATGTTTAATAATAATTATTTTAGGTATTGTAAATAATAATTATTTTAGGTATTGTGTCTGTTTTTGAAAATTTGAGAAACTAAAACTGCAGTATGAAGTGTGTTGTTAGGTACAATTTTACAAATGCTATAGTGCAGAATGAAACTGACAAAAGTTTTGTCTGGAATATTCCTTAGAGAAGAGGAGTTCCGAATGTTATAATATCTTTAAGCAAATTTATGCTATAACCCAGCCTTCAAATATTGTTTAGTTATGGATCTACCCCTAAAGATGCACAGAAAGGGAAATACTTAGTGCATGGTTGCATTCTGGTTCTTGATTTCTAAAGATACAATTACAGCAGCTTACTTGGCCATTTTAATGAAAAAGTGGACAAATCTAGGGAAGGTAATTATATCAGTAGCTGTTCTTCATAAGAGCCACTTCATAAACATGTTTAACATAAGATGTAATATGGGTCTGAAATTAAGTTATTTTATAATAATCTGTTGTGACTTTCCAGGTATTTCAGCTTTGGGAATGAATGAAATGCCTTTCATTGGATCCAGTGTACTTCTTCTAATCAGTATAGATTAAGTTATTTCTCCCCAGCATTCTTTATCTGGTGAGACATTGCAATTTGAATGAATGTTTCTTGTGAGATAATTCACTATATGGGAAAAGAGTTGGGAAAGAATAGTATCTAAAGATAAAAGAACTGGCAAGGCAAGAGTAAAAATTCTTGTTCTCATATTTGGGCTTTATTCATCCTCTCATCTCTGTCAGCTTCTTTAAGACAGAGCTTGCTTGAGCTCAAATGCTATTGGGTTAAGTTGTGATAATGAGGAGAAAGAGAGTATCTGTTGTAAACTCCAGAGATAACTTCTGTCACCTGTATAAATAATAATAGGCTTTGTCTGGATAATCAAGAATTTAAAATTATGTGGATACCAGTGAAATAGGCCTCCTTAATCTCTGTGAAATTATGCAATATTAAGTCGCGTGATGGCTAGTAAATTCAACCTTGATTCACAGCACTGAGCTCATAAGTAACAATAGATTAAAAAATAGGTTTACCAGAAAAAAGTTAAATCATATTATGGTGTATTTAAAATAAACCATACTATAGATTGATTGATGCCTTTGAGTTAATTTTGACTCCTGGCAATCGCCTCAACAAGTTCCTGAAGTTTTCTTGGTAAAGTTTTATACAAGTGGTTTGTCTTACCTCCTTCTTAGGGCTGAAAATTGGGGCAAGGTCACCCAGATGGTTTCATGCTTAAAGCGGTACTAGAACTCACAACTTCCTGGTACCTAGCTTGACGCCTTCACCACTAACATAGACCACCTTATACTTAACAGTTAAGGATAATTAAATAGCTTGCAGAGGGAGAGCATTTAGGACTCAACAGCATGACCAGATCTTAGGACTTCATTGCTTACCAGCTGCTCATGGTCCAAAGAAAATTTCAAGACACAATGAATGTATTTCTATTGAAGCTAGGGTATAACTATTTGATAGGCAAATTCAATTGACCAATGAATACTCGGAATAACATAATTACACTTTCCTTCAGTGGATTCCTGTTCCTATCTGTTTAACTAAAGGTGAGTCAAAGGCGGAACCAACTTTTTGAATGTGTCTGGGCATGTTATTTGCTAAGATGTGTTCTGACTGAAGAGAGGAATGGCTGCATTACAGGACAGCTATTTTCCAAAACACAGACATGCACATTAGCATTAAGAGGGTGGTTTTTTGTTATCTTTAATGAATATGTAAGAAAAATCTGAATATTCAATAAGGATGTTTATTTATTTAAATATTTGTGTGGCCATGGATCCTAGAATGCAACTCACGGCAGCTATACATATTTACAATAGTATTTAAAAGTTTGTGAACTCTTTGGATGTTCAATATTTTTCAGTAATTGGATGATCAATTGCCATTATGTGAGATATCATTCTATTCAAATGGACGATTCTTATTTTAAAATCTAGTGATCTTTGGATTGAGTTAAATCAAATACAGAACAATTCTATGTGTATTAAAACTGCCCTTATTATATTCCATACCGTAATCTGAGTTTATTCTTGATTTCAGTTATTAGAAACATATGTTTTTGCAAAATTTTCTTTTTAAATTATCAAGGATTTATTTATTTATTCATCTATCTATATACTACTAAACCTCTCATGTCTGTTTGATACTTCGTAACCCTCAGTTGCCCAAAACACTGAATCATAGGACAAAAATACCTAAAATGAGCTAACCTGCAGAATGCCGGCACTCAATAATTTTATTTATTTGTTTGTTTGTTTTATTTATTTAGCTATATCTCACCTTTATTATTTTCACAAATAACTCAAGGCGACAAATATATCCAACACATCTTCCTCCTATTTTCCCCAAAACAACTACTCTGTGGTTGGGCTGAGAGAGAGAGTGACTGGCTCAAGGTCACCCAGCTGCCTTTCGTGGTTAAGGCGGGACCTCTGAGTTTTAGCCTAATCCCAAGGGAATTAATCCTTTTGATGCTTCAGTGTTGCTGCACTGCTGCTGTTCAGACTTTGCTAGTGGGAAGGTGGCAAGGAACATCAGCAATCATTTCAGTTGCTTCTGTTCCCCATCAACTTGTGGGAAGCTGTCAGGAAACATTGGAAATGAGAATCACATGGCCACAGCTGAGTGCAGTCGCATGGAAGAGGCATACTTGTGGAAAGCTTGCAGGGAGAAAATAAATGGAGGAATGGTGCACTCACCACCAGTTCCTCTGTGTTCTGGTCACTAACATATTCCTTTGCTCACTTGCCTACCTGGCAGCAGCCATTTACCTACCTACTGGGATGGGAAGAGAAGGAAGGAGTAAGAGGAGGGAGGGAAGAAGAGAGAGAAAAGGAAGGGAAGGGGAGGGAGGGAGGAGGAAGGAAGGAAGATTTCTGATGCTCACTGCTATCTTCAGACAAGGAAATGGGAAGCCATCAGAAATTTGGAAGTTATTCCTGCTCTCATTATTTTTTGTCCACCTGAGATTATTCTGTTTCCACGTACCTGAAATGATGATCCCACAGGTCAAGAGTTGTCTAGTACATTCTATTTCTAGCCTATGTTTAATTTAGGAAATCAGGAGGGCATATATAGTTTTTTCTCTCTCTATTTTTCCACATAACAACTCTGAAAAACAGGTTGGGTAAAAGGGAACGTAACTGTCACAATGTCACCCAGTGAGCTTTGGTGACTGAAGAAGAGAACCTCAGTCTCCTCACTCTTACTTCAACATAGCTGCTTTAAGAGGAACTGAAGTCCTGCTTTGAAACACTGGGAAATTTTACAGAGTATTTTAGTCAGCATTAATTTGAAGGAAGTCTTGATGAGGCTCAGTAGTATTTCCTCTTATTTATCTAGGGTGGCTACATGAGTTAGATACTTTTTGACTTCTGTTATATTAGCACACATAAATATGCTTTCAAATATAAAAATATAAGTAAAGTTACAAGGGTTGAGATTCTCAGGAACATTCAAGTAGGACGCCAGAAAATATATAATCTTTGGTGGATGTTTTTGATCTTTGGTGGAAAGAATTTGATGCAAGTCCAAACGCAACCCAGTTTTTCTGCAATCGTGTAATGACAGATTGGGTCATCAGTAGTGTTCAAACAGTTCTGCCAAGATCCTCACAACTGCATTTAAACAGCTGGTAAAGATACCTTGTGGAGAAAACAGGCTAGCTCCCACCCTGTTTATGGTGTCAAAAACCACAGCATTTGCTGTCGTTTCAGAGCTCCTTCCTCTGATTTTATCACACCAACTTTAACTTCTATTTTTAGTGCTTTTATTCTAATATTTGGTTGGTGCTATTTATTTTTATTACTTTTATTCTGAAGATGGCACCAAAGAAACTTTCATTAGTTTTTATATTTTATGTAAGTCCCTGAGAGCTTTTTTTTTTTTTTTAACTACAGTGGGATAGAAATGTGATAAATAAAATCAGGAGGAATGTCTTCTTGCTGCTAAGGAATTGGCTTAGTCCCTTTGTTGTGTTCTGTGGAGCAGTTTGCTTTATATCATAATATTTAGAAAATTCTGTTCCCTGGTGTGGCAATTTTGATGAGTAAGATGGAGAGAAGTACAAGCCTCATCCCCTGTGCAAATCTCTGTTGGCACTCACCAAGATCAGCTCCCTGGTGATCGTATCTTTGTAATTGTAATGCAGTTACATAGCATCCAGAATATAATGTAGTTTTCCCTGTCATAGGTGAGGCCAGTTTGTGACAAGTAGTGAGACATGATCTAGCAAGTTCTTTTCCCAGATATTTTTGTTTAAATTTGCAGGCCTGGAATTCTGAAATAGCGGTGGATAAGAATGAGTGCTTCTGCAGGCCTTCAATACTTTGGATTTTAAACACCTAGTGTTGTCTCGATCATTATTTTTTTCCATTTGGTTTGCATATCGGTCGTCAGCTTGGCTGTGCAATTATAACAGTAAGCACTATGTGTCTGCTGTTGTGTCTAAATTCTGTGCCCAGAGTAAATTATGCAGATTTCATAAACTGTCTCCAATATTCAAAGAAATTGTATTAAAAAAAAGATTGCCACAACAGAAAAAGTAAGTGGTAAAATGAATGCGAATAGAAGTAAGCAAGCAGTAATTGATGGGGACATTTCATAGCAGATTGAAGACAAAAGAAGGAAACGGTTACTTGCGCTTATTGGTAAGAGGTTATTGGTAATAAAAGTTCTCTATATCAGCGCTGGGCAATTAATTTTCCCAAGGGGCCAATTAAGAAACTGGGAGTATTTTGGAGGGCCAAACCAGTAGTCTGTGTAGGTGTGTAGGCATGCATGCATGCACGCACATACCTAAATTGGGGGAAAAAAGCCTTCAAAATAAAAGCAATCCATGTGGGCTGGACAGGGACAGCTAAAGACTGGACGGGTCCTGGGGACCATTAAATGCCCAGGTCTACTCTATTCATTGGACCACTGTAATGTGATGTATGTGGGCAGTGGTGAAATCCAATTTTTTTTACTACCGGTTCTGTGGGCAATAGTTTGGTGGGCGTGGCAGGGGAAGGATACTGCAAAAATTCCATTCCCATACCACTCCAGGGGAAGGATACTGTAAAATCTCCATTCCCATCCCACTCTGGGGCCAGCCAGAGGTGGTATTTGCCAGTTCTCCAAACTGCTCAAAATTTCCGCTACCGGTTCTCCAGAACCTGTCAGAACCTGCTGGATTTCACCCCTGTATGTGGGCCTGCCTTTGGAGATGTCCCAAAAGCTACAGCTAATATAAAATACAGCAGCTAGATTACTGATTACCTAATAGGAGTGTCTGTGAACATAGAAAAATGCCAATCCTAAAGTAAATACATTTGTTGGTTTGGTTAGTTTATGATATAACCTTTTAATTCCCATTTGTTGCAGTATCGGGATATATCGGCCAATGCTTTATCAGAACAGAATCTGGTGTGGACATGAAAAAGCCTCTCCTTCCAAGATTTATGCCCAAGTGATGGGCCTTCTCAGTGATGGTTCTTATAATTTAGAATGCTACTTCCCTCAAGATATAGTCTTGTTCATCTTTTACAAACAAGTTAGCTATTCTCTGATTTTCCTTTTGACTGTAGTTGTGCTTAGGCTTCTTGTTTCTGCATTTTTTCTTATTTATTGAGCCTTTTATTTTATGCTTCCTATCCAAAGTTTGTCTGAACGGGGGAGAGATCCATAACTATTTTTCATGGGTATTTTGTTATTGGGTTTTTTTCATTGATAGAGAATGAGGAGAAACAGATGAATATCTAAAGAAACAAAATTGATTGAGGATTATGGAGGGACAGCGACAAATTATGAATGGACAATTAGGAAATTTTCTAAAGCTTTAAAAAAATTTAAACTAGAAAAGGTTCCTGAACCAGATAAATTATGAGGTTATTATAAATGTTTTGAGGATGTACTCTTAAAACCTTTACAAAACACAACGAACTCTATTCTACAGGAGGGAAGATGTCGGAGAATTGGAAAGAAGCCAATATACCATTAATATCCAGAGGGACAAATTTTGAGTTTAACAAGAAATTATAAATTGATATTATTGAATAACAGCTATAAGTTGTTCACAATGATCCTTGTGGTAGACTGAAAATACTTTTGCAAAAATTTATTCATAAAGATCAATGTGGGCTTTTAATCAAAAAAAGACAAAAACAATGTCAGAACTTTGCTGCATATTGAAAAAAAGCATTCATTTTTTTTAGATGCAGAGAAAGCTGTTGACCATTTGAATTGAACTTTTCTATTTATGTTTTGAAAGATAAAATTAATTTATACTCAACAAAAGATATGAATAATGAAGATTTAAGCAAACCATTAATATAAAAAAAGAAACAAGACAAAGTCGCCTATTGTCCATTTTCTTGTTTACAATGTTTTAGTTCTTGAAATACTGAATAGAGATATAAGACTCAATCAGAGGTTAATGAGTGTAAAGATTAAAAAAGGACTTATAAATTAAGAGTCTTTGCAGGTGACTTGGTATTGGTTTTAGAAGACCCTTCAAAGCAATGGTCACCAACCGGTGGTCTGCGAGAAAATTTTGGTGGTTCACGGTGCACCCAGGTGGAGGAACTGCTCCAGGATGAGCAATGGTCAGTCCTGTGACTAGAGCTCTGGATTATGGGACTAGCCAGGCAGCTCATGGTGGGAATTTAAATCTCCACTGTAGAGGGAGGTTCGTGCAACTTGCAACTTTGCAGCGCAGCCCTCGCCGGCCAGAATGAGGTAATGGTGCAAGGGGGAGTGGCAGTGCAGGCGGGCCAAAGAAATGGGTGGCGGCAACCCCAGGCTGTTTCTTCCCCCTGCTGTAGCTTCCTGTTGGCTGAACCCACCAGCAGCTGTCCCCGCCCCTCGCCCTCCCTTCTCAGTCACTCCTCGCCTGGCCTGAGAAGGGAAGGGCAGGGGATGGAGATTTGATCCATATTCCAGAGCGGGAGCGAAGCTTCATCTCTTGCTGGATCTTGCAGGCATTTCTTCTGACCCTTGTTGGTGCTCTGCGCACCTCGGTCTCTCAGGGAGATGCTTGACATCCTCTCAGCCCCAAGACACTGACTGGCCCATGAGATGAGAGAGAGAAAGAGAGTGAGAGGGAGAGAAACGAGAGAGAAAGAGTGGGAGAGAGAGCGAAAGAGAGAGGGGAGAAAGAGAGAGGAGGGAGAGTGCCTGAAGGACCCCATCCTGTCACTGGGAGTCCAGGTGCTTCAGCAAGTGGCACGCTGGATTCGTATTTGTGGTCCGCGGGATTTAAAATTATGAACTTGGTGGTCCCTGAGGTCCAAAAGGTTGGGGACCCCTGTTCTAAGGGGTGTCAAACTCGCAGCACATGTGTCAACTGCCCACGCCCAGTTTAGCAAAGGGGAAAAAGTCGTGATACGTCACATGACACCGTGACGATCCAAGTTTGACACCTCTGTTCTAAAACGTTGGCTATTGTCCCTAGCAGTGTTGTTACTTCTGACAGGTGAAATTATAAATTCATGGGATAGTATCTGTGAGGGGAGAATTCATAGAAGGAAACAAAATAAAGAACTTAAGAGAAATACATATTGTGATAGAATGTTCTCATTCACAATATTGCCTTTTAAAAATCAAATTATCATGGCTCTTCTGGAACAACCTAGAGATGCGAACCTAGAGACACAAACTTCTAGAATGATTTTTAGGCAATTGTTTCTTCTTTCACTGCTGGCCTGTCAATGAAAACCCTGGAATGTTGAATGTACAATATATATAATTTTATGTTTATATATTTGTACTTATATTTATAGTTTTATATGTAATTTTAATGAAACTGTTGCAGGAAAAAAGGGGTAAACTGCAGTCCCATTAAAATAAGACATCCTTATGTCTGCTTAATAGTGCTTGAATTGGCCATTTCTAGATAAAGTCTTTTAGAACTGACAGACTCTCCTGCAGGTACTGATATTTGGAGCAAAAAGTAAGATAGTGAAATGCAATTTGGGAGTGGGTTATTGATTAGGTGAATTTTTGTGAAGAAAAAATTATTTTGTTAGTAGAATTAAAAATATGATTGGTCTTTGCCAAGGAAAAAATACAATTTTTTTGGAATATTGCTTTTAAATGCATGCAGAAATATTTTAGGTTGTGTGGCATGGCATGGCATGGCATCAGAGGAGGTATTCAGCCAGTTCTCACCCGTTTGGGCGAATCGGTAAGGGAAATTTGGCCTGGGTTGTCGAACTGGTAGCGACCTCTGGATGGCCCAGCTTAACGTTTGCTCGCCCCGCTATCCCTGCCCTATATATGTTACCTTCGCCATGCAGCCCAGCTAATCGCCTCGCCAGTCGCCTCCAAGCCTTGCCCACTCTGCTCAGTTCACCAAAGGTAAGCTTGCCACCCACTCGCCCTTTGCCTTGGGTTGGGGCCCAGGGCGCAGGAACACGTCATTCCCTGAGGCCCCGGAGCCTCCCGCTTGCTGCTCACCTCAGCCGGGTCGGGGAACGCGCCATTCCCTGGCTTCAGCCTTGCCCCAGGACTCCAGTTGCACTGAAAAAAAGTCACGGCGGCTGCAGGCATATTGCGACAAGGGGGGTGAGATGCAGGCTGGTGGGGAGCCCAGCAGTCACAGATCAGCCCTGGTTTGCCTTCCCCCCTGCCACCAGCTACTGTGGAAGGAAGGTAAGCCCGAAAAAAGAGGGGGTTGTGGGGGAGGAAGCAGGGCTAGGGCCGGGGCCTCTGAAGGATGGGAAATGGGGCGACACATGCGACTGGTGAAGGGAGAGCGGGTGGCATGCAGGAGGAGGCCTTTGACAGGTTAGGCCAGGCCTGGGCAGAAAATAGGTAGAAAGAATAGCAGTAAGTTCAAATTTTTTTCCTACTGGGTTCTGTGGGCATGGCTTGGCAGGGGGTCATGTGACTGAGTGGCCATGGGCGTGAGTGATGTCAAGTTGGATATGCCCACTCAGTCACATGACCCCCCCACCCCCCACCAAGCCACACCCACAGAACCGGTAGGAAAAAAAATTGAATTCCACCACTGGATGGGATGGGATGGGATTAGATGGCAGATTTCTTAAATGCAGTGAGATTTATTTTTGCTTGGTAATTAATTTCCAGGTATGCTTTCTGAGCTTCCCTGTTACTTAGAGAAACTATAATTGTCAAGTGACAGTAATTGTAGTACTAAAATCACTTTTGGACTTTTTCCAGCCTTTCAGTAATAGCTTTGTTCTAAGTCACATGCCTGGGAAGATCACATAGATTGGAGGAATCACTAAAATTCTGAGATACTCTGTGCTGTATTTTGAGAATATATTTGGGGAAATTGGGTTTTTAAAAATTTTCCTCCACAGTGTCTAGCCAGATTCAGTGCAGTTTTCAATCTTTTTGTTTCTCCCACTTCTTCCCTCACATCAATTTTGATTTGGTTCTGATCAGTTTTCAGAGACCTACTATATTGATTAACAGTGTGCTGAACTCTTATATCACCTTTCCCTTCCATTGGTTAGATAGGAGAAAATGGCTTCTTTCTTGAGATACAATCTGTACAGCGTAGACCACAGTAATGTGTTTCTCTATACCTCTTGACCTTACTTTTTCTTCATTTCACAACTGTGTGATGCACTCTGGCTTATGTTATGTATTTATTTAGATACCTAGGAAAGATGTTGGGCATTATAAATCCCAAGAAAAGATGCTATGGTATTTCTTATGCATATAATAAATTTATGGAATATGCTAGAATAGTATAAACGCAGTATTATCTATATTGTCTAGTGTTTGAGGTAAGGAGAATAATCAATGTGATGTTGAGCCCTCATGTCAATAATAGGTAAAATAATGTGATCTGGAGGCAGAAAAATGATTGTTTCTGGATTTAAGTTACAAACTCCCTTCATACTGCACCCTTCAATGTAAGTTACTCACTGCAACAAACTCTTACTAATGTTGGGAGTGGCTATCTTTGAAGAGCAGCTGGTTTATGAGCAGCATTTACTTATTCTCTCACCGCCACTCTGATTGGTAGTTGAAACACAACTTCTCCTTTTAAAGGTTTGTACTGAAGTTTTGCTCATACAGAGTTGAGAATCCTAAATGTTTCAAGGTAAGACACTTTTCTTCATACAGTTCTGACTTCTGATGCTTTGAAATTTCACCTATTTTCATCAAGTTTGTTTGTAGAATCATCTAGTGATTCGGGCTTATAAAGATGAAATAAAAACACACTGTGGATGAAGACAATCCTTGATGGATGTGAGAAAGTGGTGAATCCATAGCCTTGTACATCTTGTTAGAATGCTGACTGAAGAAACAGATGCAAAGTTGTTGATTTTTGCTTACTTAGCAGTAAATAGGGATTTTTACTCACAATTTTCATGATTCCATTGGCCTTTTTACTTACGATAATTCTTTGGAGTATGTTAAATTGAAAGACAGTAAGTGATTTGCCCAGGATTATCTAGTGAGCTTCATAGCTTTCTAGATCTTGGAACCTGGTCTTCAGATGGTCAGAGCCACTCATTGCTACTCTCATGTATGCTCTTACTAACTGGCAGCCCCTTTCTAAGCTTAATGCTCCAGGTCATGATTTCTTCATGCTTGCTTCATCATGCAGTTGTAGGAATGAAGGTTCCTGTTTATTTTTTAACTAAACATGAACTCGCCTGTCTTAAGTGCTAGTGCTGAATGTGATTCAGTGAATGACTTAATGCCTTCTTCCATATGTCCGAAAAATCTGGACTGTTAATTTCTTGTCTTGGGAGTCTCTGGGGAAATAAGGAATAATGATAGAATTTATGTGTTGGCAGATTATTTATCTAAAGGATAAATTACCAGTCTTTTAAAAAAAATATAGACAAGAAGTACTAGAGATTCAGAGACGAAGTGTTACAATTAAAAGTGAACTGTGACACAAGAGCTTCCAGTTGAAATTTCACTTCAAATGCCTCAGTGTGCAGAAGGCTAATTGATACTTTATGAACTGGAATAAACATTCTCCAAGTCTTTAATCCCTGTAACGTGTCCTTTAACTGATGGATTTAAAGCTACAACTGGGTTCCTAGTGAGCTGAACCAGAGTAACAGGAACATCAGTATTTGTTGTGGGAGGGGTGCCCACAACAGTTGGATCACAGATCTGAAAAAAATATACTTTTGATGTAACAAATTGGTGTGGGATCAACATGTATACTATTTCTTAAGGAAATTACCGTTATTATATCCCTTCTTATAGAAAAAGCATCACTCTTCTCTTTCAAGATTCAAGCCATAGCTTGATTTTAACTTGTATTTAGTCTTAGCTGTGTATTGTATGTATACATGTTAGTCTTTGTTTATTTGTTTGATTAATAAAAATTTTTAAAAAAAGAAAAAAAAAGAAAAAGCAAATATTAATGGGAGAGGAGAGCAAGGCAGAGAATCATGGAGAAGATTTGCAGATATCTTCTGTTCTTGCCATTTCAATATTTCCTCTCTTGCTTTCTCCTAAGAGTTTTCTGCTAAAGGAAATGCCTCTTGAAATAATTGTAGAATCTCCTACTGCACTATTTACCTTCCGCTGTTGAAGGGAGGGCACTAGGGTATGTAAGAGCCCGAGGACGTGAAAGCCCCTCGTGTCTTCTGTTGGAGATGAAAATGTTATGAGCAACCTCTCTGAACAATGTTGCCCTGGCTGACAATGGGACTGGCTTTTTCACTAGCAAGAGAAGATTTCCTGTCCTTCTCAGCCTGCTACTTGTCACACTGGGAAATATGGAGGTGGAAAATGTTATCTAGGGACATGTAATATCCTATGACTGATTGAGTTTCCATAGAGAATGTTCACCCACAGTTCCTTTAGGTAATGTTTAGTAATTGTTGAAACATATTTTGGAAGGCTATTGGCATGATTTCTCATCTGCAAAAGACTAATATGTCTACCCCTCTGAAAACTGAGTCAGCGTCTATATGACTTTTTGAAGGTCATTCTGAGTCAGTGGCGAGTCCTAACTTCTTATGATTCGGTTGCTTAATAATGATGCTCTAAAAAGCAATACAACTGAGTCACATAGACTTATCTGCCCTTTCTTTGGGTTCTGTTTTCTCTTGATTGCCAACATAAACGACACAGTACCTTGCAGTAAAAGCTAACAACAAATACTAACAAGACACCCCAAAGGCTTGAAACTACCTTGTCCTAATATGCAATCTAATGGGAGGAGCTTTCTCCATTTTCTAGTGTAACTTTACAAGTCAGTGTTTTCCCACCATCTGCTTCTCAATCTGCCAACAGATATTGCTGTTTTGTTCCCAGTATCAAGACATAACTACTGTACTCTGAAGCAAGTAGGCATCATAGTAGCAATCAAATTGAATCGGAGTCTCGTGTAACCCTAACTTTTGGAAATGAATTGAAAGTTTCCATTTGTCCTAACTTTCTCTAGATACCCTATTATAAAAGACAGCATATAAATCATAAAAGTAATAAATGGACACACAATGCTCTCTTGCTCTGTAAGTAGATAGATATTTTTGGGGTTAATAAATAAAGCAGCAACTTGTTCAGTTTATACCAAAGTATCAGTTATGTCTATAATGGGATCACATTCTCTATCAAAGGTCCCTTAGAAGTTCACCATTTCGTTATTTGGTTATTTCATTACAAAATAGCTTCCAGTACTTTAAGTATTTCTCAAGCCGGAACATTTGTTTTCATGATCCGTGTCTCCTTACTATCTCTTCAGTTTTTCCCCCTCCTTTTTTTAATGCTTTATACTCTTGGTTATGCTGTTCAGAAGTGATTATTCAAGTTGAAAACGTTTCTGCAATAATGAATTTGAATTGCAAAAGGAAAATGTAAGAGATTGAAAGTAGGATATTTTTTCCTCGTTTGCATACTTCTTGTTCCTATGCTTGAAGATTGATCTTGGGGTCTCAAATTGTTATGCCTGAATATATGGGGCTAGCAAGATGGCAGACTTTTGATTTATTTCTGCAGCTGAACTCTTTTGCACTATTTCCCCTTTTGTGTTGACCTATATAAACCTGAGCCTGAGTAGCGATAAAACCTGGCCTACAGAAACTTGACAATTTGAGAGTGGTGCTACTATGACTCATAATACCTTGTCCTCTTCATCATTTACATCTTTATTGAAGTAAGATTGCCTCCTGGACATAACCTTGTATTTCCATCCCCGGTATCATCTCATTGTTACTCTTGTTTTTAAAGCAGACACACAAAACCTTTAGAGACTAAACCTTTGAATGAAGCCATTATAAAAACGTTGCCAAGCAATAATGGGGCTGCAGTTTGGAACTTGGTAGACTTATTTCTAAGTAAATGTGTATAGGATCTCACGGTAAATAACTTTGGGCAGTGCAGTCTTTTGTATGAGTAAAAATGGAAAATGATTTAGGTTTTCGAGTACTATTAACCTTTGACTGTAAATCACTTTATTTTCTGAAAGCAAAGAATGTCTGGCTTTGAATCTGCATATTTTATGTAAATCATGGATCCCGCTCCATGGCACCAAAGTACCTACTGAAACTTCCTTGACACCTTCATGCCTCATCTGGTTTTTAATTTTAAAAAATGGGAAGCTCTTGCCTCAGGCACAACCTGAGGCATTTTGGCAATGCCTTTGGGCCTCACATAAACCACAGACAAGATAATACATTGGTGAGTGTGAAACCTAGTGCTTTGTTTGAGGAATATGCACACCTTGTGGGAAAATGGGAAGGGGATGGGACGGGATGGGACGGAGGAAGGAAGGGAAGGAAGGAGAGGGAGAGAGAGAGAAGTGGTAGAGATTATTTTGCTGAGCTAGAGAAATGATAGAGGCAACCTCACCAGTTTTGGATGAGTTTTGGGAGAATGTCTGTGACTTTTACTCAAAATGCTGAATGGGATATCCACCTCTCAAACATTGGGGACTCCTGATGTATTGCATGTAGATTATTTGGCACTAGCATGACTGAAAAAGTGAAGATTTTAAACCTGTGGATATTAACATTGGTTTTAAAAAATTGCGTGAAACAAAACAGTGGAACATTGAAGCATTATAATATAAAAAAAGAGTCCGACAGACTTACAAAACTGATCAAGGGTAAAAGAAACTCAGACTTTTATGGTAGTTGGAATATGTGGTATGATTGGATCCAGAAACGATAGGAGAGAGACAAAGGATAATGTTGGATTATAATTATAGATGATGGTATATTTATGGTAATTAATAAGTATTGGAAAGGTAAATTTGTATACAAGAATTTGTAAATATCTTCTATTTTTACTCTCTGATTATTGGCGTATATATATATGGATATTTTGGCAATGTTACACTGTGATAGAAAAATTATTATACATTTGTTTTTGATTTTTTGTTTTTTTGAACTATAATAAAAAAAATTTAATAAAAAAAAAGCTGGTAGTATTTTGTTGGTGTTCCAGTTTCATGTTTAGCAGAATACTCTTGTTAAACTCAATTATGAAATTTTGGATTATCTGGAACAATTTGGGAAAAGTGAAAAAGTTACACTTAATGGATAAATACTTGCATCGAAAGAGAAGTTATAATTAATATTCAAACATACCAATTTTATTTTTACCGAGGGAAAATGCAGTTCTTTGCTTGTAGCACTGAAATAATGTTGCTCCTGCTCGAAGGCTGTTTTTTTTTCTAGAAAGGGATAGTAGTTATTGCTGTAGAAGAGGTTCTTACTCTCACTTCTTCTTGCTACATCTGTGGGTTTTAAACTCGATGGCTTCTTTGTCCACTGCTGTGCACTGTTTGCTCTGGAAAGAGTATGCCTTGTTTACGAATCCTTGCCCTTATCTACTTTCAAGCAAAAGAACTCTCTGTATGGGGTCAGTGCCTGTCCTTTTATTGTGAGTCATCTGTTAATATTGCAGTTACCTTTTCATGATGGTGCACTGATCATCAGGCTGACTTTGGATGACTGTGCGGGCTAGCATATTTTGTTTCATTTCTTTTTTTAAAACAGCTTCAACATTTTTAAAAAAAAAATAGATTGCAGAACCATAGCCAGAATTTTTATACTTGGGACTTTCAAAAGTACCTGGAAGGAAGGAATTATCTTCCCATTGAAGTTGATTTCTTTAAACAAAGTGCTTGTCAACCTTTCCGGTAGCTCTGCTGAGAACAGGTGTAAATCTTAAGGAGCATCTGGGTAAATGTATTTATAGCGCTGGGTTTTTTAAAAAAGCTGCAGTACATTTTCCAAACATTTGATATTCAGAGCAGTCTTCTTGGTCAAAATTGGAGGTAAATTTCAGCTTCATACTTAAAAAGATATATTACTTGTTTAATTCCTTTAATTGGTAGTGGGATATTTTCCTCATTATGAGAATCCAGTTATTTTTGTCCTTTGGAATCCTGGCCTCTGCTTCACGGTCAAGCAGAGTTGGGGACTGAAGCTGTAAAGCTGTAGGATTTTCCTGCCTTGGCCTATCAGAGAGTTTGAGTCTGTCTCTTTTCATTAATTGGTGAACATTTTTCATTCATTGGTATATTTACTAAGCCTGCACTACTATTAATCTTCTCATCGTTCTCACCACCCACCTCTTTCCACTTATGACTGTATGACTGTAACTTTGTTGCTTGTATCCTTAGGATTTATATTGATATTGTTTCCTGATTGCTTATTCGTTCCCTATGACTATCATTAAGTGTTGTACTTTATGATTCTTGACGAACGTATCTTTTCTTTTATGTACACTGAGAGCATATGCACCAAGACAAATTCCTTGTGTGTCCAATCACACTTGGCCAATAAAGAATTCTGTTCTCTTCTCTTCTATTGATGTATAATGGAGCTGTCTATGGAGATTCTCAGTCATCTGGATCAGTCATTTGACACAAAGGTGCTTTTTTTTCAAGAGGCAACTGGATTTTCTTTGTCTTTCCTTGAAGACGTTTCACTTCTCATCCAAGAAGCTTCTTCGGTTCTGAAGAAGCTGCTTGGATGAGAAATGAAACATATTCAAGGAAAAACAAAGAAACCCAGTTGCCTTTTGAAAAAAGCACCTTTGGTATAACAGGGCTTTTTTAAAACTGGAGGACATGGTGGGGAAAGCAACTTCCTCTTTTATTCCTCCTTCCAACGTTATACACGAGCTATTACTCCCAAAGTGACTTTATCCAGATGTTTTTGGCTTATAGTTTTTGTCACTTCCAGCCAATGTAGCCAATGGCCAGGAATAATTGTGTTTGTAGGCCATATAATATAAAAGCTGTGAAGATGAATAGCGTTCACAGTATTGAATATGTATTACAAACATATAGTGTGCTTATTTGCTCCAACAATTGATCTAAAGAAATTCATTTAGGTAATTGAATTTTTAATGAGTTCAGAATAGGATGCCAAGTTTCAAGAAGAGTATTTGGAGTAACCCATTCAGATACCCACATATTTTACAAAAGGCTTTTTGACAGCTGTCTTCCCTTTTAAAACGATAAAAGGATTTTGTTTACATCAAAGCATTGGTTGGGTGAAATATTAACATGTAAGGCAGAAATAAACATTTAAAAAATATTTCTGGGATAGATTATTTATTTTTATTTGAGGCCATAGAGAGATCAGGTTATGAACTTTTAAAAGGGACTCATAAAAGAAACCTGACATAATGGAAACACAAGGGAATTTCCTGCCTCATTGGCTACAATGATTTTTTTGGGGGGGGGGGCCTGTAAACTTCCACTGCATTCAGGCAACCTGCTTTCTCCAGCTTGTATCCCCAGGGGATAGAAACAACAGAAGAAGCTGTATATCGCATCTTGTAGGCATTCTATAGTCTTAATGTTGAAACAGCTGGATGGTTCGCTGCCTTGAAAAAAAGATGTATTTTAATGCAGGAATAATGTCTGCTGCTTTCAACAGCTGGAGCTGTGGGAATTGGATGATTCTATGAATAAAAGCTCTTCTTTACTGTCTCTTGGAGGGTCAGATGTTAAGTGCTAAGATAGATGGAGGGGACAAAAGGTATTTTCTGTTTGCTAGTTTAAAGCTTTCTGTGAGTGGTCTGTTGCTTTATCCCAAGTGAACCAGTTTGCTGTAGGCTTTCTAGGGAAGGTTTATCAAGATTTATAGAATTAGGGGCTCAGCCCTACCTTGGAATATCCCGCCATCTCATTATGAATCTGCTTAGATATGAAGAGCTACAAAGGAATCCCTAAGTCTAAAGATTGTAGATATCAGCTTATCAAGCACAGGAAAAGGGGATTTGTGTGGCTCTCAGACTGTGTATTGGATTTCTTTACATTCAGGTTTTGTTTTTAGCTTTTTCCAATTAAGTTCATCTATATTTTATTATTTATAAATAATAATGTTAATTAAACACAATTTCTCTTTTATGGAAGGAGAAAATATAAACTGAAAACACCGGTAAATAAATATTGCTATTTGCCTCTTTTTGTTATTCTGAATATATTTTCCAGCCTTCTGATCTGTCTGCGTGAAGATAGCGATTTGATGACTTGGGATAAAAAAACAATGGAAATACTTTTGGTGCTATTTTCATGTGTCATTCGTCTGTCTTCTCAATCCAATGTTGTCAAAATGGCTGTCAGCTGTGCTGACTGAAAATTATGAGAGTTTCAGTTCAGAATATTGGGAGAAGAGAGGTTTTTTTTAAAAAGGAATTATTATGCAAATAGTATTGTTTGACTCAAAGATCTAGTAAGCATACTAGTCCAAGCCTTGGGGAAAGTATGGGAAGTTTTTGTATGTTACTAGTTTCTTCTACGAAAATAATACAAGACAAGCATCCTATACTGTATCAAAATACCTCCTCATCAAGCCAGCATTGTCTGTCTGGTATCTACTCTTCAGTATCATGTGTTTCTTCATTGATTGTACTGGGAGTGCCAGGGACCAGATAAGGACCTTGTGTATTCAATCCTTGTATTTTAAAAAGCAAAACAGCTTGAATTGTTAGAGATTTACTTAATACTATCCAATCTATATATATAAAAGTGAAAATCACTCATGCCGTAATCATGAAATCCCCAGAATTGTAAAGCCTACAAACTTGAAATTTACCACATATGTTCCTCTTGGCTTCTAGGTGCTCACTAAGAAAGGATTTTTCAAAATGACCATCAGAGCATTATTATTTCATATATTAATTAACATGCTCTGATGCTAAGGAGTTCTACTCCCCCTCCCCACCTGAAAAGAAATCTGTTCCAAATGCAAAACACAAGCAGAGGAGAGGAGTTTCACTTTCAGTTTTACTTTCACAGCAGGAAGCAGCTTTAATACAGAACACTTGAGCTAAGCCACAGCCAGGCTCCTTCCTGTATCCTCCTTGCTCACACAGCAAATATTGTTTCACTTTCCAAACAGCCCTCTGATGCTAAGGAGTTTTCCATTGTGAAGCTTAGGCAATTCAAGCGTGGGTTTTCTCTCATCTGCTTGCTAGGGACTGAGTGTAGCATTTCTTTAAATCTGCTGAGACCACGCCTCCTTGCTCTGCTGAGCTTCAGTTGTTTTGCTCAATCTAGCAATGGGGACGTGTGTAAGATTGCTCTTGTAGTTAAGATTGTTTGGTTAGAATTTTTAATTTTTTACCTTTAGAATTTTTTTTTATTTAAGACCTTGTAGGTGGGAGCAGAAGAGGATTTGTTGTAGGGACTAGCTTGTGGCTGCAGCTAGGTGCCCTTTGCTGCGAGTGGGCAGTTCTTCTCTGGGGCTCCAGGTTGCCTGCCCACGATGAAGATTTATTTGCAGCAGATGGGTCATTGTCCTTGGTGGGCAAACCCATGGGGCCAGTGTTGCCCTGATATTGACCGCCGGCAGTTGAGCTGGTTACCCAGTCCACCGGCATAACTGCCTCTGCCATTGCTCCCTTCTAACCGGGAGGCTCCAGAGTCTCTGCTGGGCAAGTCAAAGCAGGCTCTGACGAATTCAGTTCTCGCGGTGCCTTTTGGAGCGGGGATTTCGCTCTGGCGCCCTTGAAGCAGCTTTTTTGGTGGATGGCAAGGAGGGACTCGCTGGAAGATCCAGATTACAGCGGCGGCGCATCGGAGGCTTGGGAATCGGCCTCGCGCCATTTCATAAGCTTTGCGAGCCGGCTGGGGGAGGGAGGAGATTTGAATCTCCCACCCTTTTGTTTCTGGTGGGCTGCTCTGCAAGGCGTCTGTTTGGGGGGGTGAAAATACCTCTCCCAAGGCTTAATTACCCTGCAGTGAGCGGAAGCGCTGGGAGGAAGTTAGTCCTCGCACTCTTTTTGGGTGTGGTGGAACTTCTCGGCATAGTGCTTCCACACCATTTTGTAACCGCTGGAGCAGTCCTGGGATTGGATTCTGAGCTCTGCAACCTGTGTGGTGATATTTTTGATTGAATTGTGGCCTTTCTGTCAATTTAAAGTAAATAATGGATCAGGAATTCTCTTCAGATATAGAGCAGCCTATTACCCCCCCCCCCCCGAGCTACCAGAGCTTCCAAAAATAAATCTAAAAGCTCTGCTCAATTGTGCAGGAAGGAGTCTGGGGACAACAGACCAGCTACTCCCCTGCCTTTATCGAAATCCTCAATTGGGGACAAGGATGCCCAAAGGAGACATAATGCTTTGGAAAAACATTTTGCTAGAGCACAACAAAAGGCACAACCTTCCGGTGCCTCTGTTTCTTTTCAGCCAGAAGTTCTGGACCCTTCTGTTCAGTCCAATGTATCCCTATCTCAACCCAGGGCAGAATTGCCACAGCCTGAGGTTCAGGATTCTTCTTCAGATCTCCACCAGGCTACCCCTGGAGGGGTGCGGGTGGGACAGGCTTTAGGGTGTCTGGTTCCTGAAGTGACGTTTACCCCAACAGCAGCGGGGCTCCGCTTGGCGGAGGAGCAGGGACCTGCCCAGCCTTTAGATTTTCAAGCCTTGTTCACAAATGCCTTAGCACAAGCTCTGGCTTTAGGTTTGCACCAAGGGGGACATATGCAGGCAGTAGTGCCAGGGTGGCAACCCCAGCCCCAGGTCCAATCAGTCCCCAGACCACTGTCACCAGTCCGGCAGGACTCAGTGTGCAGTGAGGAAGCTTGGATGGAGGAGGATAGCAGGGATCCTGAATTTTCGGAGGACGAAGAGGTGTTACCAGACAAACCTGCTTTCACCATTCTTTTTCGTCCTTCAGTGTTTAAAACCTTGCTTCCTAAAGCTAAGATAGCCACTAACATGGGTACTATTGTTAATCCAAAAGATCAGATTTCTGAGATTGCTAAACCCCATGAGGGATTGTTTGCAATCCCTACCCCAGATCAGGAATTCATTCCTTGTCCAGAGCTGTTCTCAGAAGTTATCAAGCGACAGTGGGACCAGCCTCGTGGCTTAGCAGCATTAGTGGTCATGATAAAAAGTTGTATTGTGCAGATCCTGTTTTAGACAGTCTGCTCCATCTCCCCACTGTTGACCCACCGGTGGTTAGCCTTTCTTCCTCGACAGTTTTGTCTCAAGATATAGGGGAAGTTTTGAAGTCAGAGGATAGGAGAGTGGAGAGTTCCTATCGGAAAACTCATCAGGCAGCAGCTTGGTCCCTGCTGCCATTCCAGAGGGCAGGTCGGGCAGCTCTCAGTCCAAAGTGGTCCTTCCATCCAAGGTACGTGCTTCCCTCAGATGATGGGCCTCGGGGGCCATTCTGAAAGGGTGTGGGGCTGGGGGGCTCATCGGCTGGGGGGTTCACCTGGGTGCTCAAGTGGTACAAGGACAATGGTCCCAGACAGAGGCCAAGAACAGCATCAATTGGCTGGAGCTGAGGGCGGTGCACCTGGCCCTTTGTCACTTTCAGAATTTATTGTTCCATCAGCATGTCCTTGTCTTAACCGACAACATGACCACGAAGACCCACATAAATCGGGAGGGGGGCACTCACTCTCGGTCTCTGATGTCAGAGACAGAGAGATTGATGAGCTGGGTGGAGACTCACTCATTGTCATTGAAAGCGGAGCACATCTCCGGGGATTCAAACCTCAGAGCGGACTGGCTGAGCAGGACGCAGCTGGATCCGTCGGAATGGAGACTTCATCTGGACTTGTTTCAGGAACTGGTTCGCAGGTTCGGACAGCCGACTGTAGATCTCTTCGCCCTGCTGGAAAACGCTCAGCTTCCAAGGTTCGTTTCCCTTTATCCTTGCAGGGGGGCTCTGGATTGCAATGCTCTACGATGCACGTGGCCTCCAGGCTTTCTGTATGCCTTCCCTCCAATTCCCCTCATCCCGAGGGTGATTTGGAAACTGTTAACAGGACAGAACCTACTTCTGGTTGCTCCTCATTGGCCAAGGTGCTCCTGGTATGCCGACCTTGTGAGCCTCTCAATGTCCCATCCTTGGAGGATTCCTCAGGACAAGATCTCTCTCAGCCAGGGGGTCATGCTTTATCCAGACCCTCAGTGGCTCCAGTTAAGCGTATGGCACTTGAGAGGATCCTCCTGAGGAAAGACAATCTTTCAGGGAAGGTGATTAACACCATCCAGGCTGCCAGGTGGCCTTCGACTACTGATATATGACGCATCGTGGAGGTCCTTCTGTCTGTGGTGTTCCCAACGTCATGTGGATCCAATGTCGGTGTCCATCTCTGACATTTTAGAGGTTTTGCAGTCAGGACTGGACAAAGGATTGGCCCCAGCCACGCTGAGGTGACAGATCGCGGCCTTGTCAACAGTGCTAGCCCAGGACGTTCCCCACTCTCTCGCACAACATCTGAGAATTCGGGGGTTCCTTCAGGGAGCCACCAATCTTAGGCCTCCTGTAATACATAGATATCCTACGTGGGATCTGTCCTTAGTCCTACAAGCCCTTATGGCTTTTCCCTTCGAACTGTTAGCTTCCATTAGTCTAAGACTTTTGTCCTTTAAAACAACCAGGGGATAGGATAGGGGAGGCTTCTGTGGGGAAAGGCTGAGGGAGAGAAGGGAATAGGATAGGAGAGCCTTCTGTGGGGCAAGCCTGAGGGAGAGAAGGAGTTAGGATGGAGACGTTTCTGTGGGGCAAGCCTGAGGGAGAGAAGGGGAGGGGAGAGGCCAATTGTAACTACTCAGTAATTTTCAAACTCTAAGTGTCGATTTATCAAGCCTGATCATAGAGTTTCATAGTGGAGCTTGGGTATTCAACTAGTCTTGAATATTTCTAATTATTCCAGAAGGCTTGAATGTTCCTTTTTCTCTCTGATTTTCACTGTAAATTCTTGCATATAGCCCATACTGCTACTATGATGTCTGCGGTGGGGGAGAAGATATCACATATTTACTATGAGAGAAGACAATATAGCATTTCAGAAGGGGGAAAAAATCAAATAATATGGCTTGGTTTAATATTTGTATTAAAAAGTAACTGGCAAATTCTCATCTCTCAATGTAATATTAATGTAGATTAAAAATTCTGTGAGTATGGAAGCTACTTTGTTCAGGCAAATTTAATTATTAGATCCTTATTCCATTTTTATTACTTTATAAACATCAAAGCAATGAATATATATATTATTCCTTCCTCCTTCTATTTCCTCACAACAGTCCAGTGATAATGACTGGCCTAAAGTCACCCAGTAAGCTTTCATGCCTAAGGCGGGGACTAGAATTCACAGTCTCCTGGTTTCTAGGCAGCACCTTAACTACTGTACCAAACTAGCTCATAGTAGGGAGACTGCTTGATTCTAATTTTGAAGTCCTCAAGAATCCTTGGTGAGCTGAGAGAGTCTAGACACCTCTATGAGAGGTTTTGAACTAAAGACTAAATTTCTGAAATAAAAATGAGCATGAGAACTGAAGGTTTTGTTTAGCTTTAAGGGAAAACAGCTGGAATAGGGAATCATATTCTTCTAGAATTCAGGACACACAATAAATTGATATATGTTAAGCAGTTAAATGGTGATATCCATTATTCAGAGAAAGGGTAAGCTCATCATCATTGAATATGTTGAAGCCAATGCAGAACATTCACTTGTCTATCATGATAGATGCCTGCATTAAGAGATAGATTACTGAGGTGTAAATAGTCTTTTCCAACTTTGTGATAATACAATAACTATTTTTGAAGCCCGCTCACTTCAGGATTTATATTGATTACTTTCATGTATCCTCTCTTGCAGTGGGGTGTGTAACTCACATCTTTCAAGTTGCAGAATGCATACTTTTGCATAATTGTAGTACTCTACCATTGTCTTTTTCTTTTCCTTTCCCGATATACCATCTTTATTATTTTTACAAATAACTCAAAGTGGCAAACATATCCAACATACCTTCTTCCTCCTTTTTTCCCCACAGCAACAATCCTGTGAGGTGGGTTGTGCTGAGAAAGAGTGACTGACCCAATGTAACCCAACTGGCAGGACTTGAATTCATAGTCTCTTACTTTGTAACCTGATTCCTTAAACAATAGACTAAACGTTATAATAGTTGGATCTATTTACCAGTGTTATCTTTTACCAATGGGACTTCCCGTGGTCAGGAGACTTCCCCCCCCTTAAATACATTATATCTGTCATCATGTTATTCAGCCTTAAATTTATTTTGTTCCCTGATTGTTTCCTAGTTGCATATAGACCTGGCTGTTTATCCAGGCTTTGGGGTAACTTGAATGGTACTCTCCTGTTTGTGATCTTTTGTTAGTTTTCTTGTTGGATTGCCATTTTAGGATCATTTTGTAGGTTTTTTAAAAAATGCCTTTTGGTTAATTTTCTATATTTTACTGTTACAATATTGTCTTAAGCAGCCCAGAGTTGATTGGAATTGGATGGCATTCAAATTAAATAAAATAAACAACATGCTACATGAAGCATTTTATGGAAAGACTAGCATATCTCTGCCCGCTGGTATCTTTGCCATTACCAGCAGGAACCTCTCTTTGTTCTCTGAATAATAAGTATCGAAACTCTTTGAACCATTGTTCTACTGTGATTCACCTCTTCTCATGGATAGTAGGCTCTCTGGTAGCTGCAGTGTCTTGTTGAAGTGAAGGGATTTTTTTTTTTAATAAAGGAGCAAAGCAACCTACCTGGTATTCCCTTTCTTCCAAAGTCAATCGTGATCTTCCAGTTGCATCAAGACATCAAGGTTGCCTATCTTTTTTCTCTACTACTCATCATCACTGGAAAAAATTCTTCATTTTGGGGGGGATTTGTCATGCTCTTTCTTTGGGTGTTTGTCTTGTCCCGGACTATATGATAACATTTCACAAAAACTAGTGTTTATTTATGGCCACCCAGGGTCCATCTAAAGGGTATGTCTCCCTAACCCCCCAGTTTTTCCAAATGGATGGCCGCAACTTCAAATCTCTGCGTTGAGGTGTTGAAATATCCATGCTTCTTTAGCTAGCAGTGACAACATTAATAGCCTTTTTTAAGGATATATCAAAGTTATACTTTCCATCTTCTTCCAGCATTATAGACTGAATTGTATCTTTTGTGATCTTACAATAATCAGACCATGGAAGATGCTTGTTGGTCCCTCATGTGTGTGAATCAGAGACTACCTGTAGTTTTTCTGGTCATAGTCTATAAATTCATACAACCCGCCCTCATAATGAGTTTGGGGTCAGGTAACTTAAATGTTCCTTCAATTTTTTTATTTTTTTGGAAGACAATATTTTTATCCGAATGTTTAAACAATACAGTTAATTACACAAGTGTCACATAGTAAGAAAACATAATAATTATTAAGTTCTTAAAAGACTATACCCCCCTCATCATAAAAACAACCCAGTACTTTTCTGTAGTATCAATATAATAGCAATTTACAAGTTTAATTACTTTAAATATATTTATATTTTAAACATTAACTGCAAACAGATTGCAAGTCAAGTTTTAAATAATTAGTTAAACTTGGACCACACAGAATCACATTATGCAGTTTTTGCCTCTTCATTGGCATAAATCCAGTTCAGACTGAGAACTGACAGATTTTGTTGAGCCAGCATTTAGAATCTGATATACAGAATTATTTGCAATCATCCAGGGTTGATGTACCTGACTTTAAATAAATAGACAAGTTCCAAACTTTCATCACATTAATAGTATCTCACCAGTAAGAAACAAATGCATCTAAAACACATGTATAATGTTCCTATGTTTTTGTATCTCCAGCTTAATGTTGCTTCAGGTTTTGTGTGTCAGTCAGAGGAACTGAAGGGGCTTCACAGGAAATGTGCTTAGCACCATGATATGTGTGGGGGTGGAACTCCTGCATATATTTCTGTAAGTGAAGGTACCAAACCTATGCATTACATATGTCCACTTACAGCTACACATAAGTAACCATCTCATTTTCTTCTCAGTTGGTAATTTGGAGTTAATAAAATAAATGTGCAAAAGATATTAACATACCTATTAATGTAGCTGGTCTTTTTCAGCCAAAGAAAAAACAGCATTAGTGGGAAAATATTTTTTCTGCCTTGGTGTTCTTTTGAGTATAAGATGTTCCTTTTAAAGTGCAGTTTTCAGCTCAAGGGGCAAGACCAGATAGCTTTATCTTTATTAGACCAAATACCTTGACTACTTTATTTTGCATAGTAATTATGCACTCTCCTTTTCATCCCCTAATTTAAAAATAGCTGGAGGTCATGGAACACCACAGAAGTATTGTGAGGCTTCCATTCTTTGTTTGCACGAACGATTGCAATATCAAATGAAAAGTGAAAGTTCCTGCCAACTTTCTTGACATTTTTGTTCATAATATGCTTATGTCAGCACTGTAAGTTGGTCATGCTGGGTGTAATATAGAAATCTAATTCCTCACTCTAGATTTTTCTACAGCATGCATGGCTACTGGAGCTGCAAAGAATTGAAAAGAAGCAAATATATGGAGGATGGTAGAGAAGATAATAGAAAAGTAAACTTAAAAGTCCCACGTAAGTAAATATGCAGAGTCAGGTTGAATTGCATAACACAATAGAGTTACGTTGGATTAAAACTAGAGGTGCTGTATGAGACAACAGTAACACTATTCCCAGTTGTTAAGTTAGTAACACGGTTGTTAAGTAAATCTGGCTTCCCCATTGACTTTTTGCTTGTCAGAAGGTCGTAAAAGGGGACCACGTGATCTCGGGACACTGCAACTGTCATAAATATGAACCAGTTGTCAAGCATCCAAATGTAAATCACATGACCATGGGGATATTTCAACGATCATAAGTGTGAAAAATGGTCATAAGTCACTTGTTTCAGTGCTGTTCTAACTTTGAACAGTCACTAGACAAACTGCTATAAATTGAGGACTATCTATAATCTTGATATCTTCTGTTGTGACCTGTAGGTCTTTCTTGGGGACTTAGTAGTTAATTTAGACTCTGTCACAAGATATGTGAACTGAATGGATTTTGTTGCCAGAATGTAATTGTTTGAATTTATTAGTCACCATGCAGGTAGTCCTTCACTTATGTCTTGATCACTTAGTGACCAAGTTACAATGGACGCCCCTCACCCCTCGCCAAAAAAGGTATGACTCAATTTTGAAGTTCCAGTGGCTGCTCCCTCCCAGAAGTCATGTGATCACATCAGGCTGCTCTTTGCAACTAACTTGACAGAGTTTGTCCATCCTGGTATTGGGACTGCAGCTCAGATCACCCTGCCCTGTGCCACTAGTTACAAGTATAAAGAGTTCAGTTTGCCTACTGCCCAACTGCTTGTCCCTGTCCATTCAGTGCCTTCATAGTAGAACACTTCCTTGCTCTTATTGCCCTCTCCATTCAGTGCCCATCTGCATTGACTCCCTTCTGATTGCCCAACTCCACTCTTTCTTGTGGAGGTGCACTTCACAGGCAGTCGGCCACCAGTCTTCTGACTCTGCTGCCAGTCTTGGCCACATCACCACATGAAGCCAGCTTCATTTTGTTGCTGCTCTACTACATTGTTATGGTAGTCTTGCTCAATTGTCATAATTGTGAGCCATCCAGAGTCATTTGCTGAGATAGGCAGCTATAGAAATTGAATCAATCGACCAACCAATCAATCAGTAAAAATGGAGGTACCTCCTCCTGTGCCTGGATTGTAGCTTTACTTAGAGGACCAGAGAGATGACCTTGAAGAAAGTATATGGTGGTCATTACTAAAACCTGAACTTGGCCTGGGTAAGAAAAAAGACATGAGGAAAAATAACAAGTTTCTGATGTTCTTTGATATAGGGGAAAAAATATTCTCAGTGTTTCAAAAATATTTTGATATTTTAATAAAATCAAGTTTTAACATTTTTGTGGTTTCTCCTACTTCCCATCTATTTCACCTCAACCTCTAACCTTCCCTAGATGATGGTTTCTTGTCTTCTTGTTTTTTCCCTTCCCACCCTCTCTACAATTCTTTCTGTTCTTTGTGGTGCTACTTCAGGAAGCCAAGCAGCTACTAATGTATTTGTTCTCCAGATACCAAGGATGATATATAATTTCTTTCTGAGGCAGCCAACACCTTTTAAAGGGACAGCTCCTCATTCCCCCTTGGGCAGAGCCTTTAATGTAGTCCAGGTGAAAGGAAAAGTAGAGGGACTTTCACTGTGTGGTATCTCTTCTTTTGCATGCTTCTGGGGCCTTTCCTTTGTTTTTCTGCACCAATTCTTTTCTCTCTTATTTTTTAAAGGTACAGGTAGTCCTTGACTTACAACAGTTCATTTAGTGACCGTTCAAAGTTACAACAGCACCAAAAAAAGTGACTTATGACTATTGCAGCATCCCCATGGTCACATGGTTTACATTTCGGATGCTTGACAACTGACTTACATTTATGACAGATGCAGTGTCCCGAAGTCGTGTTGGTGACCTTCTGACAAACAAAGTCAATGGGGAAACTCCCTTAACAACCGTGTTCCTAATTTAAGAACTGTAGTGATTCACTTACCAAATGTGGGGAGAAAAGTCATACAATGGAGCAAACTCACTTAACAAATTCCGCACTTAACGACATAAATTTTGGGCTCAATTATGGTTGTAAGTTGAGGACTACCTGTATTATTTTTTAGCTCTTTTAATCTCTAATTGCCTTGCTTTGAAAATCAATCTACATCATTTGTGCAACTTTGCCTTATTTACAGTTGTTGATATTCTTACAAATAATTGAAAAACATTCTTGAGTCAGGGTTTGTTAAAACCATATTATTTCCTGGAAGTTCCTTCTCCAGATAATGAGAAGTATTGCTAATTTTCTTCTCTATATCCAGATACAATTCTGTGGGGAACAATGGAAATGGGAGTTTTTAAATATTCTATGAATTCAGAAAGTTTCATTTACCTCCAAAAATTCCCCAGATAGCTAGGCCAGAAAGCTTTCTTTTGTGTGACTTTTTCAGTTCAAGACCGATAGATAAAAGATACTAAAATGGATATTGATATTTTAATTTCATAATTGTAATTCCACTCATTAAACAGTTATTGATTATCATTTCTGGACTTGTGTCTTTCTTTGGTATAATTCTTCAATTTCTCAGCAATGATCTAAGTATATTTTTTCTTTTATAATCTACGTAACTATGGGTTCTTATATTTAGATGAATTTTTAAAAATGCACATAATCACAGTTGTGGTGACAATGTAAATACTAATTCACATTTTTCACCATGATTTATTTTGTAAACAATGCTGGCTACAGCTTTATGGCTTGGGAAGCTGATAGGTGCATTCTGTTCAAACATTTGAAGCAATGGATATTACCGCAATTGAGGAAGAACATGCTGTTTGCTTTCCAAAATTGTATTTTGTTTTATTTATGTAGAACTCAATGTAATATATTTTTATGAAGGGAGTAGTACAGCCACCTGGTTCACCTGATGATTTCTAGGGTTTCCTTCCCTATTTATGGCATGACTTCATAATAGGTGATTGGATCTCTTATTTTATTACAACATTTTTTTCTGGCTGCCCAATCTAACTTATAGAGATCTTGTTCATGAACAGAAGTAGGAATTTATTCCAGCTGAAACAAGCTTAAGCTTTTGAGGTAGGTAAAATGAGGACCTGGATTGTGGGGGCAATAAGCTGATTTTGTATATTAAAAAAAAGAACACCGCTTAGGGGGGGCCGAAAGCCCTACTAAGCAGATATATACAAAAGTATGAAGGCTATTGCTTAATGCATTGTAAGCCGCCCTGAGTCTCCGGAAAAGGGCGGCATATAAATCGAACCAATAAATAAATAAATAAATAAATCCAAGTCACAAATCTATGTGGTTTTGTGACTGGGGGCAGGGGTAAGCCATGTTATCCAAATACATGGATTATTCAACCATGTAATATGAGCTGCACAAATCATATTTCTATGTGTAGTCCCCATTATTAATGGTCTCAAGTGTTTTTATAATTAAACATTTTATGGAAAGGTGAGTTGTTTAATTCCCAAAAGATATTGTTTGTTTAGATGAGATCTAATCTAATTAGGAACAAAGTTGGCATGTATGTATGTGTGTGTGTGTGTGTGTGTGTAAAAACCTAAATATTTGAAATAGAACAGAGAATATGTAGCTATATGTTGTTCACTGGCACTGTATACTTGAAAAATTATATTTTGAAAAGCAACAGGTGAACTTTCTTGAGATAAAGATTGGACTGCTAATCCATAATAACATTAAAGAATGTTAATGAAAATGATGCATTAAATAAAAGGAAACTGAACTGTAATCTACTGTCTGATCCAATTTGGGATAGTGGGTAGCTATATTAGTTTCTCAGTCTATGGCTGAGAGAAGCTGGGGCAAAATCATCTGGCAGATTTCCACACGAGAAAGAAGACTAGAACCTGAGATGCTCCATGCCTAGTTTAGCACCTACAATGCTATCTTGGCTTTTTTTTTTTTAAACTTACATTAATTAATCATTAATACTGAGTTCATAGAATAGGATGTACATCATAGATCCAATACAATTGTTTAGCAGATTTGCTGATAGTTAAGAGAGCTGTAAACTTTTCAAAATAGGATTGAAGTTCAGTTGAATTCTAAAGCATCAGTGGATAAAATACATTTTATGCATTTTCATAATTTTATTAATGTATTCATGTTTGAAAATCCTTGCATATATTGTTTTAAAATACCATTGTCCTTGAAATTGCGTACATTGTGCATATAATGTCTTTTCAGGCAAAACCTTCTTGCTAAAGGAGGTTTCCGCAATTAATTTCATACATTCTAATTAAATGTTGTATGAAACACATTATTGCTTCTATTTTTATCAGGTAATAGAAAATGATGCAAAATGACCCTGACTTTCTTAATAATAGTTTATTATTATAGTTGAATATAATATTTTGAGGAGTTGTATCCAGAGCTATTGTAAAGGCTTTAATAGGGCCTATGTACCACTCCAGTCCAGCAGGGGCCTGATTTATATATCTTAATGAGCTGAGAGAATAAACTTGAGGATGAAGAGGAAGAGATACAGCCAAGACAACAATCAGATAAATCTGAGTCCAAAGCAGGAATGAAGTTGGAAAAAAATCTCTCAGATTGGACCCCCTCTGGTTCTCTTTAGGATAAAGGCAGGGAGGGGAGGGACCCATTCAGGTTTGCAAAGTTCTGTTACCCTGTAATAAAAGTAGTTCATTATTCATGGTGTTCAAGTCTAATCCACCTGAGAACTGGTAATATCCCTTATGGTAAGAAGGTTAGAAACAACAACCCTCCAAATTAAATTGTAATTAATGATCCCAGCTGAAGAGGAATAACCAAACCGTGATACCAAATCATCCATCCATCTATTCATCCATCCATCCATCCCAAATCATAGAGCGCAGCTCATAATTAGTGATAGTATTGCATAGAAAGTTATTCTGTATGAAACATGGAAAAGCAAAGCTCCTTATCTCTTCTTAAATACTGTATTTTTCAGAGTATAAGACGCACCTACCTTTTTTGGTGAGGAAAAGAAGAAAAAGAAATCTCCCTCTGCCTCTTCCTCTGAGCAATTTTGCCTCCTTGCAGCAAACAGCCTGCTTTACATTCATTTTCGTTTTCATCTGCTCCAGCAATTTACCTCGTTGCAGCAAGCAACAGAGCAAATCAGCTGAGAGTTGGGAGGCCGATCCAATCAACTTGTGCTAATTAGGCTGTGCAGAAGCTGAAAGGAGTTGTTTTTTTCTTGCCGTTTGCTTGCAAGAAGGTAACTGCTGCGAGGCAGAGGCCAAGAGGTGGGGGCCAGTGAGTGGGTGGGGCTACATTCGGTGTATAAGATGCACCTAAATTTTCACCCCCTTTTAGGGGGGGAAAAGGTGCATCTTATGCTATGAAAAATACGGTATCTATGTTCACTTTATTTGATAAGATTCACAAGCATTAAAATGTATGAAATATATAACTTCATTGGGTACATATGGGAAAAACAAAAACATGCTGTATAAAGAGGTTTAAACTATAGTAGATATTTGGTTCCCTGGGATGGAATTAAGTCTTGCCCGTTAAGTTGACTACCTTTACAATACAATTTAGTATTTTCTCCTCTCTTCTGCAGCCCACTGTAGGCCTCCAAAATGGGTTTCAGTGGGTAAAAATAATAATGGCTGATGCTAGATGACGTGCACTCTTGTTCACACATGTGGCAGCTACACATTGGAGAAGATTGGTCAGAGACCCAACCTATGGCTGCAGTGGTATTCATGGAACTCATAAGCATTATCCTTAATGTAATTTAA
The DNA here is from genome assembly GCA_012654045.1 of Ptyas mucosa. Lineage (NCBI taxonomy): Eukaryota > Metazoa > Chordata > Lepidosauria > Squamata > Colubridae > Ptyas > Ptyas mucosa. Next base: position 13,204,464 of record WNWU01000036.1, read on the forward strand.
CTGATTGAAATCAGCTATGCCTAAAAATTATGTATAGATAGTTCTTGACTTATGACTGTTTTATTGGATGTTTGAAGTTACAATTATGCTGAACAAAGTTGCACTTATGACCGTCACAGTGTCCTGGGGTTATGCGACCACCTTTTGCAATTTTCTGACAAGCAAAGCCAATGGGGAAGCCATGATCATATCAAAATTTAGGCATTTGGGGACTGGCATGTACTTATAATGATTGCAACATTCTGGAGTCACATGATCACAATTTGTGACCTCCTCAGGCTCCCGACAAGCATATAATTGGGGAAAGCTAGATTTGCTTAACAGCTGCATGATTCACTTAACAACTATAATAATTCACTTAATAACTGACAAAAAAGTCACAAAATCAAGGGTGACTCACTCATTGCTTAGCAATAGAAGCTTAGCCCAATTGTAGTCATAAGTCAAAAACTACCCCTGTAGACCCATTGATTCACTTATTAAATACAAATAGTTCTGTTGAAGCTCAGTTCTCTGCCACATTTATCGAATTAGAGAGATCCATTTAAATATCATGCTCATTAGTGGAAACATAAATACAGGTAGTCCTCGACTTACAACCAAAATTGAGCCCAAAATTTCTGTTGCTAAGCAAGACAGTTTTGCCTCATTTTATGAACTTTCTTGCAACAGTTGTTAAGTGAATCACTGCAATTGTTAAGTTAGTAACATGGTTGTTAGGTAAATCTGGCTTCCCCATTGACTTTGCTTGTGAAAAAGTTGCAAAACCTGATCACATGACCATAGGACACTGCATCAATCATAAATATGTGCCAGTTGTCAAGCAACGGTCGTAGGTATGAAAAACAGTCATAAGTCACTTTTTTCAGTGCCGTTGTAACTGAATGGTCACTAAGCGAATGGCGTTGTAAGCCAATGATTATCTAGTGCATATTTGAAACTTCATCCAGCAAATAGTTAAATTGAGTCCTTTTAACTTCTTGCATGGTTTGTTGATCAATATTTCAACAAAATTAAATTCTAGGTGAGGTAAGAAGTGCCTGTGATTCTTACTTAGAACATATTATCATGTGAGTATTTGGGTAGCAAACATTTAAAAAGAAAAGTTGAAGGTGATTGCAATTTATAGCTTTAAGCAAGCTATTGTTTCCTTTAGTTACAGAGAATTTGCAAGATGATATTTGGATATTTATAAAAACTGGTTTTTGATGGATCAGCTAGGACTTGTCAGGAATTTTTTATAGAATTATGCAGAATTATTAATAGGGATAATGATTTAGAAAAATGTATTATATTTGCAGAAGGCACTTTTCTTATCATTTGGGGAAGTATTCTATTTTGGATTATGGCTTTGGTTTGTTTTTTGGCATGCTTTCAAAAATGTATATGCCCAGACCTCTTGATATGTTATCTTGCACATATTGAAATATAGAAAGATATTTGCCAAGTTGGAAATTACGTGTCTGTGCTTGTGTGCACTAATTTGTGATTACCAGTAGAACTGGCTAGCATTTGATTTTGAAAGAATTGTGATGTTGGAACAAGATTAAAAGAGGTTCTGAGACTATTCTGAGATACCATGTTTCACTATGGAATCTAGAGTACATATAAGATGCTTAATTTAATCTCAAATTTTATGTATAAATCTAGCTCCTTGCTGAAAGACAGTTCTAGAAGGAGGGAAGAACACAAATGATCAGCAAAGGTCAGAGAAAAGGTGGAACCATGAGACAAATTGAAAGATGTAACCCCTCCTCCCCAAAAAGAGTAATAAACATGGAAGAAGGAGAGAAGATAAACACATTTTAAAATTGCATAATTAATATGTTATTAAAAGCAACACCCAAGTATGAAAACTTTGATAGTCATTGTATAGCTGTTGGCTAAAGATATGTGGAGCAGCTCCCTCAGTCTGATATATGAGGGAAGTATTGTCTTACAATTCTAGTAATTCCCAGCTGCTATATCAAATGTGGAAAATTGTGGCAATTCCTGTCTAAAAGCATTTGGAGGTCAGAAGGTTGGGGAAGGCTATAATGAACTGATATAGATGCAGACTGAATTCATCTCATGGCATTTATTTATATATAATGCTACTTCAGTCATTCAAGTTCTAAGCAGCTGACACATAAACTCAATGTCCTAAGCAGCATATAATCAAAACAATAAGCATATAAACTTCTCTTAATAATATAAAACCAAATTACTGCTCTCTAGCGTGTTCTCTAGTTAGAATTAACTTTTCTTTACTTCTTCAAAGGACTGCATGATTTGTGTCTGACCTAGATTTAATGTAAGTTGGATGCCAGCAAAATTGAATAAATGTAATGGCGTTGTGCCAAACCTAACCCCAATCATTAGGGTTAACTTTTCCCAGAATTTCAGCTAAATTATAGGCTTTCCAGGTTTGATTCTTTCTTGGCAGGATGTTTTCTTTTTAAACACTGCTGTCAATTCCATATTTGAAAGAGCTCCTTAAAGTTCCTATATTTTTCACCAATATTTCAAACTGCCATAAAAAACAGTCATCAGTGAAAAATGTACAAATGAAAGCAAAGTTTATAGGGATAGTTTTCTTATAAGTCTATATAAATCTTTAGCAGAATAGTCTGGTATTAAGCTTGGAAGGCAGATCATTGCTGAGACAGGAGAAAGAAGAGAAGCTGGATGAAGAGTCTGAGAAATGCTGTTAAACTCCTAGAAAAAGCAGACCCAGGGCGCAACCTTGAAGTAAAGTCAGGGCTGAGTCCCACAGTTGTGAAATGTATGGCCTCAGTAGATGATGATACATCAGCACAGTCACCCAGCCCTCAGGAACAATACTAATTTCAGGTGGAATCAGCCCTAGGGTATTCAAACTAGAGGATGGAAAGTCAAGAAGTGGTATGTTTCAAGGGAAAATGCCTTGAGATAATGCTTAGGATTGACAGCATATCTGATTAGGACATCTAGAAGATTGGATCTTCAAATAGAAATCCCTATTTCAGAACAGTCGGGGGACTACAACAGTGTTGGTTGAAGCTAACCTGTGTAACCATGGATATTGAATTAGAAGTAATTGCTTACTTTCTAGACACTCTTCCCTTGTCTTTGAACACTATATTCTTGACTTTTCTTGTCCTGTTGCTTGGTTCCCATATCTTTTATGGGTGGGACAGTGTCAGTAGATGCATATCAGGGATTGTCTGAGAGCATGTCTGAGAAAAAGAATTCATCATTTTCTGAAAGTGATCTTGTAAATGAAAAGTTGTGAATGTATATTACTTATGGGATTCTCCTGACAAAAAGATAATCTAATGCACCTTTTATTTTACATATATCCCATATCATTGGGGTCTGGATTATTTACGTGTTAAAGTCAGAAATTGGTATATACAGGTAGTCCTCAACTTACAATCACAATTGAGGCCAAAATTTCTGTTGCTAAATGAAGCAGTTGTTAAGTGAATTTTGTCCCATTTTATGACCTTTCTCACCACAGTTGTTAAGTGAATCACTGCAATTGTTAAGTTAGTAACACGGTTGTTAAATTAATCTGGCTTCCCCGTTGATTTTGGTGGCAGAAGGTCACAAAAGGGGTTCATGTGACCCTGGGACACTGCAACCATCATAAATATGAATCAGTTGCCAAGTGTCTGAATTTTGACCACATGACCACAGGGATGTTGCAACAGTCTTAAGTGTTAAGGAGCCTGGTTTAGCTTAGCAGACTAAAAGCATAGTGATTTAAACCAGCTGTCTGCAATTACTGTAAGTTCGAATCTCACCAGGCTCAAGGTTGACTCAGCCTTCCATCCTTTCTAAGGTAGGTAAAATGAGGACCCAGATTGTGGGGGCAATAAGCTGACTTTGTATAAATATACAAAAGTATGAAGGCTATTGCTTAACGCATTGTAAGCCGCCCTGAGTCTCTGGAGAAGGGCCGCATATAAATCAAATTAAAAAAAAAAGTGTGAAAAACAGTCATAAGTCACTTTTTTCAGTGCTGTTGTCAGTAAATGAACTGTTGTAAGTCAAAGGCTACATGTACTTGCCTAAATGTTGAAATGGTTTAGATTAGGTAAACAGAGTTGGAAGGTACCTTGTAGGTCCAACTCCCGCCCAAACAGGAGACCCTACACCAGTAATGGCTAACCTTTTTTTCCTCGGGTGCCAAAAGCATGCATGTGCACACTATTGTGCTTGCTCACGTGCCCATACCCATAATGCAATGCCTTCCCCTGCACATGCGCTCACGACCCCCCATGCATGTGCACGCAACCCCTGCATACGCATAACCCTGCTCCCTCCCCGCACGCATGCACGTGTGACACCCCCCCCCTTTTGGCCTCACATCCCAAAACAGCACTGGGGGAAAAAAAATCTCCGCTTCCCAAAATGGCTGGGAGAGGAAAAAAAGCCTTGCTTCCCAAAACAGCACTGGGAGGGGAATCTCTGGAGATCTGGGAAGGCACAGGCAGCAGAAAGTGAGGAGAAATGTAGGTCTCCCACATGTGCGCGCATATCTCCCGCTTGCAGGACAGACCCGAAAATCAGCTCGCTGGCAGGAAGCGTGCATGCATGAGCAGTGGAGCTGAGCTGGGCAATGGCTTGCGTGCCCGCAGAGAGGGCTCCTCATGCCACCTGTGGCACACATGCCATAGGTTCGCCATCACGGCCCTACACCATTTCTGACTGATGGCAGTCAAATCTTTTCCTGAAAACCTCCAGTGATGAAGCTCCCACAACTTCCGAAGGAAGCTTTTCCATTGGTTGATTGTTCTCACTGTCAGAAAATTTCTCCTTATTTCTAGGTCAGTTGGAAACTTTTGGTCAGTTTCCATCCATTGATATTATAGTTAAAAATAGCTCTTGGAGATTCAAAAGTATTCCTTGTTGTAGGAAGCAAAAATGTTTTCCAGATAAGTTGAAAAGAGTCAAGATAATACACGTTAGATATTTACTGTTAAAGAATGATAAGATAGTTCTCTTTAAGTTGCAATCTTTTTCATCTTGATCAAATTGAAACCTTTCTGGCTCCATTTACAGGAAATGGCTTTTAGTGAAATTCTTAGACAGTTGTCCGAGTTTACAATGTCCTTTCCACCATGTAGGGGATAATATATTTTTTATTCCTGCTAAATCCTATATTTGCTGCAAAGTTTTTCTTTTGCTTGATATTCAGTATGTCTGTCATCACAGATATTTCACCAATGGCAAGGAAGTTTATAACTGCTTTCATAATTGTATCACGAGTAAGATAAATGTCCATAATATTACAGATCCAGTGGATTAGCTTGCCAGAATAACTTGATGAGAGTAAAATATTGCTCTCTTAATAACTTATTATTGCTGATTCTTTTATGGATAGAGATGAAGAAGGCAAAAGCTTAGGTTTTCATTTGATTTCCTGAACATTTCTGGAATGTTTGAAAGAACTGTGGTTTCTTCAAATTCCTTAATTGCTTCTGAAATTGGTAGTAACAAATGTAGCGCTCTTTGAAATTGAATCTAAAACTCTTTACTCTCAAGCTGTTTCTGGGTATAAAAAAAATGATATGGGAAACAGTACCATGTACATATAAGCAATTTTTTTGTACGTAGCAAAATCTCAAAACATTTTAGTAGACCTCCATTTAGTTTCAGATGGCAATAGAAGTTCATTTATCTTTTATGATTTTTGAATAATTTTAGAATTGCTTTGCAATCTTCAAATAGAGATTTCATTGTAGTCAAATGTATTTTGTCTTTTGCCAAGAGATTCAGTTCCTGAACAAAATAACCATACACTATTAAATGAGACTACGTTGCCTTTAATACTTGTAATTCAGCTTTCATGTTATTTTCACATTGTCATTCGCAAGGGCCTATACTCTTCTTTTTTTTTATCTGCACCTTCAGTTGCTTCACTCAAATTGGCTACCTATTTACCTGAGTGTTGAGATGATTCAGGAGTAGTTTGTCCTGAGGACTGCTGGCTTAGGTATTGCTAATATAGTGCTCAGTAAAGAATTTCTTTATACATCAGCTCACCAATTTAACATTTATAGTGTCCGTGATAGTGCTTAATTGATCTTTGCACCAATAACTTGTTGAAATTCTGTATAACATCAGGGACAAGTTCTTTTGCAATGCTCCTTCTAGTATTTATTTTTGTCTATGGAAAGAAGAATCCTATCTGCAAATACAACTTGAAATGAAAATTTCATCTGCCCTTTTTTGAACATTTGAACATTTTGTTTATAAAAACCTTGACTGCGTTGAAGAGCTACTAACAGATTGTGGCATTAATCTAGAAAAACATGGCGCTGCTTCTCCTTTGCCCTCCCCCATAGTTGGCAGCTCACCACTTTAACTTTGCATGCTTGGCACTTTTGCTGCTTCACCTGGGTTACCAAATTCCTGCAACAGGAGAGGAAGGGAAAGGATTTTTACCTAATCTATTCTGGAGTTCAGTTATCAGCTGAACTCCAGTATGGAGATCATTGTAACTGGAAACTGTTATTGGTAAAGTTTTGAGGCATTGGGTTATTAAGCATGTTAGCTGGTTTACTAACGATTATCGGTAATTCTTGAGATAGACTTTTTGCAGATGTTATCCCAGCTTTTAGTTACAGTAACTTCTTGTATGAAGATTTATTCTTTCTGGACACTTTTTGCATCTTGTCCAAAGGCCTTTCATTTTTGCTGCATCATTTACATTCGTTTCTCCCTAGTATTTACGTTATCTTTTTTTCTTCTGTGGTTTCAGTACAGATTCCAAACACCAGGTGTTTTAGTAGGGATAATAATACTTTCAAAATAAACAAAAGTATTATCTCAGATTTTAAACAGATTTTGATACAAAGTCTTCCAGCCTTCCTTCATAGTTCGCAAAAGAAATGAGACGGTGTCATGTATGTGTAGCATTGATATAAAATGGAACATTTTCTGTAATGGAAGTTTTTCTGCTATTATCACACACACACACACATACATACAGAAGGTTTTCCATTCCTAGACCTTGGTGGAAATAAACTGTGGAGTAAATCGGTGAATTACATTGTCAAGACATCCAGGGCTTCACTTCTATTATGTGCCCTATTTTTTAAAATACAGGTAGACCTCTAAATTTACCTCTAGAATTGAGCCCAAAATTTATGTTGCTAAGAGAGACATTTGTGGTGAGTTTTGCCCCTTTTTATGACCTTATTCTTACCACAATTGTTAAGTGAATCATTGCAGTTGTTAAATTAGTAACATGGTTGTTAAGTGAATCTGGCTTCCCCATTGACTTTGCTTGTCAGATGCAGGCTTGCAAAAGGTGATCACATGACCCTGGGACACTGCAATTGTCATAAATGTGAATTGGTTGTCAAGCACTTGGACTGAGATGCCCTACGCACAGTTACTCATGCGCTGGTCATCTCACGGATTGACTACTGCAACGCTCTCTACATGGGGCTGCCCTTGAGGACCACTCGGAGGCTTCAGCTGGTGCAAAATGCAGCTGCGCGGGTTGTGATGGGAGAATCCCGATACTCCCATGTTACACCTCTCCTGCGCGGTTTGCATTGGTTACCGGTTGTCCTCTGGGTGAGATTCAAGGTGCTGGTGATGACCTATAAAGCCCTATATGGCTTAGGACCAGGATATTTGGTGGACCACTTACAGCCAGCAATGATATCCCATCTCCCGGTTCGCACCCATAGAGAGGGCCTACTGAGGGTGCCGTCAGCTAGACAGTGGCGGCTGGCGACCTCCAGGGGTAGAGCCTTCTCGGTGGGTGCGCCCACCCTCTGGAATCAACTCCCTTGGAACTCCGAATAGCGCCTGATCTTCGCACCTTCTGCCGTGAATTAAAAACTTGGCTTTTTAAATCCCTCGACCTGGACTGATAATGGGGTTTTAAGGGTTAATTTTAAATTTTAAATTTTTAGACTTTATTTTATATTGTGGCTTTGTTTTATTGTTGTGAGCCGCCCTGATTCCATTGTGAGATAGGGCGGCATATAAGCCAAATAAATAAATAAATAAATAAATAAATAAATAAATAAATAAATAAATAAATTTGAATTTTGATCAGGTGACCATGGAGATGCTGCAATGGTTGTAAGTGTGAAAAACAGTCATAGGTCACTTTTTTCAATGCTGTTGTAACTAGTCACTAAAAAAACTGTTGTAAGTTGAGGACTATCTCAATTATGAAATAAATTATGAAATAAATTATTACTTTGTGAAATAAAATTATGAAATAAAATCACATTCATTACTGATTAGTCCTATCTAAACATTTATGGATTTTCAGATAAAAATAATTTTCAAGTAGAAGCTTAGATTTTAAAAAAATGTTTTAATAATACTAAGAATTACTTCTTCCACCAGAAAAAAGTTTCCAAAATACAGGATATAAATCAAGAAAATAAAGTATGGATTGTTGGAAAAATAATTCTTTACTTGTTTGTTTAATGCATCACATTTACACGGCTGCCCATACATTTGTATGTATAGTATTTAATTTTAATAAGTTGAAGAAGTTATACTGTGTTTAAAACAATGAAAGCCTTGTTTCTAGAAAATCCTTGTGATTACTGAGTATGTTTGTTCTAATTTTTGGTTAAATTTTGGTTCATTGCAGGATGCTAATTGAACTTCTAAACATCTTGAACATCTATTTTACTGTCTTAAAACCCCAGTTTTAACAAAGGGTTAATTCAACTCTGTATCCTGTTTATTCAGATGTCATTCTAATTGGGATCTATTTTAGATTATATGGGTTCCATAGATTGACTGGCTGGCTGGCTGGCTCCCTTTCTTTTTGTGCTAGTCATATTAGCTATGGACTCCAAAAGCTCGTGATAGAACCTGTTATACTTAAAAGTGAAGAGCCAATTCGGATGTTGTAGATTCCATTGAGGGCCTTCTTGGTCCTTCTAATTAAACACAATTAACTCTATTGCAATTAAACTGAGGTTACTTTATTGAGTGGTTGAGCCTAATCTCTTATCAGTCAGACTTGTTTTGATCTTTGGTAGATATGTATCAAAGTACTGAAATGATTTATTCAAGACAAGGAAAATGTTTAATTAAATGTTTGGTGGAATTTTAAAATGCATACTTGCTTCTCTAATCACATAGAAAGTTAGTTCTACAATAAAAATTAAAGATAGAACCCTACTGCAATTTCCCTCAAAATTGTAGATTTCAACATTTGAGTACTGTTGATCATAGAGCCAGTTTGGTGTAGAGGTCAAGGTGCTGAACTGTAAGCTGGGATACTGAGTTATGTTCCTCCCCTAGTTATGGAAGCTGATTGGGTGACTTTGCACCAATCACCTTTCTCAGCTTAACCCTCCTCACAGAGTTGATGCTGTGGGGAAAATAGGTGTATATATATAATTGGATACTGCCTTGCTGTCTTATGTGGAGAAATTAATTAATTAAGAGTGTGTGTCTCCACAAAAGACAGTAAGGCAGTACCCAATTTTATGATAATAACTGAAAATGGACATCACATTTGAACATAATGCAATGTATTTTTGACCATAGAAATAAATATAATTGTTGCCTTTGTATTTGAGTTTCGAACATGCATATTAATTCTATGTGGATGGATATCTCAGTGCAGATAAATAGCAAGCAGGTGACTTAATTCAAAAGTGTTTACCGAAACACTTTTATTACTTTATACACTATAGGAAGCCATTACACCTAATTTTCTATTTTGGAAGGAGACTTATCCATTTGCTGCTCCCCCACCCACCCCTGAAAAAAAAGGTACTGAATGTCCTTCTTGCCTAGGCATCCAGTTAGTTACACAGAGAGTATAATTGACCTTCCATGGATTAGTGCTCAGAACTTCAGCCTTATCTTTTGACCTTTTCATCTAGGGGTTCTATCTCTAGTTTCCTTCAAGGAAATAGTGTGTTTGAAGATACTATGGAGATTAAATGGTTCAGAGATAATGGAACATACATTTCTTTTTTATCTATCCTTCTAAGAGATCAACACTGTATAACTGACTCATGTATTCTCAAAGCAGTTCTTCAAGAAAGGTTATGATGAAACATGATGGTTTTTGACCGTGAATCTCACTACTGTCATAAACTTTCTAGACTTTTTAGAAGTTTTTTTTTCAATTTGTTTTTTCTCGAGATAAATAGGAAATTTTTGGAAAATTACCCTGTCTCTTCATCTGTTTTCTTTATTTGTTAAACTTACTTGCTGCCTGTCTCACTCTGGGGCTACTTTAGGCAGCTTACCATAATAAAAGGGAAGAAATGAAAAGAGTGTAAACAGAACAGAAGTAAAATAACAGAACAATCAAATCAACAATGAAAAAGAACACAGTGAAAATACATCTATATGAATACATCTATAAAATAAATCTGTAGATAAATACATGGGTGCTTCTACCAATATCTATTTTATGTCATTTAAAAAGAAAACTTTCTCATGAGTGGAAGAAATAAGGGGGCCTCGGGAACAATAAACTCCCCCAGAAATATTTTTTCATTTTATTTCTGTTTCGAAATATTTCCAGATTTCCCCCTCTCATCATGCTGCCACATACAGTATCTTGAACTTGAAATTTCAAATGTCATAATCTGGGTTTTGGTCAAAATATAAGCTGCTGTAAAGACAAAAAAAGACATGGCCCTCTTTTTAAAATATATATATATATATATATATATCTCCAAATGCCAACATGTGTATTCTCTTTTGTAGTTATCCCTTGGATTTGATGTTCCCTAAACTCGACAATATAATTATTTATTGTTAATTTTCTAGGAAGAAATGATGTTGTTGCTTTCCAGTAGGCCTCTGTGAAATGGTGGCTTCTCGTCATTCAGAATAGCATCTGTTCTGTAAAAAAAAAAAAATCTGGAAAAAAATAATTTTGCCTAGGAGCCGCTTGTACTTCAAACTTATGCATAGTTCAGCTGAAATAAGGTTCCATTGTTCATTTAGAGTTGGTATGCTATAATAGGCATACTGTTGTTCAAGGCTCTTAAACTCATTGGATGGCAACGGAGTAGTCACTATCATTCAGCATGATTGCCTAAATAAAATGCATAATTCGTATGAATGTTGTCTCGAGTACTTTCGGTGACAATAGAGATGAAAGGCTGTATTGGTACCCAGAGAAACCCATTTATTTACACTAAGGGGTGTTAGTATCAGTTCTTTATGCCTCCACTGATGCAACTCTTTTGAATGGTAGGGAGATTCAGGAAAGAGGAAGTCTTCCATTTGTATTTGGAAGAAGATTTCAGTGAAGCTTTAGATCCTAGCTATAATGCTTGTTATCATCTTTTCTTTTCTGAACAGAAGTACCCATCTTGTTTAACTAGTTTATTTCTTCCTTCCTACATTAGGGTAAGTCATTTTAGGTTTGATTAAACAAGTTCGTTAAAAAATTGTTAGCTTTATAAATTTTTTGCAGTTGTCCTCTGTACTTGGATTCCAGGATCGTCAATCTGTTTTCACTGATGTGTGGCTAACCACTTTCTTTGAAAAGTGCGTATTAAACTGAATATGTGCAAAACTGAGTAACTGAATATGTGCAAGAAGTGCTGCCTTTTTTTGTTTAGTCAATGGATCCAATGAGCCTATGATCCAAGAAGCACCCAGTACTCAGCAATAGGCAGGTATTTTGCACATATTCAGAAACCCTCGTTCTACCTTTCACATATTTTTCTGTAATATCTACCTAAAACATCAGAAGTGGATGTGGAGTCACTACACGATCAGAAAATTATTGTCTTAAACAACTTAGTTGAAAATAAACACCTTTTAGGGCATCTGTGGGTCAGATCGTCCATATTTCATGAGGCATTATACTGTGATGAAAATGTATCAATTACATGAGAGAAAAATGTATATTTAAAAAACAGAACTGGGTCGAATGCAGGAATGGGCGCTATGGCATTAGAGTTAACCAGTGATCTCTGTCTAGGTTCAAAAACTTCGATGAACAGATATGACAGAAGGGGAAAAAATTGGGCATAGAAATAGCAAGGGAGATAGAAGTTAATGGCCCAAGGTAATATGGTTTCAACAGAAAATTGCATATAATTTGATCCATATAACATAACAGACAGAATTGGAATACATGCTCGGATGTGTGTCAAACTTCTAGCTATGTTTTCAGTTCTTTTTTAGTTTTAGAAGGCTCCATTAAAGGTTTGATTTCAACATATAAATGTTTAGGGTATAAATAAACAGTACATGACATTATTGTGAGACAAAAGTATGCTCATTTATCTTTGTTAGTGCACGTTTCATTAACTTGCCAAAGCAATAATACAAGTTTGTCAGGCTTATGTAATTGAGTACTGCAATTGAGTGAGACTACTGAAATTATCCCAGAACTATTTGAGTTTATTAAGTTAGGTTTGAGGGAGAGAAAAGGAGCATTAGTTCAATAATATATTCATTTGATTAGATCCAGTAAATCAGTTGGCAATACTTTTGCATGTAACAGATCTACATCCAATTCTTCATCTAATATTTGCATACCCTATTTAAAAAGTGTTTGTGGATAAGACACTTCTGCATTATTATGTATCACTTTACCATGGAATAATTGGATATAAATTGCTTGCCACAGTTAATAAAGGAATCGAATAAGAAATAAATAATTATTAATAAGAATGTATGTTATTACATGTACTTCAGAGCTAGTAATGGGATTGCTTGTTGAGGGAAAGAGGGAGAAAAGGCATCAAGCATTGTCTTGAAATTCTGCAGTAATTTTAAGTCACTTCATAGATATTTTGCCTATTGCATCTTTTAAAGTAGTTTCACATGAAGTGAATATTCTTGAACATGAAGTATTCATTCTTCAGAAGTTTAAGAATTGGTAGCAAAGGCCTCCTTTATGAAGCTAAGCTTCTACAGATAGTCTTCGGCTTATGTCCATTTGGTCAGTGACTGTTCAGAGTCGGATGAGCTTACAACTGGTCCTTGAAGCTCTGGCTGTTGCAGCATCCCTGCAGTCACACGATCATGATCCGGGTGCAAGGGTGCCTGGCTTGTGATTGTGATGTCACAGTAAGCCATGTCACATGATCACCATTTGCAAATTCTCTGCTGGTAAAATCGGGTCAATAGGGAAGACAGCAGGTGTGTTGCAAGTTGCTTGTAAGTCACTCCTGCCACTTTTTCTCCCAAGGATCTTGTAGCACCCGCTGCCCACTTGTACTCCGTAGAGCATGCTTGGAGTTCAAACTGAGTTTACACCTCCTTGGGATAAACATGTTTGTCATCCGACGAAAATTTAAAAATAATAATTAATGAAATATAAAAGTAATAATTAAAAAATTATAAAAACAAAACAAAAACCAAACTCAAAGGGCAGACTGATGGGCCACACTATGCCTTTTCTGTAGTCAGTTTTCTATTTTTATATTGCAGTCTGCAGACTCCACCATCCTGCCCATGGCTTCCACTAACCCACCTGAGGTCTCTGTTGGCCCTTCCACAGCACTTGCATACATCTCCCTTCACTCCTTAGCTGAGTCGTCTGCCCCTTCCTGTTAAATGACTTGTGCATCCTAGGTTTATGAGGGCAACTGAGATCACAATCATAGTTGTGATTGCCACTGTTAAGCAGTACGGTCTCATGATGCCATGCCTTATGACTGCATTGCCTACCGAGGGCAATTCTAGTTTCAAATGCTGTTGTAACCTAAGGACTATCTCAACTGCTACCATATAATGGAGTACATGCATGATATGTAAAGGCATATTCTAGGTTTTGCGCAAGCACCATCGCAAGCACCATGCGATGTCATGACGGGGTGAGTTCCCGTTCTTGTGTTGTAGACTGGAGATAGATGATGTCATATACCTCCCCCTCTGTTGAGAGGGCTGTTCAAAATAGTCCTTTCAGCAGTTCCAAGAAGGCTCCACACCCATTTGCAGTATATTTGTGACTTTTTCCTTAAACAAATCTGAAATTTCTGTTGATATCCCTTCCTCCTAAATCACTTATTGCATAGAATTTACAACTGAGGAAAATTCTATTATTAAATAAAAGCAAAATTTTGGTTGCCTTTGTCAGCTTCTTTGTTAATGGCGATTTACAAGGGACAAATCATCAAAACAGGACATGATGCGCCTTAACCAACGGTTGTATAAATCAGGGGGACTAACTATGATTGTACAAAGAATATGCCTTCTGTTGCTGTTTACAGCTTTTTGACAGCATAGATATGTTAATGAACTAGAATGAAAATACATTCCCAAATGCACTTTTTCGGAGATGTAATGGGGCAGAGGACAGCTGTTGTGATGAAGAATACTGCCATGTTCAGCCTACGGTTTGTGGTGAATCCAGATGGCCCTATCTTTAGCATATTAAAAGGGCATGTTGATTCTGTTTGTGAAGCAGCAATATATTTAGAACAATCTATTAAAGCCTGTTTCAGGCAGCAGTTAAAAATTATCATTGCAGCAGATAAAGGATTACTTTGGGTTTTTTTTTATTTCCTGTATATCTTGCTTTATCAAAGCTCTGGGTAATATGCGTTCTGTAAGCAGACGTAACAGATTGGTTACAAAAAGTATGGGAAGAAACGATTTAATAGTTCTTTCCAAATGGCATAATTTTGCACATTGTTCTAGTCCAGTGATGGCTAACCTTTTTGCCATCGCGTGCCAAAAGTGGGGGGAGCGCGATAGGGTCGCACACACCCGTGCCCACATCCATAATTCTATGCGCCTCACCCCCCATGCTCCCCCCCGCTTTTGGCACGTGATGGCACGGTGGGCCCGGTAGGCCCGTTTTTTGCTCTCCCCAGGCTCCAGAGCCTTTCTAGGAGTTTGGGGAGGGCAAAAACGGCCTTCCCCACCCTTCCAAGAGGCCGTCTGGAGGCCAGAAACAGTGTGTTCCCTGACTTCTGGTGGGCCCAGAAAGCCCGAAAATCAGCTGGCTGGCACACGCATGCGTGTCGGAGCTGAGCTCGCGTGCCCACCGATATGGCTCCGCGTGCCACCTGTGGCACCCGTGCCATAGGTTCGCCATCACGGTTCTAGTCAATTGGTACATGCAACAGCTATAGTTGATGGCTATTTGTGTTGATTATTCATTATATTGATTACTACGGATAGGCCTCGAGTTACAACTGCAATTGGGATTGACATTTCTGACATGCGTTGTGGCAGTCATAAACCAAGATGTCAACTGACAGCACTGATTTACAATGGCAATCCCAGTTCATCCTTCTGCGGAGAGAAGATACCTGGGCAAGTGAATGCTTCCTGATACATGGCAAGCAGCCGCAGAGCTGGGTGGTTTTTGGGCTGCTTGGTGCTCTGCAAGGCAGAGTACAGGCCAGCCAAAAGGAGAAAAATAGGGGGTGAGTTAGCCAGGGGAGTGTGTGTGTGGGGGGAGGGGAATGAAGCATCTCTGTAGTTGTAAACAGAAGTGAGCTGCTAAGTGCCATAATTTTGATTATGTGATGTGGGAGTAGTGCAGAAGTTTCAGCATGAATTGTAAATCCATTTTTTTCAGCACAATCATATGTCAGAATACAAGACTACCTGTATTCTTCATCTAAAGATACAAGAGCTTCCTAGGCAGTTACAGGTGATTTCAAAATGTTTTAAGGCCACAGTAAAATAATACTGATAACATAAAATTTCATCAGGTTCCTTTGCATAAGGTAAATGATATTACTGGGTTGGTTTGGAGAGTGAACTCTGATATTGTCTTTCCCTGTATTCCTGTTAATTCTGTGACACGATAGCATGGGTGAATAATATTGTTAGGGCCGTATCCTCAGAAGAGAAAAGAATGAGTTACTTTATTAAAGTAACTTTAAAATTCTAGTTATGACAATGAAAAATCAATCAATATAGTTCAAAAATGTGTTTTTCCACACATTTAGCTGATTGCCAGTGCAATAGTGCAAATTCACAATAGAGCTTGTATCCATGAGCAGAATTCCCTTGCAGTTGGCCTATATACACAAAGGAATAATTCATTTTGATTTCATATACTCCCAAGGAAAAATGTTCTAGGTCAACTCTTAGTCTTTTTAAGTGGAAGTATTGGTCACACAAAAAAGAAAAAAAAGTAGCTGAAAGGACTAAGAACTAGAGGATAATGGACTAGTGAAAATAGGCCCATAATGTCATTTCTTGCCTCTACACAGAGGGAGATGGAACAAAGAAGGGTTCTTGTTTATAAGACTGAAGCAAATACCTGGAGTGAATTTCATGCCTTTATATTTCTTTCTGGCTGCAGTACATTCTGGCAGAGGGTTGTCAGCCTGGTATTTTGGCAGAAGGTAGTCAGCCTGGCATTTACTTACAGCAATAAAGTTACTACACAAATCTTTTGGAAATTAATTTCCTCAGCATGGGTCCTTCTTGTCACTAGAGACCACTGGATTTCACATTAAATTGAGACAGTGTTTGTAGCTTTTTTCATATTCAGAGTATTTTGGAAATCATAACGTTTGCATGATCTTGATCTAAGATGTTATTATAAACATTTCTTTTCAAGAAATGCAGTGCTTGCCACATCCTGAGCTATTCCATGTAAACAGAAGATTTTTGAAACTTTTGAAAAGCTGATGTAGAAAAAGTTTTTTGGGGTAGGTTAAAAAAAGAAAAGAAAAAGCCTTTTCTGCCTTGATCCTTTTGAAAATGGACATTATAGTGGAAAGAATAATGGATTTGGCATTTTAGCCATGTTGATGATGTGCCAGTATGGTTTCCTTAGCAATGGAATTCCTCAAGCAATAGTTGCTGATGTAAACATAATTGAATGCTAGTTGTGTGTCTTGCATACAGGCTGTGCTTTTTAAAATGTGTGTGTTGGTAGTTTTAATTTCAAGACAGGTTAGAACAGATTGTAACTTTTCTCTCTTGGTCAAGCAAGGGGACAAATCAGAGCCATTTACACTATTGAGATGTTTCCATTTAATTTCACTATGATATTTATTCCATCCCACATTTAGTCTTTCAATCTGCAGTTTAAAGTAAGTAGAAATCTTAATTCTAGAAAAACTGAATAGATATATTATTTGCAGATTAGATCATGAGCCCGATTACATCAAAGCAAGCAACCGTGAGGGCTGAAGCTAATGAGGCAGGAATCAGCAGTGCTTTTGCCATAATGCATGGTTATGTAAACACGGAGCTTTCACTGTTTAGGCTGCAAAGAGAAGAACCACCAAATGTCTGTTGACTCAGAAGGGTGGGAGAAAAGGCCTAGGATTGAAATCCTGGGGTTATGTTGCTTCTTGAGTTTTTGCCTTAGACATATTTTTTTGCAGATCTGTATTTTCCCCCTGGGTAATAAAATACTTAATCTGCCCTTGTTGAGTCTGTGATTCTGCTATTAGCTAGTTGCCGAAAGCAGATACCAGTAGTTTCTGGAATAGAATTCTTTATTGGCCAAGTGTGATTGGACACACAAGGAATTTGTCTCTGATGCATAAGCTCTCAGTGTACATACAAGCAATAAATGATAAACCATGATCATACTTAATCGTAAAAATACATTCATCATAAATCATAAGATACAACACTTAGTGATAGTCATAGGATACTAAATAAGCAATCAACATAAATCATATTAGGATATTAAATAAAATAATATAAATTGTAAGATACAAGCAACAAAGTTATAGTCATAAGAAGATAAGGAGATAGGTAATAGGGAAGATGAAAAGAATAATAGTAATGCTAGATAGAAGGCAAAGATATACACGTAGTCCTGGACTTACAACCACAAGTGAGTCCAAAATTTCTGTTGTTAAGCAGACCATTTGGTAAGTGAAATTTGCCCCATTTTACGACCTTTCTGCCACAGTTGTTAAGTGAAACACAACAGTTGTTAAGTGAAAATGGCTTCTCTATTGACTTTGCTTGTCAGAAGGTCACAAAAGGGGATCACATGACCCTGGGATACTTCAACCGTCATAAATATGAGTCAGTTGCCAAGCATCCAAATTTTGATCATGTGAGCATGGGGATGTTGCGATGGTCGTAAGTGTGAAAAATGGTCATAAGTCACTTTTTTCAGTGCCATTGTAACTTTGAACAGTTGCTAAATGAACCGTTGTAACTTGAGGACTACCTGTATTGCCATTGTCAATATGAAACTTGCAATCACCCAGAACTGGAAGGGAAAGGCTTTTAGCAGGGCTTAAAAGGACTAGTTTATTTGGTCCACAAATTACTACTTGGGCCCATTGGGATTAGGTGGTGGGAAAATTGAAATTATGGGCAGAGGGATCTATGATAGATAGCAGTAGGCAGGCCATTACTGGAAAGGGGTTGGAAATGTGGTGGAAAGACCCTCTGCACAATTCACAATTGTAGCTATTGTTACTTAGCACCTGGCCTGTTTTGTAATGAGACTTTGTTTCTCCACAAAGTAATTGTAGTTGGGTGAGGAAGGAGGGGGTTTCTCTGTTCCCGGCCAGTTTTCAGATTCTGCATAAGCCTCAACTTGAAGACTAGAGAGGAATCTATTCATTTGTGTAGATAACCTGTGGAGGGACCTAGATGGGAGTATGTGTCCCTCTTTAGTGAATTTCTTAGATCTTGGACTCATGCATGGTGATTTGCAAACTACTACAGGGCCAGAGCATCTGAACCTTCTTCCCATATCAGAAAAGAAAGTAGCAAAATAAATTTGAAACAATTCAAATTAATTTGAAACCCTTTTAAAAGGATAATTCCATTTATGGTTTTGAATCACAACTGAAATTTAGGCTTCTCTTGATATAAAGGTTTAATATTCTAACTTTCAAGTATCCTTAACTAAGGATAAATCTTTAACTATTTGTCAGAAATTAGGGTTTTTTAAAATATCTTATACTGTGTTGATTACTGCTAATCCTATATAATTGGATTTCAACAACGACCTTCAGTTTTTGAAATTATATCAGATATTCAGTATGTAAACCAAATATGTATTGCAAATTTAGTTACGTTTATGATATGTAAACCAAATATGTATTGCAAATTTAGTTATGTTTATGATATGTAAATTATACACTTTGTGTTTTCTTTGCCTTTTTTTGCCTCTTCTCTCCCCCTTTTCTTGTCTTTTATTTTCTTTCTTTTCCTTTCTTACAATGTGTAATAAAAATATATTTTAAAAAACAGACAGTCAAGTAAGAAGAACTAAAAATTCCAGCCCCAACAAGCTTATTGGTAAATGGAGTACTAAATTACACATATCAAGTTTCCAAGGTTTTGTAATCTAATCTTTTTTCTCCTTTCAATAAATCTGATTAATAAGCTTTGTGAGAATCTAGAGCAGATGTTAGGGGCTTAATCACGGAAACTGTATATGTGTAATTAGTATAAGAATATATTATGGAATATTCATACAAAACAATTAGATGGGATTCCCATTTTCTCACCAACTACAAACTTAATATCTTCCATTAAAATATAAATATTATTTATATTTGTTTATGTATATTTATCTACAATTTAAACAGTAATGTCTTTTTTGTGTATTCAGAAAATTAAAGATTATTTTTTTAAAAAAATATGAGAAATTTATTTTGTTTTATTTTATTTTGTTCAACTTGTATGCCGCCTTTCTCCGAAGACTCAAGAAATGTTAACATTGTGTGTTAAAATTTAATATTTTAGCAGAGTTAATGCAGAGGAAACTGTAGTGAAACAGTTGTAGTGAAATTGTGTGACGGGATGTATTTGTAATATTTTTTGTGGGATTTATTAGAAACATCTTCTATCTAGAGGAAAGAGCTAGTGAGAAAAATTGTGTTGGCCAATTCTCCTTCTATCAGGTAAATTTTCTTGGTATCTCTAGCATAAGGCCAGAATGAAGCCTTGGACCTGGGCATTTTCATAATCTTAGCTTCCAAGAATATTTATATCGTATGCAGTGTATAATTATCATTATACAATTTGTATAACACGAGTAGAGAGTAAGATTATAGGTATTTCTTTTCTTAATTTTGAGATTTCTGACAATTAGGGTGAACATAAAAAGTCCTCATAAGTTCTGTGCTCGCAGATACTCCAGCCCTGTTCCATATCATTTAGAAATATTCCCTGGTTCTTTGCTCTGGGAAGAAAATTAGAGTACAGGTAGCCTAGCAGTTAAGACGCTGGGTTTGTTGACCAGAAGGTTGGCAGTTCAAGACCCAAGCACCATGCGATGTCATGACGGGGTGAGTTCCCGTTCTTGTGTTGTAGACTGGAGATAGATGATGTCATATACCTCCCCCTCTGTTGAGAGAGGGCTGTTCAAAACAGTCCTTTCAGCAGTTCCAAGAAGGCTCCACACCCATTCGCAGTACTCAGGTGATCTTGAGGACACAGCTAAACCTCCAAGTGGTCTCAAGGACTCTCTAAAAAGAATGCAAATGACCAGCTGTCTGCAAGGAATATAAATCCTTCCATTCCCCACCATCCAGTCAGAGCTGAAGAAGCTTCTTGGATGAGAGGCGAAACATCTTCAAAGAAAAACAAGAAAGCCCAGTTGCCTCTTGGAAAAAAAAAAGCTCCTTTGGTTCAGTTATATAGTTTATTTATTCATCCCTACATATAGAAGAGGAACCAATTAAAATGCATTATTTTATGTGATATGAGAAAAGAATGAGGGAATTAATAATGTATCACCATGGTGTAATTGTGGATATATGATTCAGAAAAAGTTTGGCAGCATCTTTTGAAAGTAATCATTTTTAAGGCATCAGCTGTCAAAACCTATTTCATCTATTAGGGATGCATGGTGTGACTTGACTGATGTAGGACTTAAATATATTAAGATGAGAGAGTGAAGATAGGCAAGTTACGCAGATAGGGTTCCTTGAGAAGCAGATTACAGGTAATCAATTAATAGAACTGTTTTGTTAAAAACTCTTTGTGTTTGTTCAGACCTTCTGAGATATCCAGAAATCTTTGGATGTAAGTTAGCAGTCTCTCATTTAACTGTGCTGCCTAAGTTTCTTTGTTCTAAAATCACTACTTTGAAATCTGTGATAGGAAGTCTTGGGTAGTTAAATTACAGTTTTGAGTATCTGTTTTGAGCCCTGATGTCAAATTTGTGTCTATTAATTCTTTTGCATGAAGTCTTGACCTGTTTGTTCTACGTAGAATCCACTGTGGCATTGCTGGCAGATGATAATATCTATCACATTTCGTGAAGAGTATATGAAGATGCCGTTAATGTTCTGTGTGAAGCTGTTGGGGCACATAATGGTTTTGTTGGTATAGATGTGGAAACATTCTACAGGTAGTCCTCAACGTATGACCACAATTGCAATAGCTCAGAATACTGGTTGTAAATTGTTGTGGTTGAAAGTTGTAGTAACCGGACTTAATTTTATGACCATTTTTATGATGGTGGTGAAGCAGATCACAAGGTCTTTAAGCAAATTGCTTGGCCTTAAGTCTGAATCCAGTTTATCCAGTGGGTGTTTTTGCTTGGAAATGTCAATGGGTTGTACGTACATGTAGTCCTTGACTTGTGACCACAATTGGGCCCAACATTTCTGTTGCTAAGTGAGACAGTTGTTAAGTGAATTTTATGACCCATTTTATGACTTTTCTTGCCACAATTGTTAAGTGAATCAGTGCAGCTGTTAAGTTAGTAACACGGTTGTTAAGCAGATCTGGCTTCCCCATTGATTTTGCTTGTCAGAAGGTCACAAAAGGGAATGACATGATCCTGGGACTTTGAAACCGTCATAAATGTCAATCAGTTGCCAAGCATCTAAATTTTGATCACATGACCATGAGGATGCTGCAATGGTTGTAAGTGTGAAAAACAATGATAACTTCACTTTTTAGGGCAATTGCAATTTCACTAAATGAACTGTTGTAACTCAAGGACTACCTGTAACTTTATTTGAATCTGCCATAACTTTTGGAAGGTTGTAAAGTTATAAGTTGTAAATCAAGAACAACCTATGGATATCTGAGTTTGTTGCAGGCCATGCTCCCATCTTATATTGTTGTACTGTTTCTTTTTGCTTGTAAGAACTTACTTCTAGTTGGTGGTTGTCTGTATGCAAGTACAGGCCTACCCTGAGGTTCCTGTAAAATGCAGAATCATTGCCTAATAGGAATTGTAGCCTATTAATAATGCATTTACGTGGCTGGAGCTGTGAGCTGTAGGTGACAACTCGTGTTGCTCTGTTGTTTTCTTGTTTGTGGTCTGTGTTTTAATAGATCCTTCCTGTTGATTTGTGTATTGATCTTGCTGGGTAGATAGAATTAAACTAAACATTAGGAGGCTGAATTATCAGCTAAGCGTTATGATTGTTTGCAGTCCAGAGTCACTTGCTTGAGATGGGCAGGTACAGAAATTGAATAAATAAATTTATCTCTATCAAGTGGGTCAAAACAAAAGAAATGGTAATATAGACAATAGATTTGGTAATATGTTCTAGAAGTATGTAGATATGCATGGTGATTATGAAGAGTGTGGTATTTATGTATGCATTGTGCCATTTTACCATGACATTGAACAAATAGGCTTGTTTTGTAGAAAACACCAAGCTTAAATTGATTGTTGGATGGAAATTTTTATAGTCTTGTTGGAATCAGATGTGGAATTATTTCTATGAGTCCAGATGAAGGAAATGTCATCAATAAATCTCAAGTTAAAAAAAATTGGGAGGGGAAATAAGTTTTAAAGAAAATCTTATTTGAGGTAAGCCATGAAGATGTTGCTATATTGCAAAGCCCTATGTGTATCCATAGATATGCCATTAATTTCCAGGTATATTGTTACCAGGGGTGGGTTTACCTTTACTACCGGTTCGCAACGGGATCACACACATTAAAGAGAGTTAGATGGGAGTTCGGAGGTCACCTGACTCCATACTCAATGTAAGATCTTCGAAAGAAAGAGAAACTGAATAGATTGAGAAAAAGAGAGGCCAAGAATATTGGATTTGAGTAGAGTTGATGAGATCCTTAAGAAGAGATAGGTGTAATTTTTTAAAAACAACAACGTATGAATCAGTCATGAATGTGGTTAAATCAGGTATACAAAAATATACTGAATGGTATCAATATAAATGGAATTTTAAAAATTGAGGTTCTTATTTCAAATTTTAATTTCTTTAATTTTATCATTTCTTATTTATTTTCTGCACATAATATTGCTTACCCAAAAAGAAATAATGTGATGGGTATGCTTTCAGTAGTATTTAGAATATATGAGTTTAGTGTATTGTTTTTCAAGCTGCTATCTGCCAGATAGATTGAACAAAACACCCTGTAAAATGTGAATGAAATGTTTTTAAAGAAATGTCTGTTTTGCTCACTTTTTGAGGCAAGATTTTTTTTAATATACATAGTAATGTACTGTATGGATGCCAGTCAAGCTCCACAGTTCTTTATTTTTAAGCAGCAAAATAATGGCTTTCCCTACTTGCCTATTGGAACTATAGAACTGGGACTTGCTTTTAGGTTAGGTGTAGCTAATGGCTATTGTTTTATTGGCATTGTAATACTGGAAAAGATGCCCTCAGTGCTAAAAGAGTTCTCCTTCTGAGGACTTCAGTTCTGAGGTAAGCTGTGCCTGAGAATGAACAACGACTGGAGAATTGGTTTCCTTTCCTGCCGCCATCCATTAATTGTAAATCTATTTCGCCTTTCTCCCTTGCGCTGCTTAGAGAGTCCATTGCATGGGTTAATCCTCATTTGATTGGCCAGAGACTGAGTAAGAATTTGTTTAAACACACCTCCTCTTCCTGTTTAGCCCCAGTTCCTTACTCAGTCCGGCCTTTAGGGACTTGTTTCTTTTAGCTCCATTCCTTGGACTCTCTAAATTTGGGAGAATCTCAGCATTTTTCTAATATTTCAATTGGCTAAGAGCCTACTGATCTGCTGGCAGTTTGGGGATCCCCGCTCGACTGAGCACCGCTCAGCTGAGCCGCAGCTTTGCCGGCGGCGGTTTGGATTGCATTTCTCTGCCTTCCTCCATCGGCACCAGGATTCCTCTGCCTGCAGTTTTAAAGTGATCGCCTGTCTGTGAGTTGCCTGGGGAGTGCGTGGGAGGCCATGTTGTCAGCTTCACACCGCGGGAATCAAGGATAGCTCTGGGTTGTCGGAGCTCAGCTCTCCCTCGCTTTGCCCGCATTGTCATTGCCGCAGAAGCTGTTTTGCCGGCTCCAGCTCTGCTTGGGCTCGATTAAGGCGCTAAAGGAGCGGTGTTGTCAGCCCTGTGCCGTTTGTCTGTAAGATACTCTGGGTGCTTCAGGAGCTGTGCTGTTGGCTCCACACCGTACCCATAGAGGTTTTCCAGCATTCGTGGAGCCATTTTGCCTGCTCCCAGCCCTTTGGCTGCCATTTTGAGATGGTTGAGAGCTGTGTTGCCGGCCCTGCACCATTTTGTTTAGCATCGTGTGAGGTGTTTCAATACGGAGCTGTTCTGTCAGCCTTGTGCCATATTGCCCCAGTTGGAATTTCTTTAGGGGGGAGTGCTGCAGCCTTTTTCATAATAGTCTGCTTGTCCCTGCTGTCCCTGCCACCAATTGTTTTGTTCAGGAGCAGATCTCACTGCCAGAACTCCTGTCTATTTGGCATTTATTATGGCCATTACACCTTCCAATATGGCCAACTGCAGTTGCTCCCCATCCAGGAGATCTAAATCTCCCTCTCAGCACAGGAGTAGATCTAAGACCAAGCATTCTTCCAGAGCCAAAACATCTCAGACTGCCTCCTCTTCTTCTGCTGAAGCAGAAAAGGATGCCAGGAGAAGGCATCTGGCGCTAACCAAACAATTTAACAAGGCCAAGAACAGGCAGAAGCCATCATCCCTCCTACACCACCCACAATGGCAGCTCCATCCACCCCAGCCCCGGGGCAAGATACCTCCACTCAGATTCACCAGGATACCTCCTCCTGGTCTCCAAATATTCCCACTGAGGCACAAGAGGACCAGGCCGTAATCAGAGAAGTTTTCTCTCAAGGAACTGATTCCACCTTGACTCTGTCTAGGCAACCACGCACCTCCAAACCATCTGCCACCTTAATTCCTACGGCGGCAGGGCTCCAACCGGAAGAGGGCCATACCTCTATCATCCCCCAGGAAATGTGCGACCTCATTGCACAAACCGTGGCTAGAGGCATTGATAAGGCTCTCACCCAAAGGGGAATTCTGGCCCCGTCATCTGCTACTATTCCAGCACAACGGTTCTCCAGGGCCTCATCCCACCTGGACAGCAATTCTTCTTTAGCTGCCCATTCCCCCTCACTGTCTCACCACAGTGACCAATCGCTCCTGGATGAAGAGGAGGCCTTTGATTACAGCCTCTTTGGAGACGAGGAGGAAACCCCATCGATTAGGCCCCGTTCCACGGATCTCTTCTGGCATGAGTTGTTTAAGATCTTATTACCTAAGGCAAAAGTCACTGCCAATATGGGGGTCTCCCTGACACGCACGGCGGATTCTTCGGATCCTAGTGACTCCAACAAGCTGCTTTTACAGAGGCTGTCACTGAACAGGAGGCTATACCATCCCCAAAACTCTTTATTGATACCATCCAGTGCTAATGGGCCCAACCCGATTCCATATCAACACCGAGTGGGTGAAACAAAAAGCTGTACACGGTGGAACAGGAGCTTGAGGACCTCCTCAAGCTCCCCACAGTCGACATTCCCATGGTCAGCCTGACTTCTTCCTGCATCCTACCATCTGATGCAGCTGAGGGTCTTCGTACAGAAGACAGACGGGCTGAAATTTCTACCCCTAAGACCCACCAGGCTGCTGCGTGGGCTATTAAGTCTGCTACAGCAGCCTTCTTCTTCGCCAGAACGTCCCTCATTTGGCTCCGCCAGATGTAGGCTAGAGTGTCTCCTGACGATGCTCATCTGCACCAGGACATCAGTAAGATGATCGCTGCTATGGAGTATGCTGCGGATGCGGCTCTCAACTCAGCCAAATTCACCTTGTGCGCCCTGGCTTCCAACGTCACATCTCGGCGTCTTCTCTGGCTGCACCATTGACAGGCAGACATGAGGACCAAATGGTGCCTTGCTACAGCTCCCTTCAAGGGCTGATCCCTCTTTGGGGAGGCTTTAGATCCAATCCTTGTTGAAGGTAGGGACAAAAGAAAGGTCATCCCATTCGCCTCCAGATGCTCCGATAGACGATCTGCCTTTCCCTATCGAAGACAGTCTTTTCAATCTTCCAACCCCGGGTTCCAAAGCCCCCCCCCCCCCCCCGCGGCCGTTCATTCCCTCGGCCGACAGGTCCAATGACAGACAGCCCTTCAGAGAGCACACTCGTCAGCTTCAGTCCAGACAACCCTTTCAGGGCTCCAATTTTCACCCCTATCATAGAAAATAAGGATCC
Source organism: Ptyas mucosa (assembly GCA_012654045.1). Lineage (NCBI taxonomy): Eukaryota > Metazoa > Chordata > Lepidosauria > Squamata > Colubridae > Ptyas > Ptyas mucosa. The sequence goes on from WNWU01000036.1 coordinate 13,230,742, forward strand.
TTCTCTTCAGGGACCCATTGGAGGTCGCCGATTTCTTGAACATATGGTGTACTACGAACACTGATGCTTGGGCCATTCAAGCGGTCTCCCTAGGAGTCACATTGGAATTCATTTCTGAACCCCCAAGGCGTTTTATCAATTGTTCTACATGCACTGACCCTTCCAAAAGAGCTCTAATGGAAACCAAAATTCAGCACCACCTAGCTATTCGGGTCATTGAACCAGTCCCTCCGGAACATCAGGGTGCCGGCTTTTATTCGATTCTTTTCTTGGTCCAGAAGAAGTTGGAGGGCAGCAGGACCATATTGGATCTGAACCGCCTGAACGTGCATATATGGTACAGGCGCTTCAAAAAGCACACCCTGCACATGATTCTGGGCGGCATCAGATATGGAGATTATTTGTCATCAATAGATCTCCGGGAGGCTTATCTCCATGTTCCAATCAGACCATCCCACAGGAGATTCCTCAGGTTCTGCTACGAGATTTTCAATACAAAGCCATGCCCTTTGGACTTTCTTCCACCCCTCGTATTTTCACCAAACTCCTAGATGTAGTGGTGGCTCATTTAAGGGCATCACCGCTCAGATTGCAATGCTACCTGGATGACATTTTAATTCAATCTCCATCATTCCAACAGGCACAGTCCGATCTCCAGGTGACAATCACGGCCCTTCAGCAACATGGCCCTTTCACTGTGAATTGGGAGAAAAGTCAGCTGACTCCCTCCACTGACTTGGTCCACCTCGGGGCCCACACCAACACAGTGGCAGGTCTAGTATTTCTGTCGCAGGAATGACAATGCAACATCCAGGCCACAGTGCAACATGTGAGGTCTCTACAGAGGGCATCCCTCCTGCTCTCTCAATTGTTGGGCCAAATGATCTCATGCTTAGCAATCGTCCCTTGGGCGAGATTACATTCACGACCTCTTCAGTGGCTTCTATTGCCAAGCCAAAAGGCAGGTATCAGCAACTCCAATACCCAGATCAGGGTCCCCCCAAAGGTACTCAAATCCTTCAACTGGTGGATGTCCGCAGCTCTGACAAAGGGTTCCCTCTTCCACGAGCCTCAGTGCCTGATTCTTCCCACAGATGCCAGCCTGTTCAGCTGGGGCGCTCACGTCAATGCTCAGGTCACTCAGGGGTGTTGGACGTCCAAGGACCTCCTCAACGACGTCAATTGGTTGGAGTTGTGTGCTGCCCATCTGGCTCTCCACCACTTCCAACGCCAAGTTTCCGGGCACCATGTGCTTCTCAGGACAGACAACGTCACAACAAAAGCCCACGTGAACCATGGCAAGGCGGGATGCGCTGCAGGATCCTAATGAGCAAAGCCGCGCAACTAGGGCTATGGGCGGAGAGACATCTGCTTTCTCTGCAAGCAGAATATATAGCAGGAATCTCCAACTCCCGAGCGGACTGGTTGACCAGAAATACCATCGACCAGGCAGAGTGGCAACTGCATCCCTCTCTCTTCCAACAAATTGTGCCACGCTTTGGCCATCTCAAATCAATCTATTTGCCAGGCTGACCAATGCTCAAGTTCCTCGCTTCCTCACCAGGTTCTGGACTCCAGGGACCGAGGGGACCGAGGAGACCAATGCCCTCCACTGCAAGTGGCCTCTGGGCCTCCTTTACGCCTTTCCCCCAATAACCCTGATATTGAGGGTCGCGCGGAAATTCTTGGAGGAGAGTGCAGAGGTCATCCTCATCGCCCCATATTGGCCTCGATGAGCTTGGTTTGCGGACTTCATGGGGATATCAATCAACCACCCATGGAGGATCCCTCTGGATCAGATCTCCCTTCGCCAGGGGGCTATTTACCATCCGGAACGTCAATGGTTCCAGTTAGCCACCTTGAAAGGGAGATCCTTTGGACACTTCTTGTCCAAAGTAATCTCCACCCTCCTTGCTTCCCGCAGAGGGTCCACCACCCATATATATGACACAACTTGGTCTTCATTTCGTTGCTGGTGTGTCTCTTTGGGGATTGACCCCATGAGAGTGTCCAGCATTCCACAGGTGCTGGACTACCTTCAAGCAGGTCTGGACTCTGGTTTAGCAGTCAACATCCTACGATGATAAGTCACGGCCTTGGCAACTGTTCTCACCAGCAAGGATCATGGTACGCTGTCTCAGCATCCACAAATTCATTGTTTCTTACGGGGAGCTTCCAACCTTCGCCCTCCCACTATCCACAGGTATCCCTCCTGGGATCTTTGTCTTGTCCTTCAAACCCTAACAGCCTCACCTTTCGAACCGCTATCCTCCGCCAGCCTCAAATTTCTGATCTTCAAGGTTGCCTTCCTGGTTGCTGTCACTTCTGCTCGCAGGGTGTCCAAGCTGGCGGCCCTCTCTATATGCAAGGACTTGTGCATATTTCATGCTAACTGTGTTGTTTTGTGGATGGATCCCACCTTCCTCCCAAAAATCAACACCTGGTTTCACAGGGCCCAAGAGGTGATGTTACTTGACTTCTGCCCCAGGCCCACTCATCCCAGTGAACATTGCTGGCACTCCTTGGATGTTTGTCGGGCCTTGAAAAGGTATATAACCAGGACAACTCCATTCCATAAATCTGAATCATTATTCATTTCCTTTCAGCCACGTTCCCTTGGCTCAAAAGTATCTTTTTCCACTATTGCTCGCTGGCTTAAGGCCTGCATTTCCCTGGCTTACAAATGAAAGAACAAGCCCATTCCTGGCGCACTCAACGCACACTCAACACTCAGTGCACAGCGCACTCCACCACCGCTGCTTGAGTCACACAGGCTCCTCTTCTTGAGATCTGCAGGGCAGCTACTTGGGTTTCACTGATGCCCTTCATTTGCAATTACAAATTGGGCAAGTTTGCATCAGCCGAAGCCGTCTTTGGTCGCAGAGTACTCCCTACAGGTACTTCCTCCGGAGGGTCTGCCTGACTCTGTTTCTCCCCCCCCTAGGGATATTTAGCTTGGGTATATCCCATTCAATGGACTCTCTAAGCAGTGCAAGGGAGAAGGAACATTGGATTTACTTGAAGGTTCTTTCTCCTTGCGCTGCGTGAGAATCCATACCCTCCCTTTGTTTCTTCAGATCCGGACTTCGTTTCAGAACTGGGGCTAGACAGGAAGAGGAGGTGTGTTTAAACAAATTCTTACTCAGTTTCTGGCCACTCAGATGAGGATTAACCCATTCAATGGACTCTCATGCAGCGCAAGGAGAAAGAACCTTCAGGTAAGTCCAATGTTCCTTCTCCTCCAGCCTTTTGGGGAATCAAGAGAGGATTAAAGGAGGAATCCTCACCCCAAAATCTTGGGGAGTGTAGCTCAGCCAACCTGGGTTGAGTGCTAAAAGACAACTAACTTGTCAACTCCAGGATTTAAACAAAAATCAATGTTATCATTGGTGCTGAAAGAACATCTTCCTTTTAGCTTCTAGACACAACACAGCTAAAGAGCAAAAATAGAAAAATCACTTACACATTTCTAACTCTACCTAAATAACTCAATTTTCAACCTTGTCGTCCAGGACTCCAACCAACTGTCTCACAAAAGAAATCCAACCTGTTCCTACCCAAAATCTGACAGAACCTCTTCTTTTTCTTTATTGACTGTCAGTCGTCAGGTGACTAACTCTGGCCATATAAGGCTGGCTTGTGACTTAAAGACCCAATTGATCCCCACTATGGGAGTAGAACTGATTATTTTATATTGTACTCTTTTGAAAATTGCTTGCATTTTGTTTTAATTTAATCTTATCTTTCAGTTATTGAATTCTGATAAAGATTATTCGATTTCAGTGGGTAAAATTTGGACTCCTATCAAAGTCAAATCTAGATGTAGTTCAATTTAAATGTAGAATCTATGATATACAATATACAATTAAATGCTCTGAATGTTATAATGTGATTCTTTTTATTGGTTGCATTATTGTTTTTGCCTAAGGTCTGTTTTTAAATAAAACTATTTTTATAGACAACTCTCCCCTACCCCAGCTTTTGCTGTCCTGCCTCATCATGGCAGGAGAATGAGTGAAGAATGCCAATAACGTATGCCAATATTTATATATTCCCAGTAGGGAAACCCAAGGCAAGAAGGTCATCCCAGCTACTCAGCTATAGCAAGAAGTCACCTTTTTTGGGCCACAGAGATAGAGGAAGATGCTGGAGATGAATTATCACTTTAGTAACATGATAAAGACACAAATTCATACTCTGTGGGAGAAAGCAATGGTAAATCACTTCTGTATTCTTAGCAAGAAAACCACATAGGTAGAAAATTTAAAATAATTGGTGATATAATCCTGGATGAAAGCTCCTCAGATCAGATGGCACACAGTATGCTACTGAAAGGAGCGGATAATTTTCAGTGTACTCATGGTGTTTATGACGTGGCTAGATTAATGACTGTTGGACAGATACTTGCTGATGTTGCCATGCAGAAAAAAAAAGCTGCAAAGACAGAATTACAGTGGAAACATGGAATGTAACAAGCATGGACATGGGGAAGCTCAGAACAATGAATACGATGAAAAATGAAATAAGTACAAATGGACATCTTTGGAATTAGCAAATTGAGATAGACCGGAATTGGATACTTTCAGCTAGAATATCACACTGTTTATTATTCAGGGCATGAAAAACAAAGGAGTCAGTCGTTCATACAAGCAAAATGTGCTATTTCTGATTAGAGACCAGAATGCCAAAGTTGGAAAACGTAGTTGTATTCTTTGGCTTAGGAAACCAAAATGAATCAGGAACGTTTCCACTACTCCAGTTTCTTCATAGCTAAGAATATCTCCACAAACAATCAAAATGATGCCCATATACATTGATATCACAGATAGAATACATAGAGATCAAATTGACTATTATTGCTAAAAGGAAGTAGAAGAGCGAAGTTTTCGCATCAAAGACATGGCTAGGTGCTGACATGGGACAGATCACAAAGTGATCTGTTTATCTATGTTAAGCTAAAGAAGGAGAAGAAAGCCAAGCAGTTTCCACAAGATGACCTTGCACATATACCCACTATTTTCAAGGAGAATATCATAAATCATTTTGACATCCTGGACATCAGTGATGGCGAACCAAGGAACTAAGGAACCGACTTAAAAAAGCTGTTAAGGGTGAATTGGAAAAGAGACTGCCAAGGATGAAGAAACAGAAGAAAGGAAACACTGGGAATTGCCAAGAAGAGAAGAGAAGCCAAAGTCAAAGGAAGACTATCCCCATTTCTGTCCGTCCATCCCCCCCGCGCCCCTCCCCCGGCAAAAAACCCCACAATCAAATGCTCCTTTGCCAACCTGGAACCAGTCTGCTTTGCCATGTAGTGTCCTACTGCAGGCATATTACACAAAGACCTAACTCTCTGAGAAGGCTCTGTTGATTGGAAAGATGGAAGGGAAGAGAAAAAAAGAATGATCAGCAACAAGATAGGTGAACTCTGTTATGGTGTTGATGGATGCACCATTGGAAAATTTAAAGAACAACTTTAGGGGCAGATTGTTATGGAGAAAAATTATCTACATAATTACTAAGAGTTGACACTGACTTGATGGCACATAATTATGAATAATAATTTGTAAATGTTAAATTAGCTAAATAAGTTGTGGAAATAAGTAGAAGTGGGGTCACAATTATAATAAGTATTTTCATGACGTTTCCTCATTTTTTCCCCCTTAAGTATATTTCCTAGTGGCTCACCTGAAACCAAAACTGATGAAATGCATACCCAGATGAAATTGGAACATTGCCATTAGTATCAGTCATTTAACTGATGCAGCTGTCAATAGTCTTTGAGATTACTATTATATAATGCCAGTGCATTATGAGGTGAACAAAGGACAGATAGTTGGCTGAAACGTTTTGGCCAGATTAAGATGTTATGACAGTTATTCATAGTTTTAATTGAAACTTGTATAATTTACTAACTGAGTAAATTTGCTTAAACTGTGTTCTATTAGATAATTTGTTACATAATTTTTTTCTTAAGCTGATTTTGCTGTCTTTAACTAACATTTTTAATTCTGTGATTTCAGTTGTTTAGACTTGTTTGTATTAAAATGTATTTATTTATCTCTTACCCTATCATTAACAGGGTTCTCTTATTATATAGGTACTTAAATAAATGCTTTCATAAGGTGAGCCTAAGGGCACATAGCAGTGACTTTGATTTTTAAAAATATACTTGTTTAATAACATTTTAAATGCAATACTCGGTGCAGAGAAACCTGGGAAAAACTTTTCTGCTCTCACTGTAGATTAGATAAAGATGAAATTCTCGTCATTTCTGCAACACATAAAATAGATTTTGAAAATCAATTTCTTTTTCCATGGGCATCTCTATGTTAACCAGCCATTCCTACATTTATTTAGAAATGTGATTTGGTAAGTGAATGTTAGCACTAATAAAATAGTGAACTGAGTTATTGAAGTTACTCCACTTTACATATAGCTTTGTGTTCATTTTACAAGTTGAAGTGTCCCAATATATGTACTTTTTCACTTTTTAATGAGAAATGCTATAGTTGATTTTCCTGTTGATTTTATCTTGATTCTGGGGAAGCAGACAGTTTATTTTGACAATTTATTTTCTAGTACGCTGAGGTTTTTCTTATCCTCTACTGGAAGAATTATCAAATTTTATTTGTCAGAAGTTCCCGGTTTCCAGCAAACTATGTTGCCTGGGATTTATGAAACATGCCTTGTCACCATAGGCTGATTTTACACTTCCTTTTATTTGTGTGTCAGAGCACTTAATAATATAGTATAGAATAGAATAGAATTTTTATTGGCCAAGTGTGATTGGACACACAAGGAATTTGTCTTGGTGCATATGCTCTCAGTGTACATAAAATAAAAGATATGTTCATCAAGAATCATAAGATACAACACTTAATGATACTCAAAGGTTACAAATAAGCAATCAGGAAACAATATCAATATAAATTGTAAGGATACCAGCAACAAAGTTACAGTCATACAGTCATAAGTGGGAGGAGATGGGTGATGGGAACGATGAGAAGATATATGTATACCTGAATATATACCTGACCCTACCTGGTATCAAAAAAGCTAAGTAGGTTTGAATCTATTTAGTGCTCAGATGAGAAACATGAAGGAAATACTAGTAGTGTACGTTGGATGATAAAGTAAAATAAAAAGCAAAGCCATTTTCATGCTACTGCTAAGAAAACTACATGGATGTATCAATAAGGCTCAAGTTGAATAAGTCATGATAATATTTTTTGTTTCCTTAGTTACTCTAGCCACCTTAGTATCTTACATTTTTTGTCCTTCGTGCAAATAACCACTACTGACTTAACACTTAAATATGCTTAGGAGTGGTATACTAGGCTTAATTCAGGTGTTTCCGATGGTACTGAGTGGACACCTTCATGGTAAATGGGGTTATTCTGCTCATTTTGCTGGTGTTTTTAATAATTCTCATCTTAAATTATTTTATTTATTAGACTTATTTGCTATCCAGCTCGCATCAAGGCGACTTTAAATTATTATCAATGCTCTTTGCATTGTAGAATTATGAGAGCTTACAGGGTGAGCCATCTTAATTTTCAGAAAAAGTCTTAAGAAATAATCAATCCAAAGTGCTCAAAAAATAAAGGATTTATAAACTCTGGTCTGACAAAAAAAGAGTTTTTAAAGAGAGGCATAACTTTCCCCTCCCCCAAAGCTTAGGCTGTTGCAATAGTATTTGGTTACAACCAGAAAAGTTACATACCCATAGATAATGTTCTTGTAAAGTGTACAAGAAGCTTCTAAAATAATCTTCTTCATATTCCTTATGTGATCATATTAATACTTTTGTTGCTTTGCATAATATTCTGGTTCAGAATATTGAAAAAAGCTGCAACTTCTCCCTGCAAGAAAAATTGCATTATCACCCCAAGAAAACAAAATTCCATGTTGGATTTAATTGTGTAAACTTGCTTTTATTGCATAAATGGAAAATGTATTTGGAACCTGTTCTTCGAGTTTATAATTGTACATATTGTACAGCTTTGTGTAGTTGCCAATCTTTTTTACCTTTCGTGTGTATTTTTTTCAAAAGAAGCCCTAACAGTTAGCAAACAACAGCTTTAAAGCAGCTTTCGATCTGCTCTAGATCCTTTGTTTTCTGAGATTGTGGTTTCCTGGAAGCTTATTAGTTTTGCTTATTTTAGTCTGGCTATACAGCAAAAGAGACCTAAAACAGGATGGATTGATGACATCAGCAAGTATTGTGGTCCCAATTGACAAAAAAAAAAGCTCGGGACCATGTTGGTTGGAAAGATGCAGAAGAAGCTTTCATCCTGCAGTGGATAGACAGCGGCTAAAATGAAGATCATACCACTCTTTATGGTTACCAGCAGTTTGTCACAGTTAAAGCAATGGCACAAGATCCCTCAAATGTGCATTTCTAGATTTTTGAAATGCAGCTGTTACAAGTATAAGAGCTGCGGTGGCGCAGTGGTTAGAATGCAGTACTGCAGGCTACTTCTGCTGCCTGCTGGCTGCCTGCAATTAAGCAGTTTGAATCTCACCAGGCTCAAGGTTGACTCAGCCTTCCATCCTTCCGAGGTGGGTAAAATGAGGACCCGGATTGTTGGGGGCAATAGGCTGACTCTGTAAACCGCTTAGAGAGGGCTGTAAAGAACTGTGAAGCGGTATATAAGTCTAATTGCTATTGCTATCTTGTCCAGCTCACAGTATAATTTGGACCCTTTTGTTCTGGAAACTGCTTTATGCGATCCTTGGGAAAGAGCGGGGTGATTTGTTTATTGTTCCAGCTATTCATTTGTTACATTGTAAATGATTCCTTGTTCTAATTCCATAAGGATAAGGGAGAGGAGAGAGTTGAAAAGCTCTCATTGTGAAAGTGCAGCATGATTAATTGTGGTTACCACCTTAAAAGGATTGAACAGCACTCTTTAAAAGGGATTTTTGGCTCCAGTTGTGGAAAAGCAACTTTTTAAGTTGCAGAGAATTTGGTGTTCACCTATAGGCACATGTTGGGCCTGGACATGTAGGTTCCTTTGACTGCAGGGGTTTGGCTCTAATATAACGTTTAATAACTTGTAGTTCATTGGTTGCTAGGCAACAATTACCCTGAGGAAAAATTGAAAGGTGTAGGTATTTAAGAGGTGTCCATTGTAGGATAATGTGCTCCCCCCACCCCACTCCAAGTTAACACAGCACTGACTTACTGGCTGGTGACTATCCAGTTTTATCACTTTTAAACTAACAAAATGCTTGCCAATATCTTTTCATTCACACGGTCTCTTCTAGGGCTGTTTGGTGTTCCTGTATAACAAATGAGAAACTGAGTCTGTGAGAGGATGAATTGTTTAAAGTCACATGAGGCCATGACATGTAGAGATCCCAAATCCAGGTTTAATGTGCCGTGCACTGGACTATATTTATATTGACTACGTTGAAGCCTGTATTTCAGAAATAATAGTGCTTTGACTATCAGAATTTCTTTGAAATTTTCACAGGAATCTTAAGGTTCATATTTTTAATTCTTTAGGGCCAGGTAAAATGGCCTTTCCTCAAATTGAGGAGAACATACAACAAATTGTATGTTCCACATACATTTTAGTAGCTTGCAAATTTATTTGCTACTTCTAGCTTCTCTGGCAGTAATCAACAATAGTCCTGTGCTTTTTAAATGTCTGTACCTGAACACTTTTATTCTGAGCAACAAAAGTAAATACTTTAATTTATATCAGAGCTTTGAATTTGGAAAGTGCAAGGATAATTTCCTGAATGCAAGTGAGAAATAAACTTAGACTAATCCTACTAAATAAATTTGCTGTGGAACTAAAGAAAGAGGTGTGAGTTGCTTTTTTCAGGAGATCCAGTTTGATATAGTGGTTAAAGGTGCTGGATTAGAAGCCAGGAGTCTGAGTTCTAGTCCTGCTTTAGGCATGAAAGTCAACTGGATGACCTTTGGCCAGTCCCTCTTTCTCAACCCTAGAAAGAAAGCAAGGGAAAACTGTATCTAAAAACATGGCCAAGAAAAGTGCAGAGACTTGTCCTGTAATCACCAAGAATCAGTCTTGGCTTGGTAGACCATAACACATTCAACCAATAGAGGTTCCAAAGCTGTTCCAGATTGAGAAATTACAATAGGAACTATTTTGGGTACCTGGTAGATGACTATTAACTGACACTGCCTTGCAGTGAAATCTGCTCAACCCAATGTACCTGTATTTTTCATAGCAAAATGTTTGAGAAAAAAAATATATTTAGAGAAAACCTTTTTATTTTTACTTACTGAGTAAATTTGCTCTGAAAGAATAGAAAGTGGAGGAAATTGAGAGTAAAACATCCACTCTATTTTGTTTAAGGATTACATACATACATACATACATACATACATACATACATACATACAATGGATATGCAGAAAAGGTGCTTCACAGTAAGGGCACTTCTCCTCTACTGTCAACACCTTTTAAAAGAAGATACATAATTTCCTCTGCTCACATTGTAGCTGCACAAATCCAAAAAAAGAGGTGTTTGAGGTAAGACAGTGTTGACAGGGTGCAAAAAGGTACTTTGTGGGTGCGGGTAGGTTTTTAATGCCTCTTGATCTCAAACATGTATTTTCTTTGAATTCTGTAACAATCATATAAACCCAGGAAGAGACTCAGCTTCTTTAAGGAGGCATCCACCAGCAAAGTATGCATGCCCACACTGGCTTTGAAGAACTGCCTGTCCCTAATGCAAATCCATACAAATATACATAGATACCAACTATCCTATTTTCTGGCAGAATATACAACATAATGTAGGGTAGAGAAAAGGAGTAAAAATAGTAGGTTATATAAATTAAAAGCATGAGATAGGAGGAAAGAAAGAAACATACCGTATTTTCTGGCGTATAAGACTACTTTTTAACACAAGAAAATCCTCTCAAAAGTCGGGGGTCGTCTTATACACCGGGTATAAGCCTACCGATGCTCCGACTTCCCCAGCTGACCCCCAGTGATGGCGAGCCCCAGCTGTCTGGGGAAGTTGGAGTGTTGGTAATATCCACCTGGATGCCTGGGACGGTGGGGGAAGCTCTGCGCAGCAACCAGCTGGGTCCAGCATTCAGCGGCATGCAGCCTTGACGAGGTTGGCACAGCTTCCCGAATCTGAGTTGCCGGCGCTGACCGATGACACTACGGGAGCACTGACAACATTGAGGGGTAGTCTTATACGGCGAGTATAGCCCAAACCCTATATTTTAATAGGAAAAGTAGGGGTCGTGTTATACGCCCAGTCATTGTATACGCCGGAAAATACGGTAATCAAATCTGGTTTATAAAAATACCATTTATATTATTTCTCCATTTGCTTCTAACCCAGCAAACCATGTCTACATAGTAATTCATACATTTTGTTGTTTAAACCTCTCACCTCCTTATCTCAACCAAGACATGTATTTTTTGATCTTTTATTCTTGAACCCATTCAATCTTCCATTATGTGCTTATAAGTCAAATGCCCATGTGTTTGCAAACTTGCCACCCTCTCTGCCATTTTTACTATGAGGCGTCTTGTTCTCAAACCCAGGGACTCTTTTACCCACCTCTTCTTTCCTGCCACAGGGGGAAAATGGCATTTGATAACTGGAAAGAGAAAGAGAAAATACTTTGTCCCCCTGTCATTTCTCCCCTACTTACTTGTTCTGGGTTCCCATTATAGGGAAAAGTAGTCACATTCAACAAGATCACCATGAAGAGAGGGATGAGGTTTCCCACTTCTCATGCAGCAGTCCTTTAACAGAGAGGGAAGATGTTTCACAGCAGTTCACCAGAAGTTGGTTTGGTGAATTGCTCTGGAATATTATCCTTTAACTCTTTCACGTTTGTGGACTTCTTGCCAATCCAATGAATGGATTGTTAAGGAGTGTTCGTGAATTATTTCGCAGGAGAAGGGAACAACCCTGCTTTTGGGCTTACCAGAAGTACATCAACCAGCTGACTAGGAGACTGGTGGAGACAACAGGAAGATACATGGAAGCCATTGCTTGGCTACAGAGAAGCCTTTCAGGAGCTGTATGAAGATTATGATCTGCGGCTTGCCAAGCCCCTCTCTCAAAAACTGAAAACAAAATTTAATTTACATCAGTAATGAGCAAGTTTCCTATTCCCTTATGTCATTCCCCAGCTATGCTTCAAGCTCCAACAATACAGTATGATAATATTTGCACTATCAACTTCAATATTCCTGTTTTTGTTCTTTTTTTTTTATCTTAAAAGTGTGAAGGAGGTTAACAATGCAAGGCAAAATGTATTACACACTCAGCAGAATTAGTATCATTACACTGAATTCCATCTCCATGAGCAAACAGCCAGACAAAAACTCAGATAAAGAATTGCCTCCTACTGCTTTCACTTACATCTTCCTTGAAGAAAATAAACTTACCAGCCAGGGCCCAACTAATGCCAAAGTGTTTCACAGCAGCTGTTATTTTCAGAGTTGCTTCTGGGCTCTCCGAAATTGCCTTGAGTGCACAATAAGATTCAAATAGATGAACACACAACCCCCTCTCTCCCAACAGGCTCTTCTCTAACTGGATTTCAAAATTTAACATGATTAAGACAAACAAGCTCGTATTTCTTCTGGCTGCTTTGACAATTCTTAGCGATATATGTAATTCATTTTATATAGCCTTAAATAAAAATTAAATGCCTGTTAGGACTAAAGTTAAAAACAGAAATTCAAGTAGAATGAAAATCCATAGAGGGTTGGGAAATGAAAACTAGCATGGTATAATGATAAGATGTTGAATTAATGCATTACAGACCTAAGTTTGAATTTTTCATTAGCCATCAAGGATCACTAGAATATCTCTTAATCCAATCTACATTACAGGATTGCTATTGAACAGAAAAATTGCAGGAGAGAATGTCACCATTGTATGATCCTGGATGGAATATAAATGCGATGAATGAATAAATAAGGGAATAAATCCTTATTGGTATTGAAAAAAGCCTCTGTACAAAGCATAACCTATTAAAATCTGAATTAGAGATCAAACAGACATTTTAAATTAGAATCTTTGTTGTCATTACATTAAAGCTAGAAATATACAGGCCTGCCAGCAAAAAAAAAAAAAAATCATTGGCCTATTATTCATTGTGTTGTTAACATTCTATTCACATCTTCAAACTTTCAGACACTTAAGAAGAACTAGAAAATTCATTTATATCTTACAGTGGGAAGTCAAGCTATGAAAAAATCTGCAGTGCAACTTGAAAATTATAAATAGCATCAAAAGAAGAAAATTTGAAGTTGCATCAAGAGAAGGAAACACAATTAAAAAGATTGTTTTAAACAATAGCCAAACAGGAGGAAAAAATTAGAGGATTTATTGTAAAGTTTCAATCTTCGTAAAAAAACAACGGTTGAATGTATCCATATTGATTTATCATCACCTAGAATGAACATTTATTTATATGTATGTAAAATTCTAGCCAGTTTTCAAATAACTGTTGAAAACATTCCAGAGAAGCAGGTGACTCTTGAAATAAAATTTACGTACCCCTAGATAAAAAGAAATAATCAAAGAACAACTGTATTAAGTTTACACATGTGATGACTCCCTCGGATGCTTCCTGGATACCTCTTCAGATGGCAGCTTGGAAGAAGATGGAACCAGTTGCAGGAACATCTGGAGGGGAATTGGTCAGTGGCTCCAAGCCATTGAATTATACACTGAAAATCTGAAATTTATCAGTATATGAAGAACTTTGAATGTATTGGGTATGGACAAAGCTTATTTTATTTGTTATTTGTTTCTTATTTTAAAGGCAGTGTCATTATGGATTGATTATATGCTTTTGCTCTCTCCTGATGAATTGCCTTATTGGTGTAACAACAAGATTGGCCAACTTTACTTCGTGAGGTCAAGAGATAATGTTTAAAAACCAAGCTGCTTTATGCGTTTCATAAGACTTTTGTTTTTGTCTTTTTTCTGGTTTCTGCTTTTACTGATTTGCATTTTTCTTTATTTCTTACATTAAAGTGAATAAGAGATATAGAAACGCAGATCAGCTGCATATGCATGTTAATTTGAAGTATAATCATAATAATATTGTATACTTTGGATAAAATTGGGAAAAGTTGTATACCAGCTGTTTTAAAGTGGTCTTGATTCTACATCTTCTGACATTACCTAGGAAAATTGGGTCAGATTCTGAAAAATCCTTGGAAAAATAATAATAGGAAAAAAAATCTGGATTTAGGTATTCATAGCTCGTTTCCAAAGCAGTGAAAGGCTTCAGTTATGGCATCTTCAGTTTATCTCTGACCTAAATGACAATTACACATGTGTTGAAAGATGAGATCTCAGATTCTAATACCAGTTGATTTCTGTTGCACAGACCCCTTTTAAAATACTCTGAAAAAAATCCTTTCTGTTAAATACATTAGGAATGAAGAGGGCTATTCTTGAGGATTTTTTTAAAAAATAGATTCTATTTTGTAAATACATTTGTATGATTGATAATGACTTCATAACAGAAGTGATATTTTAATGCAGTTGGAATATTACTTCTTTTTTTTTTGCAAATTCAGCAACAAAACTCAGTTGACATTTCCAAACAGAATTAAATCAATAGGCTGGCTTTAAATGGCCAGAGCAATCTATTGTCTTCCATTTTGTGTATGCATCATTTCCCCCCAGAGATACATTTAGTGTTTTATATGTGATCTTGCATACTCAAATGTGACTATGATTTTTAAAAGGGACAAAAGGCATCTATCTGACTGTGTTTATCATTTTCTTTACTAAATCCTTCCCATGTACTGCTAGGACTTCACAACCTTTTATTCTTTGTGGGTTAGTGATTGTCTTGTAAATGAAGAAACAATAATGTATAACAGTGTCTGCAGAAATACTGGTGACAAATAGTTCATGTGAATACTTCATTATCTTATTTTGTGAGGATTGATGGAGTCTTTCGCTTTTATGTGAAATGAAATTATTGTTCTGATATTCCCATTTGAATTTGAGAGCTGATTGACAGAGTACTGTGGGATGTTGTAGACTTTTTGTAGGGTGTGTGTAAAGGAGTCCCTGCAAATTCCTTTTCTACTAATCGTTGCTGACTATAGGGGATGGTGCTCATCTCCATTTCAAGGCCTTTGAGCCATTTCTGCAATTATGTGGCCAACATGACGTCACAGAGCACTGTTACCTTCCCACCAAAGTGGTACCTATTTATCTACTTGCATTTGCATGCTTTTGAACTACTAGGTTGGCAGGAGCCGAGGCAAGGATGGGAGCTCACCCTGTTATGTGGCACTCAGGTCTTGAACCTGGGCTGCCAGCATAAATAAAGAAATGAAAGCTGAAACACCATAGAAAATGATGTTGATTATGGAAAATATTCTGTTGGTAACTGCTTTGAGCTAAACAATATGTAAAGTACCCAAAGCACTTATAAAAAATATTGTTCTGAAATGCATTTGGAAAGAGTTCAAGAATTATGACTTAATAGGATGATGGTATAGCTCGTAAGCTTCCCTATCTCTGTATCTTCTAGTGGAGGCATTTTACTGACAACACTGTGGAATACTGTTATCCTTTTCATAATTAAAAAAAAATAGAGTTATGAAGATGAATGGATGGATAACCAGATGAAACAACATAGCAATGTTTTGTAGTTATTTAAATTCTAGAGGAGAAAGTAAAATTTAAAATAGAAACAAAAGCAATATAATTAGACATAGTTCACTTGTGTTTTTTTTGACGCAGCCTTCAACATACTATGCTATAATGGCTTGACCTCAAAGTGTAAAATCATAATAATCAGACTGTGTATGCTGAACATTACAGTCCAATAGATCTGGAAGAAGATTAAAGATAACTTTTCTGAGTCCTGCTTCCTTGATTTACGTTATACTTGTTAGCCTCCCCAAGGATACTGATGTGGCCTCAAGCCCTGTCCTTGAAGATGACTTCAAAGCAGTGCTAAATGCTGCCTTGAGGTTGCTATCTAGAATATGTAACGCTAAGGCTAGAGGAATTGCAGTGACTGCAGCTACCAAGTAAATTAAGTTTTAAGAATTACAGGAGATAATGATTAGAAGGGTCTTTAGAAGATAATTCCTGTGCTGGAGTTCACTAGTTTTGCCATTTAAGGCCTTAAACTGCTTAAGCCTCCAATACAACAACATTTCTATCAGTAATGTATTCGCCCCTAAGCTTGAAAGTGTATTATATGGTTACATAGGAACAACGCCCTCCCGATGGAGGTGTTTAACATCAGAATGCCTTTATCCTGAGACCAGGGTGTGTTTACTGTTCAATTCCAGGTGAGGTCCTCTTTTTACTATTTCATGTGTCAACAACTACATTTTGTTTTTTTTCCTCTATTGTCCCTTGAGGAAAATTAATGCAACTGCTACTTATTATGGAAATTGTTTTAATCTTTTAAAGTATTTTAATCGTGCGTCATTATTATCTTCTATTTTATGGATTGTAATGTTTCCAAAGATCTGAGTATATATAGATTTTAAATACTTCAATAAATAAAAAAGTACCTGCGAAATGTAGTATAAAATCTATACTTACACTGTACTATAAAATAACATTTATGTAGGTTTACATAACAGCAGGAAGACTTGCTGTGGTGGTGCTCCTCTATACTGGATGGTTCACAAATAATCTTTTGGTGGTACAGTTACAAAATGGTGATGACAAATCTACAAAGGCACTTCAATTGTTTCTGAACTTAATGTTTTTTGTGTTCTATCTTAATCCTTTCATATTTCAACATTTTTTTCCTGCCATTCTGTAAAGGAAGGGCAAAGATGACCTTGAAGAAAGTATCCAGCCGCCATTAAGTAAACATCAGCTTGGTTCTGAAGGGGAGGAGGGAGTCGAGGAAGAAGCTCAAAATTTCTCAGTCTTGATTCTTTTGGTATAAGAAGGGGTGAGGGAGATAAGAGAATCTCTGTCATGCTGTTTGCACAGCCTGAAGTAATAATGTAGCCTTGTGAAGGATTTGGCCTTTCTTAAAGAACTGACACATTCAGATAAAATATAAATTTAGAATGAAAAAAGAACAGCCATATGGTTCTTTCTGCATATCAAACCGATCAGTGTCATAGAGCTTTATTTAATAAATTAATCATCATGTAACCTATTTTCTATATTACTTTGTCTTTAGTGTATATTATATAACGACTCCCAAGGCTTGTTACTGCCATCCAGCTTGCTTTGAATAAATTAATAGTCATGAGCAATGTTAAAAATAGATCACGTTAAAACCAATGAAAAATATGTAAAGTTTATGATAGTTTAAGTGATGTGGAATACCAATAATGGTTTTTAGAAGGGTTTGTAATCGTAGCATTTTGATCTAATGCAGTGGTTCTCAACCTGTGGGTCGGGACCCCTTTGGAGGTCGAATGACCCTTTCACAGGGGTTGCCTAAGACCATCCGAAAACACATATTTTCAATGGTTTTAGGAATAATTTTATGGTTGGGGGTCATCACAACATGAGGAACTGTATTAAAGGGTCGCGGCATTAGGAAGGTTGAGACCCACTGATCTAATGGGTTGAATAATACTGTTTGGTGGTAGATCATAAAGCTGGCTCAGTTGACCATAACTTTAAATAACTTTAAATAGCCTATCCTGCATTTATGATACGTTACATCTGACATTTTGCTACCTTATATTTTTTTAGGAGATATTACCCAGAAGGGCTATGAGAAGAAAAGGGCGAAATTGTTGGCTCCGTATTTTCCACAGACTCAAGGTAGGCTTTTTGTGATGCTTAAGATGCTCTTAAGAACATTATTAGTTGGGCCATTATAAGTCATAAGGATGTCAAAAGGTAGTGTGTTATGATATCATTGCATACTTGATTATTTAGATATTTTATTTTATTAAATTTACATGCCAGCCCAACTCTATGATAATCCCGGATAGCATACAAAAAAAAGAGTAAGAAAATACAGATTTAAAAACCAAAAACGTCTAGAAAAAAACATTCTAAAGAGTAAAATACAGGCAACCCATCACTCACTCCAATCCAACAACTAGGGGAAGACATAGATTTTCAGGGCTTTTTTAAATACAGTCAGGATGGAAGCCAGACAAATCTTGGGAGTTAGTGTTCCATAGGGCATAGTCTGCAAAGAAAAGTTACACTTCCAGGGTCCCATAAGATACAGTCATGGCCGTAAATGTTGGCACCCCTGAAATTTTTCCAGAAAATGAAGAATTTCTCACAGAAAAGTATTGCAGTAACACATGTTTTGCTATACACATGTTTATTCCCTTTGTGTGTATTGGAACAAAACCAAAAAAGGGAGGAAAAAAAGCAAACTGGACATAATGTCACACAAAACTCCAAAAATGGGCTGGACAAAATCATTGGCACCCTTTCAAAATTGTGGATAAATAAGATTGTTTCAAGCATGTGGTGCTCCTTTAAACTCATCTGGGGCAAGTAACAGGTGTGGGCAATATAAAACTCACACCTGAAAGCAGATAAAAAGGAGAGAAGTTCACTGAGTCTTTGCATTGTGTGTCTGTGTGTGCCACACTAAGCATGGACAACAGAAAGAGGAGAAGAGAACTGTGAGGGCTTGAGAACCAAAATTGTGGAAAAATATCACCAATCTTAAGGTTACAAGTCCATCTCCAGAGATCTAGATTTGCCTTTGTCCACAGTGTGCAACATTATCAAGAAGTTTGCAACCCATGGCACTGTAGCTAATCTCCCTGGGTGTGGATGGAAGAGAAAAATTGATGAAAGATGCCAACACAGGATAGTCCAGATGGTGGATAAGCAGCCCCAAACAAGTTCCAAAGCAATTCAAGTTGTCCTGCAGGCTCAGGGAGCATCAGTGTCAGCGCGAACTATCCATCATTTAAATGAAATGAAACGCTATGGCAGGAGACCCAGGAGGACCCCACTGCTGAGACAGAGACATAGAAAAGCAAGACTACAGTTTGCCAACATGTACTTGAGTAAGCCAAAATTCTTCTGGGCAAAGATCTTGTGGACAGATGAGACCAAGATAAAGCTTTTTGGTAATGCACATCATTCTACTGTTTACCGCAAACGGAATGAAGCCTACAAAGAAAAGAACACAGTACCTACAGTGAAATATGGTGGAGGTTCACTGATGTTTTGGGGTTGTTTTGCTGCCTCTGGCACTGGGTGCCTTGAATGTGTGCAAGGCATCATGAAATCTGAGGATTACCAACAGATTTTGGGTCGCACTGTAGAGCCCAGTGTCAGAAAGCTGGGTTTGCGTCGGAGATCTTGGATCTTCCAGCAGGACAGTGACCCCAACATACGTCAAAAAGCACCCAGAAATGGATGGCAACAAAGCACTGGAGAGTTCTGAAGTGGCCAGCAATGAGTCCAGATCTCAATCCCATTGAACACCTGTGGAGATCTTAAAATTGCTTTTGGGAAGAGGCGCCCTTCCAATAAGAGAGACCTGGAGCAGTTTGCAAAGGAAGAGTGGTCCAAAATTCCGGGTGAGAGGTGTAAGAAGCTTATTGATGGTTATTGGAAGCGACTGATTTCAGTTACTTATTCCAAAGGGTGTGCAACCAAATATTAAGTAAAGGGTGCCAATGATTTTGTCCAGCCCATTTTTGGAGTTTTGTGTGACATTACGTCCAATTTGCTTTTTTTCCTCCCTTTTTTGGTTTTGTTCCAATACACACAAAGGGAATTAACATGTGTATAGCAAAACATGTGTTACTGCAGTTCTTTTCTGTGAGAAATACTTCATTTTCTGGAAAAATTTCAGGGGTGCCAACATTTACGGCCATGACTGTAGTAGTGTTTAATGAATGACCTGGAACATCCCCACTCTGCCCAGTCATACTGACTAGGAAGATACTTTAGAAAACAGGCAATCTTAATCACACTCTCTATATTATAGCAATAAAAACCGTAACATTAATTGCATCTCTTAAGTGTAGTGGTAACCACTGCAGCTCACAAAGCAAGACTGCTACATGGATATGATATGACATGCCAATAATTAATTATGCAGCTGCATTCTGGACTAGCTGCAGCTTCATTCAAGGACAGCCTCATATAGAAGACATTGCAAAAATCAATGCATGAGGTGACCAAACCACAAGTCAGTGTCTGAAAAACTTTCTGATCCAGATACAGGGGTGAAATGCTACTGGATCGGACTGGATCGGCCGATCCGGTAGCGATGATGGCCGGTAGTTCGGAGAACCGGTAGCAATGGCAGCTGGGGACTCCGCCCACCCGCCCAGAAGTCATTACTTCCTGGAAGTGGCCCAACAAGCAGAAGTGACATGCCCAGAAAGAGACTCCGGCCTTGCCCCACCCACTCGCTGCCCGCTCACCCTTTGCCTTGGGTCAGAGGCCAGGGCCCAGAGATGCGCCATTCACTGAAGCCCGGAGCTGCCGCCTGCTCGCCACCTGCCTCAACCAGGTCGGGCAGTGCACCATTTCCCGACTCTGGCCTTGCCGTGGAGCCGCCGCCTGCTCGCCCTTCGCCACGCAGTATATCCTACCCCTCATCTTTCTCCAGTGGCTGACTGTCAGGGAAGGCAAGCGTCCAAAAGTTACTGGAGTCACTCACTCTCCTTCTTGAATGTGCCGCCACCATCACCGCTCTGGTCCATGCACTGGCTGTGCAAGTGCACACCATTTATTTCATTCATCAGCGGCAGGTTGGGTGTGCGCTTGCATAGCCGGTGCGTGGACCAGGGCGGCGATGGTGGTGGCACACCATCAAAAAGGAGAGTGAGCGACTCCGGTAACTTTCGGGTGCTTGCTTCCCTGACAGCCAGCCATGGGAGAAAGGTAAGGACACGCCGCTTGGTGATGAGAGAGCAGGCAGCGGCTCTGGGGCAAGGTTGGTGTCGGGGAATAGTGCATTGCCCGACCTGGTTGAGGTAGGTGGCGAGCAGGTGGCGGCTCCAGGGCCCCAAGGAATGGTGCATCCCTGAGCCCTGGGCCCCGACCCAAAGCGAAGAGAGAGCGGGTAGCAAGTGGGTGGCAGAATAGAAATTTAAAAAGTTTTCCTACCGGTTCTGTGGGCGTGGCTTGGTGGGAGGGGGTCTTGTGATTGAGTGGGCGTGGCTGTGAGTGACATCGAGTTGGCCAAGCCCACTCAGTCACAGGACACCCCCCCCACCAAGCCACGCCCACAGAACCGGTAGGGAAAAATTTTAGATTTCACCCCTGTCCAGATAGACATGAAATTGGTTCTCAAGAATGAAGCTGTGTAAATACTTTGTTAGCCACAGTTACCATCTGCTCCTCAAATCTGTATGTCCAGGAAGACCCTCAAATTGTGCAGTCCTAAAGGGGGAAATGCTATCCTATTCAGGATGAAAGATGAAGTGTCCCTGGTTCTGAGTAAGGTCTAAAACAACCACTCAGTCCTGTCAAATTTGAGCTTGAATCTGTTTTTCCCCCATCTAGGGCCTCATAGCAGTAGTTGGTTTCAATTTCAGCACGCGCATGCCACTTCTGCACATATGCAGAGCTGTCCGGGTGGGTGGGCGGAGCTTCCCGCCGCCGCTACTGGTTCACCCAAACCGGGGCAAACTGATATAAACCCACCACTGCCTCATAGCCTCCAAACACTCAAACAAGACTTTGAGTGCATTGTCTGGGTAGTCTGCAATTCAGATGTGCAGCTGAGTATTATCTTCATACTGATAATGCCTGATTCCAAACTGGCCACAAATAGTATTAAACAGAAGAGTGTGAGGTAAATCCTTGAGGTATCCTATTCTTTAGGGGTTTCAGACTTAATCTGTCTCTCCTATCAACAGTAACTGACTCAACCACAGAAAAAGGACAACCACCACAAAACTTTACTGCCCATTCCTAATCCCCAGAAAAAAACCACTGTACTATACATGCTTTAGTTCCTCCAAAGGTTATCAACAAGTGCAGTTATTGCGGACTCAGTGCTATGTCTAGGCCTGAAATGTGACTGAAAGGGCTCCAGATAATCAGTTTCCTCCAGGGCCCTCTGCACTCACAGCCTAACCATCTCATCGGTCACCTTTCCTAAAAAGGAAAGACTGGAAACAGGACAAAAATTGTCCAGCACATTGGGTCCAACAAAGGCCTCTTGAAGAGGGGATGCATCACTGCTTCCTTCAAGACCGCAGGGACCATTGCCTTCCACAATAAAACAAATACAATAGTATGGACCTAATCACATCACATCCTGTGGTATGAGTGGGTGGTGGATAGATAGCTGGACGGATAGAGACAGATAGCTCTTCTCATTGTCTTTCAGCCTAATCTACTAATGTGGGCTAAGATGATAAAATAATGAATGGAATGTATGCTAAAATACCCTCTTAGAATAACTTGTATAGAAATGTATGCATGATGTAGTTTTTAAAACAACCATATACATTAAAAAATGTATAGTGGGAACTAGTGGGAACTTTCCCACTAGAGCTAGTGGGAAATAAAGAAGTATTCTATTCACAGTATTCTAGATGTAATGAAAGATTATTGGTTCATTAGTCATAACAATAACTGTTATGGCTATCAAAAACCAGAAAAAAATAGCAAAAGATACTTAATAAAAATAATTGCAGCATTGATACTTTTTTTTAAAGTCACAAGAATGTACTGAGGCTATTTAATGTGGAAGGGAATTGGATATACCATACCAGTGTCATACTGCAATTAGCTGTTGAAGAGATTTAAATGAAGGAGAGGAAGAGTTGAAGGGACTGAGTGACAGTATCTTAGAAAAATTAATTTTGCTTTGTTGGCATATATTTGAGCTGGCAAGTATCATCATTACTTTTATCAACAGAAGAAAGAGCTTTGTAGTTTTCATGTTATTTTATGACACAAGGATGTATTTTCAAAATATCTTAGCATATATATTTCAGGTTTTAACGAGTTAAAAAAAACCAAACAACAATCCAATTTCTTAAACTGCTGTCTTGCACAACATTAACAGTCTGGGAAATAGCATTCAATTGGACTTTAGCTTGAAAGTAGTCCTTTTCACCGACTCTAAATAACAACAAAGCTCCTTAAAAAGGAAACTTAAGGTTTATGTTTTGACGCTGAGTCAGTTTGCTTCTGAAACTTGTAAAAGAAAAAAAAAATCTGAGGTTATATTGAAGCTCGTTCATTAAAATAACTGGGGCAGATGCAATGAAACCAGAAATTTTAGGGATGTATGCATAGAGATAAGCATTGCATGTTGCTTTCCGTGGGAATTGGGTGTGTCTGACCTACTCCCGTTAATGCCCGAAGGTACTGAGAATAAATTTATTTTGATGCAGCCAGGCTTTTAAAAAAACCGCATGGGGAAAACGACCATATTCATACAGGAATATTTTAGTGTCTTAATTCACATAAGTAAAATTAATTTTTTTTCTTGTGAAATAAGTAACATCTTTGCTAGAAGATCCATACTTGATACCTTGGGACTTCCAAAGAGGAGGATTGTTCACTTTTCTAAGCTGTACTGTACTTTTCTAGCTCAGTTGGGCCTTTTGCAAGAATACCTGATGGTAACTTTGTTTATTTCAATTAGAACAGATTGTAGATGAAGAATGACATTCTTAGTTTAGCTTTCAAATCTGTGGTGTTGCTCCCGACATCCATAGCTTAAAATAACAAAACATCCGGTGGTTTTTTTTTTATAAATATGGATGATGCTTGTGTTCACTTTATTAGAAAGGAGGGATTTACAGTTTTCAGATAATGCCCAGAAAATGTGTGATGATGGTAATTCTTGATTATTTCTGCATTCTGTCTTCAAAAGTGGGCCAGTAAAAAAATAATACCCAATCCTTTAAGTCAGAATGCTAAATCTTTGGGGCTGGAGCCCTCAAAGATAAATTGGCTTTCATGAGAGTTAAATTAATACAGCATGTTCTGTAAATAATAGTTGTTTTTTATTAATCTGTATGTTAAAAATACAGAATTTTCTGTTATTAACCTATGCAAAAGCTATACAAAAATGTATCTATTGTAATGTGATGTTATATTTTTTGATTTGAAAATTTTAGCAATGTGGATTTAATTTACAACTGATCAATTTAAATTATAATATACTTACTAGACAGGTGGATTGTATAACCATTTCTAATAAATGCACGTTCATTATTGAAATGATACAATAATATATAAAGCAATAAGTGGGACTTTTTTCAGACCTTAATAAAACAATAGATTAATAGAACTGTACTAGACTTGCATACAAATAAATGGATGGATGGGCAGACTTTCAATTCCAGGTCAGCTAATTGTTTGTTTGGAAAATATTTCTACTATAAAAATGTGAAATTTTTAGATTATATTAAAGCTATTGAATCACACTTTAGCTTTCTTCAACAAATAATTTTAAAAGTTAAAATCAAGTGTGTGCATTTTAAAATTATTTTATATATAAAAATAGGCAATTCAGAAATCAGCAGAATAAATTTAAATTGATCTAATAACCTTTAGAACCTTTTTCTAAAATTGCAAAGGAGGCAAATGAATAGAAAAATTAAAGTGATGGAGCAAGAAGGAAGATTTTCAGAACTGAAAAGACAAATCTTGTCTTTGTTTTCCAGATTCTGAATAAAAAGAAAAACACAGATGAACTAAATTCAGTACCCAACAATGTTTTAAATTTATTTTGCCTTTTCCATTTCTTCTAAATTCCTTCATATCTTGGGTGTCTTTAGCATAATCTATGATAAATCTGTATATTAACATTTAATTTGATAGTTTGTTATAACTTTTACTGCTGTACTGTAATATATTCAGCAAACTGTTATATACTTAAAAGTAGCAGCAAATGTACTTCTTATTGTATCAGTCCATATGGAATGCACTTCTTTCTTCTGCAGATGTACAGGCATACAGTTGCAAGAAAAAGTATGTGAACCCCTTGGGTTTTGCATACGTGGAGTTTTGCATGAATTGGTCATAAAATGCATACGTTGAGTTTTGCATGAATTGGTCATAAAATGTACTCTGAACTTCATCTAAGTCACAACAATAGAAAAACACAGTCTGCTTAAAATAATACTACACAAACATTAGATGTTGCCATGGTTTAATTGAACATAACATGTAAGCATTCACAGTGCAGGGAGGAAAAAGTATGTGAGCCCCTAGCCTAATGACTTCTCCAAGAGCTAATTGGAGCCAGGAGTGAGCCAACCTTGACTCCAATCAGTGTGATAATATTGGATGTGTTGCTGACAGCTGTCCTGCCCTTTAAAAACACACACCTGTTTTGGGTTTACTGGTTTCAAGAAGCACTGTCTGATGTGAACCATGCCTTGCAGAAAAGAGCTCTCAGAAGACCTACGATCAAGAATTGTTGACTTGCATGAAGCTGGAAAGGGTTACAAAAGTCTCTCCAAAAGCCTTGATGTTCATGTGTCCACGGTAAGACAGACTGTCTACAAATGGAGAAAGTTTAGCACTGTTGCTACTCTCCCTAGGCGTGGTCGTCCTGTAAAAATGACTGCAAGAGCACAGCGCAGAATGCTTCATGCGGTAAAGAAGAATCCTAGAGTGTCAGCTAAAGACCTACAGAAATCTCTAGCACATGCTAACATTTTTGTTGACACATCTACAATAAGGAAAACATTAAACAAGAATGGAGTACATGGGAGGACACCACGGAGGAAGCCATTGCTGTCCAAAAAAAATATTGCAGCACGTTTGAAGTTTGCAAAAAAGCACCTGGATGTTTCACAGCACTACTGGCAAAATATACTGTGGACAGATGAAACCAAAATTGAGTTGTTTGGGAAGAACACACAACACTATGTGTGGAGAAAAAAAAGGCACAGCACACCAACATCAAAACCTCATACCCACTGTAAAACATGGTGGAGGGAGCATCATGGTTTGGGGCTGCTTTGCTGCCTCAGGGCCTGGACGGATTGTTGTCATTGATGGGAAAATGAATTCCAGAGTTTATCAAGACATTTTGCAGGAAAACGTATGACCATCTGTCCGCCAACTGAAGCTCCGCAGAGGATGGGTGATGCAACAGGACAATGACCCAAAGCATACAAGTAATTCAACAAAAAAATGGCTTCAACAGCACAGAATACGCCTTCTGGAGTGGCCCAGTCAGAGTCCTGACCTCAACCCGATTGAAATGCTGTGGCATGACTTTAAGAGAGCGATTCACTCCAGACATCCCAAGAATATTGCTACACTGAAACAGTTTTGTGAAGAGGAGTGGTCCAAAATTACTCCAGATCTGCAACTACAGGAAACATTTGGTTGAAGTTATTGCTGCCAAAGGAGAGTCAACCAGTTATTAAGTCCAAAGGTTCACATACTTTTTCCTCCCTGCACTGTGAATGTTTACATGTTATGTTCAATTAAACCATAGCAACATCTAATGTTTGTGTAGTATTATTTTAAGCAGACTGTGTTTTTCTATTGTTGTGACTTAGATGAAGTTCAGAGCACATTTTATGACCAATTCATGCAAAACTTCACGTAATCCCAAGGGGTTCACATACTTTTTCTTGCAACTGTATATGAATATGTTGTTTTGCCCATCAAAACTCAGGGTAACTATTTTCCCCATATAAACTATTTGTACATCCAAATATTTCCTTGCATAAACTCTGCTGAGTGGACAGTATGTTAGTTAAAACGACTGAACCATATAAGAGAAATTTATGTTCTTAACTTCATGCCAAGATTTTTTTCCATAAAAAATTCTGAGTATGTTTTTCATCAGTTGCTTCTTGCCCTAGTTTAGTAGTTTTAATTTGCAATTCTTCAGGTCTACTTCTGCAATTTTAGAGTTTTCTTTATCATCTTGCAAGCTATGGATAATATACTAAGTGTATGATGTGAGTGGAAGACTAATATCCAATAAATCTGAAATGGTACATGTTGGGAAATGATGACACTGAAGGTGGAGCGTATGAATCCATTTAAAGAAAAGCATCAGTGGAATTTAGGCGTCTGCCTTATTTAAATAAAACAGGGACAGCCCATGAAATATCAGCCTATTTCATTTAACTGTGTTCAGCTTGTAATGTAATCATAACTATATTTGCTTAAAATGTGATTGTTCAATTAAAGTAGGAGAAACCTAGCGAAAACCTAGGACTATAGCAAACTGACTATCCAGAAGAAGAATGTATGACACCAATACATGTAGTGAGACAGTGTTTAGTGAATTTTACCTCATTTTACGATCTTTCTTGCCATGGTTATTAAGCGAATCACTGCAGTTGTTAAGTTAGTAACATGGTGGTTAAGTGAATTTGGTTTCCTCATTGACTTTGCTTGTCAGAAGGTTACAAATGGTAGTCACATGATCCTCAGACACTGCAACCTTCATAAATACAAATCAGTTACCAATCAATCAATTTTTTTATAGTCACAGATCAGCAGAAATCAATTGCCAAGCATCTAAATTTTGATCTCATGACCATGGGGATGCTGCAATGATCATAAGTGTGAAAAACTGTGATAAGTCACTTTTTTCAGTGTCATAGTAACTTTAAATAGTCACTGAATGAACTATTGTAAGTTGAGAACCTACAAGTTGAGTTTACTCAACACAATGTGAGTAAACCTGTGTTTACTATAATGGAGATCCTGTATGTTAAGATATGCTTCCTTCAGTATTTTCAAAACAGATGCAACTGTCATAGTAAAGTTTCCTTCTGGCTATCAAAACTGAACTTCTATGTACTGTGTGTTTACTTGTTTTACCCATAAGCATAAGAATTATATTACAAATGGCATATCTTTTATATGGTGCTGCATAATTAGCTTTTGTGAAGAAACGATACATTTCTTGTAAATAATCCAGAAACATTCTTGGGATTGTACGAAATTGTTCTGCTCATTTTCTGTACTTTAATTTTACTTCTGTTTTGTTTTTCTATTCTGATTGCTTTCCTCTCTGTTACATTTATATCCAAACTCTTCCTTCTTGTGCAGATTTATTCCATCACTTCAGATTTTCTATTCAATTGCTCATTTGCAATTTTAGAAAAAAAGTTCAGTTATTAGGTCAATTCCATCTCTATTACCAGTAGAATATCCTTAGAAATGTCAGTGACTATATATTCGCATGTTTATTTTTAACATGCAAATATTTTTTTTTATTTTTAACATTGTAAGGAAAATCTTTAAAAGATAAAAGAAATATTGATGAGATTCTTCATATCATGTACAACTTTTTTTCAAACCTTTCTCTGCAGTTTGCAAGATAATTTGTTTTCTCCTATTCTCATAAAAACAACCAATTTCTTTTGATTGTTACATAGGTCTCTGCTCCCTTCTCTGTGGTAAATAATAATCTGAGTATCCTTTTTCACTGAAACCAGTGCAGGTTAAGCATGTACAAGTACATTGCCATTGTATTATTTTCTCCAATTCTTAGCATCTATTTTAATTTCTACTTTTACTTGCTTTCATTTTAATACATATTCTACAGGCAGTCCTTGACTTATGACCACAGTTGGGCCCAAAATTTCCATTGTAAAATGAAACGGTCATAAATCAAGTTATCATGTGACCGGACCCAATTTTACAACCATTTTTACCACAGTCTTTTAAGCAAATCGTAGAACTGTTAAGCAAAATCACATGGTCGTTAAGCAAAATCCAACTTCCCCAATTGATGTTTTGCTGGAAACCAGCTGTAAAGATTGCAAATGATGTTCATTTGAATGCAGAGTGGTGCAACCAGTTGTAAATGGAAGCTGCTGGTCAGGCACCTGAGTTGTGATCACATGACTGTGGGGGTGGTGCAAAACAGTGGCAATTGTGAGGACAGATTATAAATAACTTTTTCTGAGGCCATCACAGGGTGGATTTGATTTAAATTGAGCCAATTTAAATCACGATTTAAATCATGATTTAAATCACTAGTAAAAAGGCTTGATTTAAATCATCTCGATTTAAATCATAATTTTTAAAGAGCAACTATCATCTCTGCTACTCCTTTGACCTGCTGTTGACTCACAGATAGTCCCAGTGTTGCAGAATATACAGCCTCATGCTATATAACTAAGCTCCATTTCATGCTGAATAAACTAAATTATTTATGTATCTTAAATAGAAAACTATCTTACGATAGATTTTTACCCCAGAAGCTTTTTATTAAATTTAATTAGATAAAAATAAAAAAAATCTGATTTAAATAAAAAAAATCTGATTTAAATTTTTAAAAGATTTTTAAAAAATCATCTATTTTTATCTACCTTGGGCCATCATAACTTTGAACCATCATTCAATGAATGGATGTAAGCTGAAGACTAACTGTAGTTTCAGATGTTTTTCTTTTTCCCTGTTTGCTTGTAATAACTCTCCTTATTTCACATGGGAGAATATAGTTTATACTGAAGACTACCTTCCCTTTTATATTCCACTTCCTTTCTTTAAAATATTTTTTCAAAACCCAATACTTTTGGGGAAGTGTTTCCAGTTTCTTTATAATATTTCCTTTCCTCTGCTGTTAATTAATGCTGCTGATGTTTACCATTTCCTTGGTTAATAGCAGATATCCTAGATTCAGATTTATGCTCACCACAGCTTCTTTGCCTTCTTTTTTATTTGTGAAAATGAGATTATTAATAGTGTAGTTAATGTTTTATTAATATTAAAAAATCTTAATGTTCTATGCCAGAAATCAAATTTCTTTTTAAAATAATGGTTAGCGACCAGCACAGGAAAAAAAACCCTCAGAAGCAATGAACAAAAACAACAAAATACAATGTGAAAGCTAAAAAAAATTTAAAACACAAACAAAGGAGAACATTCAATGAAATGTAGTAAAACAGCACAAAACATATAAAACAGAAATGCAATAAGATAAAAGGGAAAGCCACTGCTGTGACATCTTCGGGAAATTGCTGCAGAGAGAAATGGAGGAGCAAATAGGAAACAAACTTATTCAAGATTGGGGATTTTTTAGGAGGGGGCTAAAGAAATGGCTGCTGTTAAATTGGTATAGAAAAGGCAGTGGAAAAAGGCACACAATAAAGTCTCTGGTTCTTTCTAACCAGTGGGATGACCTCTCTCTCTGATTAGGATCCTGCTGTATCTCCCATCTGGTGCTGCTGAGGGCAAGGCATTCAGACAAGTCCAAGAAATAGCTCCACAGCATGCTGGGCAAACAAGGTTGGCTAATGTACCCTGTGGCTATTAAAAAGTTTCCAGTTCAGAACACCACCTCCCTCCTCTCAAAAAGTTGGCTTTAGCATTCAAACCTGTCTGGGGTGTGATGTCAACGACACTTGAAGGGTTTCAGCTGCAGCTTTCTCTAGGCTTAGGAGCAGCAGAAAGTAGGTAAAAAGGCCACAATAACACAAGTCAGTGAAGATTTTTTTCCCCCTTTCATCATGAGGAGAAGTTACCAAGGAGAATTAATGGGGCAAATGAATGTTCGGAAAACAGGAGTTTAAGCTGGCAAATGCAGACATTTAGATTAAAGCATTCAAAACATAGTATGGGAAGCAGAAGAATACTACCTAGACTGAAAAGCATCTGGGTTTTGAACCCTAGTAGCTATGCACCATACAGTATTTGGGAAGTAGTGTTACCTTTGAAAAACTTGATGGCGGTAGGAATATATCTGCCTCTTTTGAAATGAAAAAAGTCCAAATTGCCTTAGCACTGTTGTTGGCTTTGGCAAGCTTTGTAATTTGAAAAATTATGCTGCTTTATAAAAAATAATAATTTTATTATTTCCAATTTTCTACTGATGTCTGCGGTGACTAGATCTTCCTCAGAAAAGCATAATTTTGGTCTTAGAGCAATTGATTGTAAGCCCTTCTTTCATAGAGTATTTTTCTAAGGCCTGCAGACAACCCGTGAAAGTGCACCTGTGTGAGCAAAAAAATTGCTCCATCGTTGACATACAACAGAATACTTGTCACTGAGTTTAGAAGGGTGGAATTCCTTTCTGGATAAGGTAGTTACTATGAATTCACATAGATATTAAACAATAAGGAAGCTAAAGTACAACTCTTTTTCATGGTTGGATAGATAGATTGGAATGTCTGCAATAGGGTGGACAGTTCTATAGCATTTAATTCGGGTGACTTTATCTTGATTTTGTTATAATTTATTGATTATGTGCCATCAAATCAGTGTTGACTCTCAGCAATCACAACTATAGATTTTCTTCAGGGTACTCTGTCCTTAACCTGGTTGTTCAGATCTTTCAAAGGTATAGCAGCCTAATTAGAAAGAGTAATCCCTGGTCAGTAGAAATGAGGGAGAATTTCTACTGGATTCAGTCCCTTGGAATAGAATTGATGGCTTAATTCATTGAAGATAATCTATATCTATAATCTAAAAGAGGCAGTATTGCTCATGTATGTATTTCTCTCTTAGGAATTGTAAAATGGCACATTGATCCGTTGTAAATCCGTCCTCCCTAAATTTTGCTTATTTATCAACTAGACCATTCTGCTGATCTTCCAATCTAATAATTTAGGATACCAAAAACAAAGTATTGTTTTTAATTCTTGTTAGCTTCTCAGAATCATGAATTTCAGAATGCTGTTTATTATATATTGAAGTAGTAAAAATACAGTGAAATAGTAAATAAATAAGGAATAAAATATGGAACTAAGAGCTTTATTTATATAAGAGTTTCCTTTGGTACAAGCAGATCCTTGTATTTTTATTAATGAAATATTAATTGTAGGTTTCTACTTAAAAAGTGATTTGATGTTAAGATAAAACTGAATCATTGTAAACTAGGAAAAAGGGTTAAATGCAAAGGGAGTTAAAAAAAACCCCACATGGTTAGGCAGACTTGCAGCAAACAAAACAAACAAGGGGCATTCATTAAGCTTTATGGCTGTTTGAGAGATATTTGTTCAAGACAAAGGACATTGTCATCCTTCAAATGCTGCATTTAAAAGCATGCAAATCTCTTTACTAGCACTGTTGCTAACTGGATGTGTTGGTGATTGAGAACAATCAATTTAGCAAATACATATGAACTCTTTGAATTTTGGGGTATTCCTTTCAAGATTTCATTTTTTTACTATAATTCCTGTAATTATCATGTTGGCAAATCAAGTGTTTCAGTGACTTGGCTTTAATAAAACAGAGGCAGCACTAAGATTCAGTACGACTGGCATCAGATTGATAACTTGTCTGATGTTTTTTGCAGAATGTTGGCTTTGTGTATAGTAGGCGTTAGTCACAAGATGGTGAGGCAACACTAGTATAATTATATAATTAATAAAATATATTAAAGGGGAAGGTATAATATAATTAAAATCTTAGCCACTAGACTACTCATAGTTCTGCTTAATTCCTGCCTTCTCTTATGGTGCCTAATTTTTTTTTAAAAAATAGCACAACTTTATTAATGATAACCCTAATACTGATAAACCTGTGTTAAACAGCCTTTTGTAGAAGATAATGATGTCTTCAAGTGTGAGCAGGAACCATGGCTATTGTGGTTACTTCTAGGAAGCTACTTTTTGGTTGCAACTTGGCAAAATGCTGTTCAGAATTTTTTAAATTGGATTTGCTGGTGCAAGTTTATACCTTGGTTTGCAACTCTGCCCCCTAGTGGTAGAATGTAGAAATACTGCTTTAGTGTTTTGTAAAAAAACAAAAAATACAATTCTTAGGAATAGCATCTTATTCTGCTTAAAATTATTTTACTGGTTTAAGTACTTTTGATATTTGCTCCTGGGATAACTGGGCTTTTAAACAATAAATATAATTTAGAAAAGTTGGCCTTTGATATAATGAAACTATTCATCTGTCTTTTTTTTTCTGCTTGCTACTTTCACACTTTGGAAGTCCAAATTAAGATCTATTTATTTTTCTCCTTTTTCAACAGTGGGTGAATCAACCTGTAAGTTAATGTCACTGAATTATGTGTGCGTGTTTTATTTTCTGAAATTACAGCAAACTCAAAGGAATCCAGTGTGCATGACTCAACAATAATTCCAAAATAAAACGATCCCACGTACAAGAAGACAACAAAAATTTGCTTTTGATGATTCTAAATATCAAACAAATGCCTTTTAAATATACACTTCATGCATCTTAGTAGATTCATTCCTCTTATGTATATAATACATGCTTGTGTAAGTTTTGGACCCCAAGTATCATACATGGTGAAAACAAAGGATGCTGTTTATACAGTCCACGTTTTTATGTTGTGTAATATTTGTTATGGGTAAGTTTGGAATAAGTAGACTTTTAGAGATCCCAAATGTCTAAATCTGTGGTGTACAAATTTTGAGGATGCTATATGGTTATCTTTGAATCATTGCTCTTTTTTGTGAAATAGAGATCATAGAATTCAAATGCCTGCAGACACAGACTTCGGACATTGTTGTGTTGTACCTGCTTCTAGAAAATCAATACTCAATGTTCTTAATTTTGCAGTATAGTAAAGTGATACCGTGTTTCTCCAAAAAGACAACCCACCTTGAAAAGAAGCCCTATTACGTTTTTGAGTGCATGCGATCAAATTAAGCCCCACCCACAAAATTAGTCTTAATTAAGACCCCGCCCACCCTGGGGTGCAGAGGGTGGGGTGAGGCACACAGGTAAAAAATAAGCTAGGGTAGGGATGGGGGGTGGTGGTGGAGCTGCCCTATTTACCAGGCCTCGCACACTCCGACACCTGCCTCTCCTTCTGCGGCCTCTTGCCACCAATAGCACGCATCGCCCTGGCCTCCGTTTTGCCTTCAGATGCCTTCCGGGAGGCATCTGAAGGTGAAACTGAGGTTGGGATGATGCATGTGAGTGGCAGCAAGCGGCTGCAGAAGAAGTGGGCCAGCAGTGGGCTCCTGTTGGATGGGGCTGTCGGTGCCACCGCTGCAAGGTGAGTCAATAATTAGAACCCTCCAAAAAGAAGGCCTAGCCGTTTTTTCGGGGGTCAAGAGAAAATAAGATCCGGCCTTCTTTTTGGAGAAACACGATAGTAGCTTCTTGCACTCCAGATGTTCTTAAACTACATCTCCCAGCTGTTCTAGTTTGCTTAGGTAATGATAAGGGTTGCTAAGAGCTGCGATTCAGCAATGTGCACATGGCACAGGTTGTCTACCTCTGTTATAAAGGAACCTTGCTTTGCTATTGAACAAGTAGTAATTATGGAACTCTCTTATTGAATTTTTATGCATAATTTTTGAGTTTCTTACTTTAGACATGCCTTTCTGAATGTGTTTTTTGTGAACACACATTGTTTGTTTTGTATCTGCCTTCACTTAATCAACCATTTTATTTATGTGCTTCAGATTTCCTCAAAGTCTATCCCAAATGTGCTTTTTCAGGAGGCAACTGAACTTTTTTTTTCTTTGAAGACGTTTCACTTCTCATCCAAGATGCTTCTTCAGCTCTGACTGGATGGTGGGGAGAAAGTCCAGTTGTCTCCTGAAAAAGCACCTTTGAGTCAACCGTGATCTGGATGACTGAGAATCTTTACAGACCTCTTCAAAATCTAATGACCATTAAATTTCCAGTAGACCAATGAATTCTTTGCTAAAAAAAAAATCTTACCACTATCTTGACCAAGTATATTGAAAGTTTCCTGCTGGTAGAAACTGCAGATCAAGCCAGATTATTCTAAAGAGAATAATAAACGTAGTCACCTAATATATGCTAGGTTTAATTGACTCCCATTTGCTTTATCAGAGAACAGTGGAGTGAAGTGAATGCAGGTTCCCTTTTCTCTGCACCATACTTGTGTGTACTTTACTATACATACAAAGCCATCTCACTCTCTACCTCAAATCTGAAAACCTTGCTTAGCCCTTTTATGTTCTTAAAGGTGCAAACAGTATTTGAATAAAGAGACAGTTTATGAGTCACTATCCTGTTCAGGTGTATTGGCTGCCAGGAAAAATAAATGCCCTTGCTTTATGGTGCAGAGAAAAAGGAACCTGCATTCAGTTGTTTTTAGGTCTGTGAATAAACTGTTGGAAAAAACAATTGAATATATTGCTTACTGTCAGTATATTAAGGAAAATACCTGGCACCTTTTGGAGATTGAACCTCCAATTAGCGCTATATATGGTAGTAATGCAAGTCAAAGTAGGCTAGATCTGAACATGAGTGAATTTCATAATTATTACTCAGTAATTTGTAATTAGTAGCAGTTTCAAAGCTTCCTAATGTGATTGGCCTGGTGGACTCATAAAATGGCTACCACACGAGGAAGGGCGGACTAATTATAAAATGGTTGCTGTGATGTTTATGTGACATTGAAGCTAAAAAATAAAAAACTTTCATATGTGTTTAAGTACAAGACTGTGATATAATCTCCATTCCAAAATTAAAAATTATTTCAAACCTGAGGCTCACATATGAAAAAGATGTTTTAGGCAAAACGTGGACCATGATTCAAAAATCAACTAGCCATGATAAAATAATATCACATAAAACACACAACATTCTCCATGCAAAAAATATTTATTTTTTTCTTATTACCTGTTTGAGTGTTCCTTGTAACTATATCTAATCTTCGGGGATATTCTCTATTATTGCTAGTTTACCTTTTTCTTGAGTGGATTGACTCAAAAGTAATATAACTTTAATTGACAGTTATTTTTATTATTTCCATCCCAAAGAATGTAAAGAAAACATGTAAAGGAACCCAAGACCCTACCTAGCCACAGAAACGATCTATTTACTACTAAAACTCTCACGTCTGTTTGATTGTTTGTAGCCTTCAGTTGGATAAAACAGGTAACAGTTTTTGAATCAATGTACCTCAAATGGATTGACTTATAGAATGTGTCCAAAACCCAGGATCAGTGGTGTAATTCAATTTTTTTTACCACCGGTTCTGTGGGCATGGCTTGGTAGGCGTGACGGGAAGGATACATCAAAATCTCCATTCCCACCCCACTCCAGGGGAAGGATACTGCAAAATCTCCATTCCCTCCCCACTCCTAGGGGAAGGATATTGCAAAATCTCATTCCCACCCCACTCTGGGGCCAGCCAGAGGTGGTATTTTCCAGTTCTTCAAACTATTCAAAATTTCCGCTACGAGTTCTTCAGAACCTGCTGAATTTCACCGCTGCCCAGGACCCATGGCTCCTGTGGAATTGAAATTTGGCAAAATTGTAGCTGCTTCATTGCGGGTATACTGTCATGGTCAGATGTGGTCATGTGATAGTCTTTTCCAATGCTCCCTGCCAGCTTTCTACAAGGAAAGTTGATGGAAGAGCCAGCAGGAAGTCGGAAGTTACTCCTGCTTCTGTTGCTTTTTTGCCCATGCTCATTCTGTGTTTCTGTTTAAGTAAGGAAATGTCTCTGAAACAATTACCAATAGATTGTCTAGTAGTTGTTTAAGGCCAAAATAGAATGGCCCTTAATTTGGTATTGTAGAACCAGCAAAAGATAAGCCTAAAAATGGGCTAGAATTAGAATTATGGAGGGAAAAAATCCTCAAAAAAACCTATCTGGTGCATCCCCATGGGAGAAGCTGATGGGTAATAGCAGAGGTAGTATTCAGCAGGTTCTGACCAGTTCTGCAGAACTGGTAGCGGAAATTTTGAATAGTTCGGTAAATACCATCTCTGACTGGCCCCATCCCATCTATTCTCTGCCTCCCGAGTCCCAGCTGATTGGGAGGAAATGGGGATTTTGCGGTATCCTTCCCCTGGAGTAGGGTGGGAATGGGGATTTTTACAGTATCCTTCCCCTGACACGCCCACCAAGCCACGCCTACTAAGCCATGCCATACCCACCAAGCCATGCCCACAGAACCGGTAGTAAAAAAACTTGAATCCCACCTCTAGGTAATAGTTTGGAATTTTGTCTGGGTCCTCTTCCTTCTGTTTGGTAGTCTAGAGTGAAGAGTACGTCCTGTATTTTCCAGGGAATACATAAGCACAAGTACAGAAACAACATGAGGGGGGATATATAGGCACCTGCTCTAATTAGAACGTCATTGATACCTATTTACATACACAGAGGCAACATATGACTTCACCCTGGGGAGAAAGTACAAACACAGACACAGAGATGTTATATTATTTAATTATGCAAAAGAAATTACCAACACCTTTTTTTGGGTACTACTGGTAGAAGGGTTGGAAATCATTCCAAAAGCCATGCTCTGTGCGCTTTCCTTGCTTTGTTTATTTTGTGCCCTTTTAAGGATGGTACCAAGGGCTACAATTTTATGCCATCCCTGAATTTGAACAAAATTAAATTTGTAAGAATTAATATGTGTGGGAATGGCCAGATTATTGGTGCTCCTAGACTTAAAAGTGTTGCTGATAGATATGTTTACATGATGTTGTGGTGGACCTGGCATTTGTTAACAAGACCTGTGGTTTCATCTCTTACATCAATCTCAAGGCCAGGACCAGAGTTTATGTCTGTGTGCTGAACTATCTGGACATCTTATCTCTGGTCATCATTGTTCCTGCAGTGGCTTAGTGTGGGTGTTTATGTGTTTAATTGACTATAGACACGACCTAGGGATGCTGTTGGTGCACTCAGTGTTTAGCGCCCATCAGGATAGTGATGTGGGTTTCTAGTCTGGAGACCTGTCTGTTGGTATTGGGGACCTCCATGTGACAGGTCCTGTTTCCAGTTGGGCCCAGGAGCCTGGTGGAGCAGTGGACTAAAGCGCTGTTAAATAGCACTTAGCTGCCAGCAGCCTGCAATTACTGCAAGTTCGAATCTCACCAGGCTCAAGGTTGATTCAGCCTCCCATCCTTTCTAAGGAAGGTAAAATGAGGACCCAGATTGTGGGGGGCAATAAGCTGACTTTGTATAAATATACAAAAGTATGAAGGCTATTGCTTAATGCATTGTAAGCCGCCCTGAGTCTCCGGAAAAGGGCGGCATATAAATAAAATAATAATAATAAAAAATCGGGGGTTAACCCTGGAGGCCTTAGCCTCAGCATACACAGACTGACATATTAGAATTTTGCTTCAGAATATCAGATCACACAAAGAGAATTACCATCACACTTCTGTCATGACTCAATCATTTCTCGGTCCAGATTCGATTGATAGTTAACTGTGACCTCTGTAGAGCTGGACCCATTTTAATGATCCACTCCAGGTACCACATGGATCTGGATGGTTTCTGGAATATGCTGATTATCAGGTGGGTGAATCTGGTGAGGTTCTGATTCACTGTAGCCAGTATGAAGTGACTTGGGTTCTTGATGAAGTCATCCCAAAACAACCTCTCTCCCTGTTGATCAACCCTGGGTGGATCCTTATTTACAGAAAGCTTCTGGGAGATGAAGCAACAGAAATTTTGCATAGAATGTGCCAGTGGAGAAAAACTGAATCTGATCAACCTAAGGTATATGGCCTCATTTTCTGTGTTAATAAGAGACATGAACTGACTTTATTTATTCTTCCTTATTTTTTATTAGCAAGTTGTTGTCCCATAGCCATATTTGGATGGCTAATTCCCTTTTGAGAAGAATCAGAATAAAGAGATCCCACTTGGTTCTATGACCAATTATTGCATTAAAAAAAATTGTAGAAAGAGTTTGCTCAGGTCTGGGGACTTGGGTAATGGCTGTATCATCTTTTTACCCAAGGGATTACCGGTACTTTTTATCTCTGACCTCTGAAGAGGTTGATCAGATATCTCTAGGATGTTCTCTGCTTCTTATGGGCTGGATCCTTGTTCCTCTTTGTGCAGTTGGTGGGGAAATAGCGTCATGGTTATTAATTGACAGACAGTTTTGGTGCACCCCTTGCCTTAGGAATCTCTCATGGAATGGAAGGGAATTGTGGATGAGAGAGAGGATGAGATGCTGTCTATGGAACAAAGAGAGGGAAGATCCTGCAGTCAGTCAATGGTCAGAGAAAAAAACTTTGAAAGGAACCCCCCACCCCACCCCACCCCAATTGATCAGACAGTTAAAAGTGGTGACAGGATGTTTGTATCTTCAGATTGCAAAGTTGATCTCAGCCCTCACAGATAAACCAGGCAGGAAGCACGATTAGATGACAAATCTATTTTATTGTAAGACTACATTAAAACAGAAATTCTAGTCTGTTCTCTAGCCCCGGAAAAGGGAGAGTTGGCATTGTTTACATTGATTATTTGCCTTTTTGGGGATCCTGATGGGGGAAGTGGTCCCACCTTGGTCTCTTAAGAACTCTCTTTTCAGTACCATCAACAGTGGTATCCTTCTGGAATGCTGCTAGGGGTTGGGGACACAATGCCTCTGATCCTTCCTCATTGGTTGGTTCCAGGCATACGGCAGAAGGAGGAGAAAGTTGATCCAGGAGTGGGGTGTCTCATAGACCAGGGGTCCCCAACTCCCGGGCCTCAGCCCATACAGAACTGGGCATTAGAAATTGGTGAGCATGCACATTCGCGCAACTCGACTTGCGTGTGCAGCGGGTGGGTGAGCATGCGCACACAGCTCCATTTATGCGAGCAGCAGATGCATGTGCCCACCGTTTGTGAAAATAGAGCTGTGGGCACGCTCGCCCATCGCTCGTGCTGGAATCATCTCCTCTTTCCCTCTCCCCAGCAGTCCATAAAGCCAGAAAGGTTGGAGACCGGTGTCATAGACCACTTCCCTTAACACTATATGAAACCACTGGCAGAAGTCATCTGGCTGTTTGGGGTCTGGCATTATCAATATGCTGATGATACCTAGCTTTGTATCATTACTCCAGGGAAGGCTGATGATGCTTTTGAAGTCCTGTCATGATGGCTAGAAACTGTGAGGATCTGGATAGGAGACAACAGGCTTCAATTGAATCTTAACAAGGCAGAGTTAATACTTGTCCATTGTATTTTTCTGTTTATGTCCAATAATGTCTCCAGATGGCATGCAGATCCTGATCGAAGAGTCCTCCTGGGTTTATGGTTCATGCTAGAAGAGTAGATAGAGGACCCAGCCAGAGGCTAATGGCAAGAAGCAGGCATTCTTCCAGTTTCTCATTTTAAATGGAATTTTACTGTAATTCTTTGCTGTTTGATAATTAATATACTAATGTTTGGAGGTTATTTGCTTGCTATTTAGTTTACTGCATAGTCAAATAAGCCTGCCATATGCCAATCAGGTGTATAGAAAGAAAATGTCTATAAAAACAGAGTTTTGCATGCTGCCTACCTCTTTATGAAAATAGTTCTGCTATTGTGGTGTGTGCCCTCACTGTAATTGACAGATATCTGTGTAGAGGGAAATTGTGGTGTGCATAGTAATAAACCCTATAAGTTTTTAAATAGAACAGTCAGTGTGCTGGCTATTGACTGTGCTAGGGGCAAGATATCCACATGCCTTGCTCTAGATTGGGTGTGATAAATCTCATGGAAAATTTATTTTAAAAGTGTATTGACTCATCTATGGCAAGCCCAGACAAAATTATGATCCTAGGGTTCAGGGTGGGGAGAGATGGTGGCAAACAAATAAATCGCCAACCTGTTAACCCAGCCAAATTTTAAATTAGGTGTTGGCTGCTTTTATTTCAGTCAGCATAAAAATCATATTACAGACTTTCAACTCTCTGAATTATCTTAATTCATTACTGGCTACCCTACATAGAGTTTGACACTTGCCTTAGTTGTTTTAATCATCAGCAGACATGTATGTTGGTACCCAGTAGTCACATAGCAGGCTGTTTAATCCAAGGAATAATTTAATGTAACTTGTTTTTTATCCAGGTGTATTTGTTTATGTTTTCTCCAAGAGACTTTTATTGGGTATTGCCAATAGAGTCTGCCTGCTTGTTTTCCTAACTCATTTTTATCATTTCCCTGTTTTTGCAGGTTGATTTATTCCTCCATAAATGCAATTTTTGCTATTGTGGAGCTTAAATGTCTCTTCTAGAGATTATTTTTCCAATAAAAATCTGTATTGTTTTAATACTGGAATAATAAATAATTCCCAGCTTTATTAATTTATTTAACTTATGAAATACACATTCCATTTGTCATCATTAAAACGTCAAAGAAAGGGCACAATGCAAGCTAAAAAGATACACTCCAATATACAAACAAAGAAACAGAAAAGCACATTAGAACAGTAGAAATACAGTCTGTGGCTTGGGTATTCAACTGATTATTCAGCTGGTAGAAGAAGTCCATAATCAAAGCCACCTGTGATCCATGCCTATAACTTGGGACATCAAGACAGTCTATCAAGCTATTTTAACTTACAGATTGATTAATATTGGATATTAGGGCAACCAACATTTTGAAATGATCTTGAGAGTTCATGGGCAACCAGAAAGCTACTTTGTAGTATGTTATCCTATTCAGAGTTCTTCTCCATGTTCCCCTAACCATGGTACAAAGATAGCATAGTAATTGTTCTTAGAGACAGTGTCCTTAGGACAAGATCTAGTTCAGGGGTCCCCAACTCCTGGTCCATGGACCGACACCGGACCATACAAACCAGTGAAGCCCCATCCGTGGGATGCAGGCAGCATGAGAAACCATGCCCCTCCAGTCCACGGAAAACCTTCTCTCCATGGTCCCTGGTGCCCAAAAGGTTGGGGGCACACTGGTCTAATTGACTTATCCCCTCCTCACTATCCATGTAGTCTATAATTTTTTCTTTCGCTGTTTCAGTTTGAAACTTGTTTCTTAGCTGTTTTGTCTTGGTGTGTGATCAATCTATGAAGTATCATTCATGTTCTTATCGATGATTAAGCCAGGGTTTATATCTTCTGAACACCTTTTGGCCAGTTAAAGCTGCTCAGACTTTCCCTTTCCCCTTAGATCCCTGGGCATTTCCTTCCATGACCAATTTGGAAAAAAATCAGAAATTTGATTTTTAAGGATGTTTCTACTCACATAATGCTGTCCAGACGTTACCTGGGCTCATTATATATACATATAAGAGTATTCTGGTATACCGTTACACTTGTTATTAAACACATATTCAGTGATCTAAAAAAAAAAAGTAATTCTACATGTTAGTTTAAAAAAAGGGAGGGGAAGGGGCTATTCATTGACTTATACTAGAAATGTATTGTATTGCTAGTTCTGCGCCAAATGAGTACATTATAGGTTTTCTGCTGCTTCAGCTGTTTCCTATGGGTGTCTCTTGAGAGGGCAGCAGTGCCGTTTTCTTTATTCCCTATATAATTTGGAGTGCTGCCAATTATGGCCATTTGCTCTATTAAGGCAGATTAGAGGCTTGGTCATCAGGGCAGCAAAAATTATACTAGCATATAATTGGAGGAGGAGTGCAAGTTAACGGAGGCATCATAAAGACCGCCTATTTGCCTTATATAATAATCAGGTAGCTGCATTCTGTAGGAGCTGCTGCTTTTGAAACATCTTCCAGTGCTTTTGCAGTATTTTGCCTTTACCTCCTAGCCCAGGACTGCTTTTTCAATGGTGCCAAAGTTGTTTTGAGATCTATGTGGACTGTAAGGGCTGTCCTAAAATAGCTGAGACTATTTGGTGCTGATGTAAAGCCAAACTAAAATATAATTTCTCACTTTTCCTCTTCTGACTGATTATCGCCCTATTATTTTGGCCAAGAAAGGAATATTTGTACCTAAAATCTCAGGGTTCAGAGATAATTTTTCAAGAATGTATTACTGAGTTATATAACATCACACACATAACCAGTGGTGGGATTCAAATAATTTAATAACCGGTTCTCTGACCTAATGACTGGCTGAGTGGGCGTGGCCAGGATGTGTGTGACAGGCAGCACTCAGCCTCCTGCACCGCCCCTGGGAGAAAAAAATGGGCTGCAGGGGGGGATGTGCCACTCCCCTGCGCCCTATTTTGGGCCTAGTAGGCCTCCCTGCACTTACCTGGGAGCCAAAATGGGGCTCATGGAGACTCCTGGAAGGGGAGGGGCAGGGCCAGCCAGCAATTTAACTACAGGTTCACCAAACCAGCTGAATCCCACCACTGCACATAACCTAAGACTCAGGAATTCAAATACCAAATGGCTACTGCCTGTGAGGTAATTCATGACAGCAGTAGTCATCCTATCCGCTATACCTATACATTTATTTATCTACTTTAATGAAAAGCCCTAAGTGCCCATTCCTCCAAAAGAACAAAAGAGCTCATCTTTTCTTTATGAAATAATAATGCACAATATGGTTACTCCTGAAAAAACTAACATTTTCCATTCGCCATTAGCTCTCT
This sequence comes from Ptyas mucosa, assembly GCA_012654045.1. NCBI lineage: Eukaryota > Metazoa > Chordata > Lepidosauria > Squamata > Colubridae > Ptyas > Ptyas mucosa. The sequence continues at coordinate 13,273,784 of WNWU01000036.1, forward strand.
CTAAAACTACAGTTCAAATCTCTATAATTTTAAAAGCAGTCTGTCTGCTCAGTAAAAATATATCTCCCCTTCCCTCATTGGCATGAAAACAAGACATGTGGTTATTAATATTGCCAGCTAGATCAGGGCCAGTGCTTTCAAAGCAATCTTTTTAAAAGTTTTGTTTTCCTAGAAATCCTGTAAGTCTCTCTGATTCTAGGTATTTTGATTGTAGCAGGCTAAGAAGGAAGCCATCAGTCTTGAGTCTAGAAAGCATTTAAGAAGTACCTAGATCCTAGATTCAGTCTTGTCCAAGCTGATGCTTTTCAGAAGAGTTGAGGCCGAGATAACTCTCAGCATCTCTAGCCATCACATCAATAGGTTAGCTGATTTGGAAATAGTTGCTGTTCTGATTCCAGTGTATCTGGAAAGCAAGCAGGCTTAGTGCCAGTTATAAAATCCCAATGGATTTAATTGTCTTTGTTTTTCTAAATAAAAACTTGTAGCTATTAAAATGCTCAAGAGTATTTTTAAATCTATGGATAATTAATAATGGTCAAAATGTTTTAGTTGTTGCTTAATGCTTAGGAAGATGAATATGTTGGCATTCTTACAGCATATAAAGCATTTAGAGGGAAGACAATGCCAATGGATGATATGAAATGGGTCTTAAATGTGTTTGGAAATTAGTTTCATTTAGAGGGAAGAGTCTCTGTTGTATTTATTTATGTGAGCTTCAAGTGGATGCTTAATGTTGTTTCAGACCTGAAAATAAAGAAAATAAAAAACTCTTCCTCTTTTTCTATTTAGTTATATTATGTTTCTGAATTGTAGATTAGGCAAAGACTTGGCCTTCTGGATAATTAAAGAGATCCAAGTTCTATTGATTTTCTTGATTTGTTTAAACTAATTATATTTAAAATTAAGGTGCAACAGTGATGTGCATCCAATCTTTTGACTAGGCAATGAAAGCAAAGTGAGACAACTGTTTCTGGAAACTTTTTAAAAGACTGGGAGCTTGATTATTGCATTTTAACTAGTTTTTAATGATACAAAACATGTTTTTTTCCCCAGTTTGTATGTTAATATGTATAGATAGATTGGCTAATATCTTTTTAATGTTCATTTAGAAAAAGAAAATCTGATAATCTCTTACCTTTTCTTGCTATTAATTTAAAGAAGAGACATATTTTTTGATACTCCACAATCCAAGTAATTCGTTGATATGCCCAATTAATTAATTTTTTAAACTGATTAATTTAAGATAGAAATTTGAATGCCAATGCAGAGAAATGATAGGGTGGGTCCGATCCAGAGCAGATCGAGTCAGAAAGCTGGGAGGCAGCAACAGGAGGAGGAGCTTCTCAATTGTCTGACGTGATCTTGCAGGATCTGGTCGTTAACCCTATCATGACCACTGGCCCCTCGACCCACAGAACGGGCGTTCAGGTAAGACAACGCCCTTTCTAAATAGTTTTTACTTGATAACAGAAGCTGCTACTACTGATTTAGTTTGATATTGTTGATGGCAATCAAGACATACCTGCAATTTCTCAGAGAATATGTTTACAAGATGCTTTTGAGGTGGCCATACTTAATTTCTGAACAGTTTCAGCATTGTATTTCTGCCATGATATTGACCTCACTATTACAAAAGTAAGGTACAGAAATATTACTGGCATGTTAGCTATTGTTTCTGTTTAATACAGCACATGATTTGTTTGTTTCTTAACTTTTAATTCTTAATGTGGTGGTTGTTTGAAGGCTGCTGTGGAATCACAGTGCAGATTTGGAAAATCTGGGGAAGATGGTTTTCACAAGTATCTCAGAGTTAGATGCTCTCTCATAGACCAGATTTCCAAGTTGTTTCCACCTCTTCTGAAGAAAACTCATCCAGGGTGCTCATGTTAAGGTGATACTGGAATATACAGCTGCTCTGTTCCTTGCAGTAAGAAGTCATCGGGTTCTGTCATACATGCTTTTTAATATCTACCTGAAAGTATGAAATAGCTCATATTGAGCTGGGATATATTCATGATGCTGATTCTTTCACTGTTTTCTTTTTCCAGTGGAAGCAGATTTCTGATTTTCTAAATAAGAGTTTACATGATGCAATATTCTGAAGCTAGGAGCTATTTTGTAACTTGAGGCAGGATAAATATACCATATTTTCCGGCGTATAAGACGACTGGGAGTATAAGACGACCCCCAACATTTCCTGTTAAAATATAGGGTTTGGGCTATACTCGCCGTATAAGACTCTTCCAACGCACACCAAATAAAAATTTAAAAACATCAACTGGCTTACCCACAAGGTAAAAGCAGCTGTGCTAGACCCAAAATGGCCCCTGCAACAAGCAGGAACCTCACACAGCCACAAAAAGCCCCCCAAAAAAACAACTTTCACACTTTACACACACACAACACAACACAACTGGCTCACCCACAATGTAAAAGCAGCTGTGCTAGACCCAAATTGGCCCCTGCAACAAGCAGGAACCTTACACAGCCACAAAAAGCCCAAAAAAACAACTTTCACACTTTACACACACACAACACAGCACAACACAACTGGCTCACCCACAATGTAAAAGCAGCTGTGCTAGACCCAAATTGGCCCCTGCAACAAGCAGGAACCTCACACAGCCACAAAAAGCCCAAAAAAACAACTTTTCACACTTTACACACACAAAATTCCACATATAGCGTTGTGAGATTTTGTGTGTTTGTGTAGTTAGAGTGAAACACTAACAGAAACACACTAAATCTCAGAAAGCTGCACAAATATTATTTTATTTTATTTTATTTTTATTTTTATATGAAAGCTAAATTTAAAACTTCCTAAAGCTCCCAAGGGGGAAAAAAACTTACCCAATAGAACAGGGGTCTCCAAGCTTGGCAACTTTAAGACTTGTAGACTTCAACTCCCAGAATTCCTCAGCCAGCTTTGCTTTGCTGGCTGAGGAATTCTGGGAGTTGAAGTCCACAACTCCCTGCCTGCTTGGTTCCTCAGCTGGGATCGCCAGAGCCATTTCTAAGGGAAAAACTTTTTTCCTTTTACTCTGACGATCCAAGCCGAGTCGCCTGATTAGCAGGCAACTCAGCTGGGATTGCCAGAGCCATTTAAGGCTCATCAGAGCCTTTCAGGCTGGTCCACCTGGTTACAGGAGAAGGACACCCGGCGTATAAGACGACCCTTGACTTTTGAGAAGATTTTCATGTGTTAAAAAGTCGTCTTATATGCCGGAAAATACGGTACATTGATGATAAAATTTTAATGTGCCCTCACGTATTATGCATAACAATAGTAATAATAATAACAACAACAATAAATAATAATATATATTGAAACAAACCATAATAATATAATGATCCTTCAGTAAGGCACTAGCCTCATGAGATTGTATGGCATGTGTGTTCTGAGGAAAATGAAAGCTATGACATTCAGCCATATTGGACAGGGCTAATCAGAGGAGGCAGTAATAATGATAATGTAATAAAAACAAGAACAGAATGTTTTTCCTGGCAAGGAAAAGCATTGCGTGGTCAATTTCTACAAAATATTGAGAAAGTGAATAAAGTCAAAACCTGGCATGGCTTACAATTGGAAGGCTAGAAAAAAAAATTGAAGGCTTGATTTTGGCTGACCATGAACAAGCTATTGAAGCTAAAGCTATGAAGGCCAGAATTGAAAAAAAATCATCAAATGGTTCAAAATGCAGATGGTGCAAAGAGGCAGAAAAAACAGTAGATCAGACAGCTTGTGCAAGAAGGTTGCACAGATTGATTATAAACAACAACATAATATAATCACCAAAATGATTCACTGAAATATCTGTAAAAAATATCCTATGTCATTAATGAAAAAATGGTGGGAACATGGATTTGAAAAAAATAGTTGAAAATGAGCAGTTTAAAATATTGTGGAATTTCTGAATATAAATAATAAAGTTTTGGCTCATAACCCAACAGATTTAACTGTGGTTGAAAAGAAAAAGTGTGGATAATTGTTGTGGCAATACCAGGAGATAGTAAAATAGAAGACAAAGAACTGGAGAAGATTACAAAGTATCAAAATTGAAAGATTATGGCATAAATGAATTGTGGTGGTCCCAGTGGTTATCAACACCCTCCATGCCGTACTCAGAAATCTTGGACAGCACTTAGGAAATCTGCGCATTGCCAAAAATTCCATCTGTCAATTACATATTGTCCATATATCACGTCAATACATTACGACATCCTAGATTCTTGGGAAGTACTCAAATCATATGAAGGCCAGCACCAGTTAACTGGCAGCTATGATTTCATATTGCTGTGTAGATGATGATGATGTCTGGATAGTGGACATTGCAATACCTGGAGACAGAGAGTAGAGTAAAAGAGAATAGAAGAGAAAAAACTGGAGAAAAATCACAAACTACAAAGACCTACAAATAGAAGTAGAGTAAATATGGCAAAAGAAAGCAAAGATAATATCAGTAATAATAGGTGCTTTGAGTGGCATCTGGACCACCACTTGAACAACATCAGCACTGACACATCAGTCAATTGCAAAGGCAGCTTTATAGTACTTAGAGCTTACATCCTGCGATGGATACCATAAAAATAACATCTATATGTAACATCAACAATAATAATATAATATCTAAATTAGATAATGTACCTTTTTTAATCAAACAAAAGACTTTAAAGTCAGGAATAGGTTTTTGTACTGTTTGACTATTGATGCTTCTACAAGAATTAACTGTAATGAACTCTAAGAATTAAAACATATAAACTGCCCATGGTAATTGGGTGGCAATACAAGATCACAGGCATACTTAATCAGTCAATGATAATAATCCAGAGTGTGCTAAAGATAAATATGTTCCTATGCAAAAGGAAAGCAATTTGTATGTCTTGCTTATTGCTGTCAAGATAATCTATTGCTCATATTTTCTTTAGAATATACTTAATAGAATCTGTCTCATTGGTTTCTTCAGAAATAATACTGGAGTGGAATTAATAGTGATTATAAAAGTAGATATTGTGGATGTAAGAATCTTCATGTCTTAAGCTTTTCTTAACTTCTTTGATGTTTAATTTGGTTTAATTGGAAATACTTTAATGGTCTGAACTGTCTCCATATTTTAACTAAAAACTGATTGAAAATAAAATTGTGCATATAGATAAAGCAATGCAAATTATGTTTTGATTTTCTTTGTCATTCTGGAAGATTCTGAAAAAATTGTGAAGAATGCTACATACTTATTTGTATAATAGAAAATGTACAACATTTATTTTATTTATTTTATTATTTAGTTATCCTTTTTTTTTGGCTGCCACAGAGTAACCATGGGCGGCTTACAGTCATAAAAATCTATCTATACCTGTGTGTATACATATACCTGTATCTATACATAAATAAGATAAAACCAACCATTAAAATCTAAAATCTAATTACACATGGGGAGGGTGGGGGGCAGAGTGGGGCGAAGTGAGATCTGTTACTCAATCAACCAACTCCACTGTGCTTTTCCTCTATTGGAGCCCCAAGCTGACTGGAAGAGCCAGATCTCTGGGCCCTTATGAAATGATAGGAGGCACATTGGGGGCAAGATGTTCCAGAAGGCAGATGCAACAGCAGAGAAGGCCCTCCTTCTGGTCTCTGCCAGCAGGAATAATCAGTCTGATGGGAGCCATGGCTTGCTTTCTCTGCCAGCATGAGTAGGATGGGCCAAACCCAGTGAGATGTGATGGTCCCTCAAGTAGCTTGGACCCATGCCATGAAGGGCTTTAAAGGTGATCACCAACACCTTGAATTATACCCAGAAGCAAACTGGCAACCAATGCAGCTCATGGACCAGTGGTGTTACATGGTCCATTCTTAGGGTCCCAAGAACTGTCCGCACTACTGCACTCTGCACCAGCTGTAGCTTCCAAATGCTCTCCAAGGGTAGCCCCATGTAGAGTACATTACAATAGTCCAGTCGTGAGATGACTAGGACCTGAACAACTGAGCACAGGGAATCCTGATTCAAAAAAGGCCCCAACTGGAAGTTGTGCAAAGATACTACCGAGCCATGACTGCCACCTGCTCTTCGAGCAGGAGTCACAAATCCAGGAGAACCCCCTAGGTGCAGACTGGATCTGTCTGGGGCAATGCTACTCCATCCAGAGTCAAAGATGACAAAGTCCCGGAGCCCCATGTACACAAAACCATTCACGCTTTTAGTTTTTCTTTTTTTATTCAGTCAAATCCCATTGTCGCCCATGGAGGCCCCCACAGCCTCCAGGCACTGCAAGGGAGCATCACTTGGATCACCAATGGAAATATAGAGTTGGGTATATAGAGTTGGGTATCATCAGCATCAGAGGTGGGTTTCAGCAGGTTCTGACCAGTTCTGGAGAACTGGTAGCGGAAATTTTGAGTAGTTCGGAGAACCGGTAGTAAAAATTCTGACTGGCCCTGCCCCCATCTATTCTCGGCCTCCTGAGACCCAGCTGATTGGGAGGAAATGGAGATTTTACAGTATCCTTCCTCTGCCATGCCCACCAAGCCATGCCCACAGAACCGGTAGTAAAAAAATTTGAAACCCACCACTGATCAGGATACTGTAGTTACCTCAACCCATGGCGACAGACGATCTCACTAAGTGGTTTCATATAAATATTGAAATGGAGTGAAGAGAGTACCAAGCACCGCAGCATGCGACAAAATAGCGGCCGAAGGCTGGATTTCTCACTCCCTATCAACATCAATTGGCACCAGCCACAAAGAAAGGAGCTGAATGAGCACAAAACTGTGCTGTCCAGCCCCCGCAGCAGATCCAAAAGGATATCATGGTCGATGGTATCAGTACTCACTGAGAAAATAAGGAGAGCGAGGATGGTTGCACTACCCCCATTCCACTCTTGCCAAAGGTCCTTGACAAGGGTGACCAATGCCATTTTTGTCCCATCGCCGGACCTGAATCCTGACTGACAGGGGTCCAGATAATTTGTTTCATCCAACACCTCTAAAGCTTCCAGGCCACCATGTTTTCTACAACCTTCCATAAAAACAGAAGATGTCAAACTGGATGAAATTGTCCAGACAAGGGATCCAGTGATGGTTTTTTTAAAAAAGGGGCAAATTTCTTTTTAGAGAAACTAGCCCTTTTTGATAAAATGTTTTATATGTGTCAATAATGTTTACATTGTTTTAGCCTTCATTTCATCAGATTAAAGAAGTGGCTTTTAAAAACATTTTTCCTGTAGAAAGCAAATTTGGCAATTTAAGAAGAATCAATGTATTTACACATTGACAAATTGAAAGAATAAGCAGGAAACATTATTTTTATGGACAAGAACTTTTTTGGAGTAAAAGTGATGCAGATTTACAAAGGATAGTTTCAGAAACACACCAAAATTGTTTTTGTTAAATTCCTTTGACCAGTTTAAGACAGACATACATCTTTTAAGATTAGATTAATCAGGGTAAGTCTAACAGTATCATTTTATTTTTTTTCTTTTAAGCAAACAATTGTTTTAATGAAGCAAAAAAAAGTGCAATTATTGTCAAAACACAATTACATATATTTCCTTAGTATACACAGTTTATTTCCATTTGTTCACAATTCTTACCCATTGTCCTCCTGGGAGGGCAAGGCAGTTCCAGCAAATGTGAAAAAAGACATTCAAAAGTCAAGTACAAGTAGTGGGATAAGGCTATCTAATCAAGTCAAAATCCCAGTGAAAATCTGGAATTGAACATTTTTGTATAGAATTGTTAGCATTAGAGTAATTTATGGTTGTATTAAAAGGTTTAAATTAAAAAGATCAAAATCTCATTCTACATAAGAACACCAGATTTGATTTCTTTACAGTTTTGAATATTTTAATAAGATTTGTTTTGGGGAGGGGGAAAAACTATTTTAAAGATCATTGGGTTTTGCTGTAGGCATACCTTTGTGGGTCCCATTTTGCTGACTCCCAAGTTTTATGGGTCGTGGTAATTATTGTGAAAATGTGTCTATATGTGATTTAATTTCTTTTTCCTGCTATATTTGTGATTCTTTTGTTGTTGTTTTCTAGCAAATCTTGAAAATGCCATTTGGCCTGTCAGCAAAGATTTAATATCTTTTAAATATTTTGAATTTAAAAATGTACTCCTTTTGTAATGAATGTAAAACTAAGCAGTATAAAAATGAGCAATTCAAGCTGAAATGAACACGTCTGCTCTCCTAGGCTTTGGTAGTCCCCCTATAATTTCCTCATTCTAGCTTCCCATCACAAGCGATATAATTGGTATGCTACAAATAAAATGTTTTATTCTTTGGGGATTTCCAGCCAATTTTAGAACCATATTATTTACCTACATAAAGCAGTTTGATCCCTCTTTAAAATTTCTTTTCTTTTCAAGCAATGTTTAACTGTTAGCAATATAACTGCTAATTAGCAACTATAATGACTGGGGGAAAAAACTATAATTAACAGTGTTAAGTTCATTGACTGATAGGCCTTAGGTAATTATATGGGGATATAGACAAAGATGTAATTCCTTGACTTACAACTTGCCCTCATACGTAGGACCATTGCAGCATTCCTGCAGTCACGTGATCAAAATTTGGGCACTTGGCAACCAGATGTATTTACAATGATTGTAGTATCTCAGGGTCACCATTTGTGACCTTTCCAGTCAGCTTCCAACAAGCAAAGTCAATGGGAGTCCTTTAATGTCTGTGTGATTCATTTAACAGTGACAGCAATTCACTTAAGCAAAAAGGTGGTATAATTTTGGGTGTAACTCCCTTAATGACCACCTCGCTTAGCAGTGGAAATTCCGGTTTGAATTGTGGTTGTAATTTAAGGGCCACCTATATCGGCAAAACCTGAATATAGTATAGAAACCATGTGTAGTACAGTTACATGTTGTTTGTCCATCATTGATGAAAACTTCTATGGAGATTCTTAGTCATCCAGGTCATGATTGTCCGGAAGGTGCTTTTTCAAGAGGCAACTGGACTTTCTAGTTTTTCTTCAAATACATTTCGCTTCTCATCCAAGAAGCTTCTTCAGCTCTGATTCCCCACCGTCCAGTCAGAGCTGAAGAAGCTTCTTGGTTGAGAAGCGAAACATTTTCAGAGAAAAACCAGAAAGTCCAGTTGCCTCTTGAAAAAGCACCTTTGAGACATTGATGAAAACCTTGACACCATCAGTCATGTTAAAACTAAACATACGTTCTAAGATGACTGCTCAGGCCAATTCAGGCACAGTATGGTACCTATTACTATTGGAACTAACTTCGCTTGCATTGCCACGTTCTACTTCTAGTTACAGTTTTATATAATTGATAGGGGTTTTTTTCTCTCCAATGCTTTCTCTTCTATTCCTCTGTCTCCAGGTAGTGTCATGTCCTCTATCCAGACTTTTTTGTCTTTCTTATTGACAGTTGTTAAGTCTGGGATGTTAGGCGGCTGGGATGTTAGGCGACGGGGTGCTTGTCTGTTTGAATTCTAAAGTTCCCAGCGCGATTTAGCTTCTTCATTTTCTACGACTTTGACAATGTTTTAGTTCTACCTGATCTTGTTTGCAGGCGAATTGTATTTCTTGCAGATATTCCAATGCACCATTGCTACTACTTTGCCATGTTGTTTTTTGTAAGTCAGTCTGTCCGATGTTGTTGCAGTAGGTAACTAAGTGGACCACTTATTTCTTCAGCTTCTTTGCCGGGGATGGCGTTTGCTGTCTATTACTGTCTTTTCAATTTTGGCTTTGTATGCATTTGTTCTTAAGGCTTGGCCTTCTACTGCTAGAATCCTCCTCTAAAACGATGGAGCTTATGAGGCATGCCAAGCCTGGCCCTCTGCAAAGAAAAAGAAAGAAAGAAAATGCTAATGGCAGCCAAAACATTTGCTTTTGGATTCGAGGGTGCTCTGCGCAGCCTTGGAAGAGCTGCACTCTCTTTGCAGAGCCTTGGGAACACAAGGGCAGGGTTTTTTTTTTAAAAAAATCTCCATGAAGCCACCTCTAGTGTTCCAGCTCTGCCCCAGGAGCATAGGAAAGGAGGCATTTTAAGACACCACACCACAATATTTTAAAAAAAATTCTTTGCTGATAAAGAGCCAACCTGGATGGCCTCATGGGGGGGAAGAAAACAGTAAAGATCAGTTAGCACGATGATAGGCAGGGCAGTGAGGGCGACGAGGCTGGAGCCTCCAGGCTTCATTTGGGGGGTGGAAGGTTGGCTACTTCATGCCCTTGGAATCTCCTGAGCATTTGGAGCTTCCTGTGGGGCAGCTCCTTTGTGTGGAAGCTAACTAGTGTTTGACCCTTGGGGAGCTTGGCTGCTTCGTGCTGCACTGCTGAAACTTTCCTAGTGTTTAAGAGCATAGATGGGAGGGGAAGATAGGTAGGTAAGAGGAGTTACAGCCCCACCTCCTGGACAGTAGTAAGTGTGGCAGGCTGGCAAGAGCCAAAACTGTGATCATGTGACTGCAGGGAGAAAGCTGCAACGGCTGTAACTTAGAACACAGGTCGTAAGTCACTTCGCTCAACACTGTCATAATTTTGAACGGTCACTGAATGAACCATCATAAGAGTGGTGCGGTGGCCTACGGGTGGAGCTCTCACCTCACAATCAAGAGGCTATGAGTTCAATCCTAGGTAGAGGCAGATATTTCTCTCTCTGGCCACACTGAGAATATATCTGCTGAACAAAACTCCGCATTGGCAACAGGAAGGGCATCCGGCCATTAAAACACTCCGCTAGTTCCATTCCGTTGCCCTGACTCCACCCCGCCAAGAATTATGGGGTTGTTAAATGAAGATGATGATGACTGAATGAACCATCGTAACTAGAGGATTACTTGTATTAAGTTTGTATTAAGAAAGTGGGAGTGGAAAAATAAGAATTACCCTTGTGTAATTTAGAATTACAGCAGAAGGGCAGCAGAATTACCCTTCTGTAATTTATGATAAATTAGCAAGAATTCTTATTCCATTAATTAACAACAGCAGCAGTTATTCCCTTGATACTGTATACCTAAATTAAGCTTCCAAAATGCAGGAAACTTGAGTTTATCAAACAAAATAAACATAGTTCACTTCTAATACTAAGAACCAATTCCGAGGCTTAGTATTTGTTCAAAGAGTCCGGATCATTAACTCCTATCTGTGATTTTTTGCAAATTACTGTGGTGCTTTGATTTGGGGGTTCTAATAAAAAAAATAAGATTTGAAAAATCACCCCAATCCTTGGAAAAGATCTAGTTGTTTTTTTTAACCATCTTGTCAGCCTTTATAATGGTGATACAGCAAATTTCCAAGATATGCAGTCTTATGTGTAATAATATATCCCTCTTCCTCCTCCTCCTCCTCCTCCTCCTCAATATGTAGCCTGCTTTGCAAATAAAGTAAAGTAAAATAAAAAATAGCAGGTTGCAATTGTTTACGCATAAAGGTCTCCAGTTATGAATGACCTTGTTTCTCTTCCTGCATTGAAACAAAGCCATTGTACTGCGTTTAAAAACATTATGTCATGTGCCTTTTGGTGCTAGTATGCTATTATTCTTGTGAAGCTTGCTGGGCTTAGCTTAAAGAGTACTAGGAATTACATTTTAAGGTATTCTGATCAAATTTATATTTGGCTCAAATTGATTATTTTCCTCTGTTGAAAGAATATATCATTAAATGTACTACAAACAGCAAAAGAGCAAAGGTCTGCATACTGAGAAGTGTAGAAATTCTCATTGTATATATATCCATACATGGAATATATATCTGTGATTATACATAGAACCATCAGTATTGTGAAAATATTCTCAGACTGCTGCCTCATGAAGTTATTTGAAGTGCCTTGTCTTAAGTCACCTTTTTTCTGCTTTTTTTTACTGAGTATTTACTTTCTGTCTACTGAGAATTGTGGCTATATATACCAGGGGTGTCAAACTCAATTTCATTGAGGGCCACATCAGGGTTGTGTGTGACCTCAGGGGCAGGGTGGGCATGGCCAGCTCAATGTCACTCATGTCAGGGGCGCCTGTGGGTGTCCCAAATGCTCTGCCAGTAAAAACGGGTTCCTGAGCTCTGTTTTTGCCTGTGGCGGCCTCCTCCAGCCCGCTGCCAGCGAAAACAGAGCTTGAGAGGGCCACCTGTGGCCCTCCCAAGCTCTGTTTTCACTGGCAGAGGTACCATGGGCTGGTGCTTTGCTATTTCCAGGGCAGTCCTGCGGGCCAGATCTAAGCAGCCTGCTGGCTGGACCTGGCCTACATGCCTTGAGTTTGACACCTGTGATATATACACTCAAAGGGAGATCTCTCAAAGCATTGTTTCAGAGACCTTAACTATTTCAATAAAAGAATGTCATACATTGGTATATGTCGATTTTTAAGATTAATAAGACTCCATGGTTACACAGTGAAACCTGTAAAGTTTGTTAATGTCCCATAATGTCCCAAATATGTCCACTTCAGTTTCCTGACAAAATGTTTTTATTTTTAAATATTCCCACAGGGATTGAAACAGGTTTACAAAAAGAAACCCGCAATCAGACACCAACTCCATCTGCAGTTCCTGCACCATCTTCATCTAAATATCACCGAGGACGCTCTGGGGGAGCCAGAGACGAACGCTACCGGTCTGGTAAGGAAGCCACAAAATCACCTGATGAATTTTGAACCAAATGAACCTTCGTAGCTTTGACTAAACAATAAACAGAAAAATCAGTTATGACATGCTGAGGGTGCTACAGGAGGGAAAAAAAGAGAAGGCCAGCTGGGATCATTAGATGTTGGCAAATTATGAATGATAGTGAATTTACTTTGTTCATGTATAATAATGTTTAAAATTATCCAAATTAATATCTGTGTCAGCAAGGGAGATTAGAAGAAGAGCTAAAAGCATCCGTCCCGTCTTCTGAGATCACAAACAGACTCTTCAAATTTGACTGGAGTAATGTTGATATAGGCTATGGTTAAAAAATATTGAAAGCCTGAGTTTTCCCCTCTCCTGCTTATACCCCAATGAATTAGGGTGAAAGTAATCTCCGTTTATTTCTAACACTTTCTCTGTTTCCTGGGCTTAAAGCATGTTTTTGTTTTTTAACAGTTTCTCCAAGGTCACCTTTGTGGCTCTGTGTGGTACTAATCTAAAGCCTATTGCATTTTAATTGTGTATAACTGAATGTTATACAATACATGATCAAAACACTTTCAAGGTTATGAGATGTTTTATTTAGTAATAATTTACCAAGTACTAATTTCCTTAGTGTCAATTTTAAAAATACCCAAGAATATCTTTAGCAACTAGAGTAATATCAAAATGACAGATTCATGTAGAAGTCTCTCAACAATTGCCCTGCATAGTTACATCCCAATATATGACTCGTGCATAAATTGTAGCATTTGTGTACTGATACTGTCACATGCATATTAACATTTGTGCCCCCGACCACATGCACATGAATATTTCTACATTGCAGGATGCCAAGTCCTTATTGAATAAGTTGCTACCTTTTACTTATAACAGAGATCTCAGCTTTGTTACAGTGCCAGATTGACAAACTGATTTCTCAATAGTTTCATATTATACGTGAAAAAAACGTGTATGCCCTTTTATACATCTACCTTTGTTTCATTTGAACAAGAGTCCATACTCTTATTTTACAATGTAAATATCTTCTTTTCACAGTAGCTAGCTAGCTAGCTAGCATATGGCTTCTCACAGTAAAAATTAACATTCATATGAGGAAAAATTAGCATGGTGGGATTCAGCTCACACTGTTGAGACATTTCTTTTCACTGGTTATGAATATTATGTTTGGAGATTACATAAGATTCTCACGTAAGAGTGACTCTGATGTCTTCCATATACTGTTTCCAGCTGCTGTGAAGTAATAAGGGAATTGGAGTACAGCTACCTGCTGTGGAAAGGTTCACTTTGTACAGACAGTACTTGCATCTTGACATAGGAGAAGATCCCTCCTCACCCTTCATGTCCACAGAATTATTTTGAAGAAAATATATGAATAAAAGAAACAATTTCCTTCTATCCTGAGTTTTTGTAGTCATTACATATTACTGAGGAGTTCTGATCTTGAAATTAGCTTCTTGCTTTACCTATATTTGAACTTTGGTAAGAATTGAAGGAGTCTCAAAAATAGACCTATTTTCTGCAAGATGAAGGCCTGGTGGCACAATGGTGGCAGAATTGCAGGCTAACTCACTGTTCACTGCCAGGAGTTCGATTCTGAACGGCTCAAGGTTGACTCAGCCTTCCATCCTTCTGAGGTCGCTAAAAAGAGGACCTAATTGTTGGGGGCCATATGCAAATATTGCTTCTTTTGTAAACTGCCCAGAGAGTAGTGTAAAGCAGTATGGGGCAATATATAAGCCTAAATGTTATTGCTATTGCTATGATGGTGCTCACTTATACTTTTAAAGACTATTCATAGTCTGCAGTGCTTTTATCCTAGTAGTTGGGGCAGAAGAACCTTTCTGCATCAGCTCCGTCCCAAAGGTGGTGTTTTTTAAAATTTTATTTGTTCAACTTGTATGCCACCTTTCTCCAAAGACTCAACGACCCCCCTCCCCCTTTTTGGAAAATCACTTTTGAGACAACCATGACCTGGATGATTGAGAATCTCCATAGACATCTGTAACAGTTCTGTTCGTGCTGCAGATGTGCGATTTCCAGATTGGGAATCTGGATGTGGCACATTCAATAAGAGTAGTTCTTATACAAAACAGTTGAAAACCAAATGTTTAAATTCAAGCCAATCTAAGTATTTCAGCAGAGTACAAAACGTTTGATATTGTTGAGCAATATCCAGATTTTGCCACAGTAGATTCGAATAAGTTCTGTCCATGTTTAGGACCTGAAATTTCCTAAAATTGAGGGAATTTCTTAGCGTTATTGACATATGAGTAATCTGCAATTGTTGTCAAAAGTTCTTACTTTACAAGTGATATTCTTATTTTAAGTACTTCACATAATGTATTCTAATAGCTAATCCATTGCTGAAATGTTTATCTGTAGCTGTGAATTTGAATCTGTTTCAGAGTTGCCAGTCGATATGAATTATATGAAAAGTCATTTTTAGTTACAAATGTACTCAGACCTTTAACGCACAAGTTTTTTTTTTAATCCTACTGGATAAGGTGAACTTTTGCATCCATATGTTCCTTCTTATTGTGCTCCAGAATGAATGAATGAATGAATGAATCACGTTGTGTTGGTTTCATCTTAGCATTCTGTTATTGTGCTTGTCCAAATGAGTCATATTGAGTAAATGGCACATTCAGCATGAACTCTGTTATTTTTGCATAACCTCCTGCAGACTTTATGACCTTGGTCCCTGTCATCTTGATGAAGTCGTTCTATTGGAGCATATTGTTCAACAGATTACTATTGAATTTAAAAACTGTACTAGCCCTTTGAAACCAGGCAGTCAGTTGTGTTAAAATAGTTGTAGATTTATCCAACTAAAAAGCTGTACTTTATTTAACTTTAAGAGATGTGAAGGGCTGTTAATATGCTTTTCTTTATGTATTCTTCAACTATTGTGTTTTCAACTTCTATTGATGTTTTGTGCATCTAGACATTTGCATTTCTGCAAATTCAAACATCTCAGTATGATTCATTTTGTAAAACGGAAATCTTCTAAATATTAATATTAGTGGAGAATATGTTACATTTGTGTGAAATGTTGAATTAGAAATCAGATCGTGTATGTTTAGCTTTAATTTACATACAATATACTACATCAGAAATTCCTGCTTCAAGAATGAAAAAGGAAATATATTCACCACTGAACCAGTATAGTATCAGTCCATGTTATTTGAAAAGATTTCCAATTCTCTGGATCAGTTGGTTAGAGACATAAGAGCTGTAGAAAAGAAGAGTATTTCTAAAGGGGAAAAAAAATCTCTGCAGTCTGGCTGTAACCAAAATCTTACCCATTAAATATGTTTAATAATTCATTTTAGTCATGTGAAATTTTCTTCAGAAAAGCATGCAAGTATAAATGTTTCTTGTTTTAAAATATTCTATCTCATTGATCAACAAAAGTTCATATTCTGTGAAATCAGCGAAGCTTTCAGAGACACTATGTCAATTTGTGTAGGATGTGCCTAAAATAAATTAAATGATACAACTTTGTTCAGCTTCTGTTGTTAGCAATTATATGCTTAACCTTGCTGTATGGCTTCATGATTAGTTTGCTAAATGGCTATAAAAGGATACCTCTGTTTTAGACCAATGATTAAAGGCTGTCCTCTGTTCTTCTTATTTTCTTATGGATTTGCATCTATTTTTCAGACATCCATACAGAGGCAGTGCAAGCTGCATTGGCAAAACATAAGGAACAGAAGATGGCCTTGCCTATGCCCACAAAAAGGCGTTCTACCTTTGTACAGTCTCCAGCTGATGCCTGCACGCCTCCAGGTCAGAAATCAACTGGGAACCAATTGATTTCCTTTCTGAGAACTTGCATTTATACTAACTTTTTGTTTGATGAATGAGTCATATTTAGAAAAATATTTTTTATATATGAAATATGTACCTTCTTTCCCTTTGAAGGAAACTTTATGAACTCCAACTTCTTTTTTGCTTTTAAAATATTTTTCACCTTTTGAAGATTGCTGTCTCCCCAAATATACTTTGGTTGTTTTAACAAGTCTCTCAAGTGAAATAGAATGTATATATGTCATTTATTTTATTGATCCAGAATGTTTCTAACAATGTGCACGGAAGACATTTCTACTGTTACTCTCATCAGAATAGATTTCATTAATGTGGAGGGATTCTGTGTTGCAGAATTGAGATTCCATACATACCTCTCCGGATAATATACCTGATATTATCTTTTTTAAAACAGTCATTGCTAGTGATTGAGTGGTCGATATGTGAAATAGATGAATGGAGATTATTGTTCATAGAGAATGTGGCATTCCCTATTTGTTGAGATTTCCACACAGCCAATGAAATAGCTTCAAATCCCGTTGCTGTAAGACTGACGGCACCTTCCTCTTGTCAGTTGGAAACATGAATGAAGAGAGGAACTGTGTTAAATGTGTTTCTACTTGTGCCTTTTCTTTATTCCTAGGTTTATGTTTTTTTTTTCCATTCAAATAAAAGCAAAGGCCAAGTGGGCTTGATTTCCATATCCGATTGATTTCTCATGTTCCCTAAGAGTGCTGTAGAAATTTAATGAATAAATAGCATACAGGGAGAAAATGCCCTGTCTTTTTAGTTTACCATACAGTTGGGCAGGATAAAAGTATCTGCTTTCTCAAATGGCAATAGATTGGAAAGGCATATACATGCTTGCATATTAGGGATAATGGCATGCTAAAAAGTGATTAACCTAACTGCAAACTTGTTTAGGGACTAGTATCTGGAAAATAGTAAGTAGTGATGATCTCGCCCCAAAGGAAGAAGATAGTATGGTAGTATTCCTCCCATCCTTCTAGAGACTGGTGATAGACATTGGGGGGGGGGGGGGGAGATGTGAAGGGGACAAGGTCCTTTTTCCCCCCAGTAGAAATCACTATAGATTACTGTTGGTATATTTGAGAACATATCTTAACTGCACCATTAACCAAGGTTTTTCGTTGTTGCAATTAGCATTCCCCTTCACTCTTTTCAAGGAAGGCTGTAGAAAGGGTGATGGGCCCTTAGCTCTGAGGCCCTGGGTGAAACAGTTTAGATGGACCCTTTCAGGTTGGGTTCGGGCTGAACTGTATTATTGTTAGGGCATTGGTTGCACTCATTGATGACCTCTGGAGGGGTCAGGATGGAGATGATACATCCACCCTGGATTTCTCTGTTGCTTTAGATACCACCAACCATGATTTTTGGACTGGCTCTGGGGTTAGGATCAGGGTCTCTGTTTTACAGTAGTTCTTTTCAGTGGTGAAATCTGAACCGGTTTGCCACCGGTTTGCTGGCCTTGCATGCGCAGTGCGCGCCAAACGCATGCTTCGTACAGAAAAGGGAAGCTTAGGAAGGTAAGTAGAACAGCGAGGGGGGAACAGCTGTGCCGCATGATTTAGATTCACTAGAAAGCAGGATTTCCTGCTTTCTAGCGATTTTAAATCGCGCGGCACAGCTGATCATTGGAAATACCGGTTCAGAAGGACCAGTAGCTTTTTTTTTTTTTTTTACTACCGGTTCACCCAAACTGGTAGTTTTTATCACTACCGGTTCGCCCGAACCAGTGCAAACCGGTAGCATTTCACCACTGGTTCTTTTTCTTCCTCTGAGGCCAGTTCCAGTTAGTATCAGTGAGGAGGGAGATCTCATGAGAACTCTTGCCTCTATTACATTGGCCTGAAAGACCTGATTATATTACATTTTTAGATACATATACACTGAGGTTGGAAAATGGTGTTGATTTTCCTGCAGAAGATGGATGGTCAACAAACTACAATGCTGCAGGTATTCTCCAGAGTTGTTCGTGGCCTTGTGTTATGAGAACCGAAATGTGAACCAGGTCTTCTGATCACAAGGAAGTGTGGCAATAGAGATGGTAGGCAGGCAAGTTATATGGTTATCAAAACTGAATATATTTTAAAATGCAAAACCTCTGAAGCGACAAAGGAGTGGTATATCATCTGTGGAATTTCTGGTTTTCATATTACTATAACAGCTCTGACAACTGTATTTGAACATTGTCAAACAAAAAAAAAATAACCAAACAACCCAGGCCTTTTTCTATTTGGAAAGTGCAGATCTGTTACAAGCTGGGACTTGCAGAGTAGGCACTGTAATACTCCCTAGCTCAATGGCCTACTTACTTCCAGTACTCATGATTCTCGGCTTCTTAGAAAGCATGTTTCTCAGTCGCAGCTGATTGTAAAAACTGAACAGTGATTCATGTTCGAAAAGACACTTTATAAATGTATTTGGGGACTAAACCTTGCTAGGGGAGTTTCCATGGATTTGCTTGGGTGTATCCATCTGAGTGTGCAAGAGTGCTTAGTGCACAGTTCAAACAGAACCAAGTTTAAAAGCAAAAGCTGAATTCATTACTTCTTATTTACGTATTTAAAACATTTATGTAGCCACCGAATCTATTTCAAACTTTGGGTGGCTTCCAATCAAGAATTAAATGTTAAAATAGCAATAGCAATAGCACTTAGAGTTATATACCGCTTCATAGTGCTTTTACAGCCTTTTCTAAGCGATTCACAGAGTCAGCCTATTGCCCCCAACAATCTGGGTCCTCATTTTACCCACCTCGGAAGGATGGAAGCTGAGTCAACCTTGAACCTGGTGAGATTTGAATTGCCGAACTGAGGGCTAGCGGTCAGCTGAAGTAGCCTGCAGTACTGCACTCTAACTATTGCACCACCTCGGCTCTAAAAACAAAAACCTGATTGCCATGACAAGCTTCCGTCATGAAGTTACCTTATCCTATCCCAGCACTTGGGGAGGAAAAGCCAGGTCTTTGTTGCTTTTCAAAAGGCCAGGAAAGTAGAGGCCTGGCAAACCTCAGGTTATGGAAATAGGAAGGAATTCAAGCTCCTTCCCAAAGTTGGTTTGGTTTGGTTTCCTACTCCATGGAGACTTAACAGGTGTTGTAACTCAACACAGAAAAAACTGGAATACCTCATACATGCTTAAAGGCGCTTTACTTAAGTCATACTCTCCAGATGCTTTAGGCCTCAGTTCCCAGGTTTCCTAGCTAGTATTATTTTTGGCATTAAGAATTTTACAAGCTGAAGCATTCGAAAGACAGGAAGTTGAGGAAAATAATTCAAGATGAAATTTTGGTTTATGGTCCATTTAGTGGGAGAATAGGATTAGGGGTTGTCAGACAAACTGTCATCCTATGAATGTTGACTTGGAAACCCATTAAGCTCAATAGTGTTTGCTCCCAAGGAATTAGCCATAGTTGTCTATTTTGGGATTAAATAACAGTGACACACTAAAAGGTAGTGCTGGTATCTACATCAAACTGCAAATAAGTGTCATTCTATGTATGTTCCTTTTTAATTCAAATGTAATACTACAGTACACTATTTATTGTGAAGTGACTGTTGCAGAGGAGCTTCATTCAGATTTTAAAGCAGAAGTATAATAATGTTGGGATTTTAGTTGTCTACTTTTTTTTTCTTCTCAAGAATGATTTCTCAAAATATCGCTTCCATAAGCATACTAGCCAGTGGTGGGATTCAGCCAGTTCGCACCACTTCAGGAGAACCGGTTGTTAACTTTCTGAGCAGTTTGGCAAATTGGTTGTTGGAAGAAATCATTAGGACAGAGAACCGGTTGTTAAATTATTTGAATCCCACCACTGATACTGGCAATGTTTAGATGTACATGCTTATGTGAACAGTTTTTCTCACCTATGAAAGTCAACAAATCTATATTGAAGTTAAGAGTAACTAACGAATATGTATAAGAAATAGTCAGACTGGCTTCATTTCAGGATATAAAACCAAATATTGGTGTCATGTTAATAGGAAAACAAAATCTTCCAGGTTAGTAGCCAGAGTGAAACAGAAGCTCTGTTTTGCAATGAATTTATTTGTTTGTTTGTTTGTTTGTTTGCCATGATGCTCAAAATAAATAAAAGTTTGAAACCCTGTTTTATAGTGTTCTTATAGCAATTCAGATGTATTTGACAACTGCCCTAGTTGTATACAGACTTTCTTTGTTTATTGCTCCTCAGTACTCTTGATTTTTACTAAGGGTGTACAAAACGTTTCACATTGTACCATCCCAAATTCAAGATGCCCCGTTTCAAGGCAAAAGAACTGTTTGCATTTGATGGAGGCTGCCTCTCATTTCAAAAGTACAGTACTTTGAACTTAATACAAGTGTTTCAGATTGGAAATGATACATATTTCCAATTTTTGTATACCGCTAGCATTATTTTTTTACTTATGTTGTTATGCTTCTCTTTCTTCTGAATGCAGATTGTGTCAATTTTCTTGTATGATTTTGAAGAAATAATCTCCTTCGTTAAACACCTTAGTAATTTTGCTGATATATAAACCTGTACGTATTTTTTATTATGTACAAGTCACCCTGAGACCATAACAATCTTAAAAATTTCTCTTGTTTGGATCAAACATAGACTATTGCATTTGTTGTATGTGGGGGGCAGGGGGACGGGCAGATTTGCAGCATGTAGATCAGTTTGGAGGTTCCCAAATTATTCATGTGTGATCTAATTGTACAAATATTCAGATTATTTCAGAAGGCTTGAATTACAGCTTTCTTATTCCTCTTTGTAAGCCTGAATTCATTCCCTAATGTCATGAGGTTATATTACTTCATCCTCTCCATTTGTAGGAGTCCATTGTGTGCCTTACATATTACTAAGACATGTCAAGCAACACATGAACAAACAACTACATATATAACAAAGATTCAAGGTCAAAGTACATTTCATTCTCTCTCCCCCCAAATATATCTATCTATCTAGCCCATCTTGCATTGTGCTTTATATTAAAGTAGAATGCTGTGTATGTACTAAATAAATAGGACATTAGCTATTTCCAAAAGCCAGCCTGTTATAGCTAGATTTAGCAGTGGATTTGGGATTTCATATCTTGTACAAGTGGAGTGAAAAAATGTATTGTAGCCTGTGCCAGGAGTAACCACAATAGTTGACTGTGGGTCAATTCACATATAACAAAAACTTTGATTCGCCAATCAAGAAATACTAGTAAACTTCAGGCCTTCTTCCATATCTCACCTCCTTCTCACTCATGGGGAAGAGAATTTACGAATTTTAAAGAAACGATGTACATTTTTTGGAGATTCAGAACTAAGGCTCCATGTGGTTTCACAGAGACCATGATCTAAAAGTCCACCCCAAAGTTATCTGAATAGTAATATGACTAAAAGAGAAATAATTAAATATTGCTTATATATAATTAATCTTATTGTTATCATTTTGAGGATGAGTTGCATTGTGCTTTGACTCTTTTATTTATTTTGGTACAGTGTAAAAATTCCCAGATAACTTTCTCAACTGAACTTGTTGATTATATGCCATCAAATTGGTGTTGACTCTTTTTTTCAGGATGATTTGTTTTTCAAGTTTTCCAACGGTGTACCTTCAGGTTTTTCTGACCCATCAGGTCTTCCAATGGTGTATGTATATCACCACAGTGATTCAATCCCTCCACCTTGCTGTTGGTCTTCCCTCTTTCCTTCCACCTTTCTAATATTATAGATTTCTCAAGAGAACTAGCATTCACGTGTGTCCAGAGTATTTTAACTGGAGCCTGGTCATTTGTGTGAGTGACAACTATGTACTGTGATCCATTTGTTTCTTGGCTATTCATGGCATTCATAGAAGTCTTTTCTACCACTGAGTTCGAAAAGAGTAAATTACCTATACAATTTTTAACTTTGTTGGTATAGTTACATTATGCCGCCTGAATATTATTTTCCCCAAGGTGTTAACTGCTACTCTTACCATGTCTGTGACATGTTTCTTAACTGCTAGTTTCTTTACTGCTGATAGTCCTAAAAGACAGAAGCTATCTACCACTTCAGTTTATTCATTGTCAGTTCTAACGCTGGTTGTCATTAGTTGCTCTTCTTTATATTTAATCTTAGTCTTATTTGTTCACTGTGTCCCTAGATTTCCCTTGCTAGAACTTGCATCTTCAGCCATCAATAGTGTCATAGGCGTAGTGCAGCTTATTTATGTTTCTTCCTCCAATTTTAAAACCATTTTAATCTCTTAGAATCCCGCTTCCCTCAATATGTTTTCACCAGATCAAATCTAAGCTTATTTCCTGTCCTGATGCAAATAAAAACAAATGGCAGGAGGCAGATCTACAATTCAATTTTAAGTATTTGGAGAAAGGTAAATGTGATAAAGATGAATTAAACTGCAAGGATGATTCACATTTTGCGAGACCTTCTTAGGTTTATTCCATCATGTTATTTTTAATATCTTTACAGGCAACAGCATTCTGTGAGATTTTCATGCCACAAATTAGATTTACTTGTTGGAGTAGGTACTTTTTGATTTCTCTACTATCAGGGTTATCATTGGGCACTTGGTCATCTGCTGAAATGAAGAACTTGAGAATTCAGCTCCTATTGAGAATTATTGTTTGACCCTATTAAAATCATGGCAAATATCAGGATTCCTGCCTATGAAAGGATCAGCTAGCTGCAAATACATATGGAAAATGTTGGATCACAAATATTAATTTTCATTCTTATGTAGTGGGAAAATATATTTTTGCATAACAATTGTACATAATTTTTTCCCTCTGAAATAATAATTTTGAATGTCCTGTCCAGATAAACCACTGCAGGGTGGCTTTAAATAATATGAAATTAACTTTCAGTGAAGTTTATTCAAAAAGAAATTTGTTCTGTATATGTTGTACACCACAGAGAATATATAATAAAGGTTGGTTTCAATTTCCATTCTATTGAATATGAAACTCTGTATTAAAGATTAATATGTTCTTCTTTGCTATATGGCTAGTATTTGAAATCTATCAATAATATGGATTTTTTCAAGTAGTAGGGTGGAGTTTGACTCAAAGAATTATAATACAACATTGACAGAGATGTATACAATAATACAATGGATTGTTGAACTATTGTCTATCAGGAGTTTTTGATAAAGGAACAAATAATTTCAAGCAATATGATCACAATTGAAGTGTGAGAGGATATCTGTTTATATCATAATTTTCCAGGATTTCTTTTTCCTCCATTTCCTTTTCATTACTATTATGATTATTAAATTTGAAGTTGGTGAGAGAAACTATAATTGACTTAAAATCAAAAACTTTCTTATCCAGGGACACCAAAGAGGAAGAAAGCAACATATAAGTTTAAAGTTGGCTGCTGATCTTTTTTAACTTTTAAAATGATGCTTTTATTAGATTTAACAAAATTAAATTTACTAATTTAGTCTTGCCTAGCATAGCAAAACAAAAAATAACCACGAGAGGATAATTGTACTTTTACATTCAGCCATACATTGTCTTTGCCAGCTCGAATTTTATTCCACAGGATTGATTGTTTTAATGTTTAATTATTTATATGGCCTCTTTTTTTAGTAGCTCAGTTATATAATCCTGCAAAATATGCATATGCAATTAACTTTGCAAAAGTGTTTGCTGGTCTTGACATTTAAAATGTAGTATTTTGTTTTGCTGTGCAACAATAACTACCATTTTCTTTAATGTCTAAATTCAAAATGTGTGGAACCTGCTATTCTGAGAAAAGAACATTCCACAGAACGCTAGAATCTTCTGTTGCTTCTCCAGACCACACTAATGTAGCTGTTCTTCAAGTGAAATCAATCCTGCAAATGGACGTGGCTTCCATGTTGTACATGTGGTCCAGTCCAGCCCCATTTCTATACCATACTCCGAAAATAAGAATCCACTTCTGGTTGTGGGGTGAGGTTCTTTAAAATCCCAGGCCATCTTCAGAATGGAATTGGCATGGGCTGGAAGAGGAATGGAATGTTCTGAACTTATTTGGTACTTGGGTCTTTATTAATTTTAGATCCCACTGCTTACCAAATGAAGGCAGCAGCCAGCTACTCATTTTCCTATCCAGAGAATAGTTTTGAATGTACTAGGAAAAACAACGTATTCCTCAGGATCAGATTAAATCATTTTACTTTCTAGCATGCTATTTTAAATTCTATTGATGGAGAGGAGAAATTCACTATTCTTCTTGCACTAATTACCATATATACTCGAGTATAAGCCGACCCGAATATAAGCCGAGGCACCCAATTTTACCCCAAAAAACTGGGAAAACTTATTGACCCGAGTATAAGCCAGGGGTGAGAAATGCAGCGGCTACTAGTAAATTTCAAAATAAAAATAGATACCAATAAAATTACATTAACTGAGGCATCAGTAGGTTAAATGTTTTTGAATATTGATTTCAAAGAAAAACAGTAAACTAGCTCTGTAAGTTGAAAAGAGGATCAACAAAAACAAAAATCTTGTCACCATGGTGAAGAGAAGCAGTTGTGAAATGAGTGACACGGTTGTTAAGAATGCTACAATGGGCATAAATGATGACCAGTCATAAGTGCGAATACCGGTCAAAAGTGCGAGCACCTGTCAGAAATCACTTTATTCAGCCCTCTGGGTAGTCCTTTTGTGCATATGGACTACTCAGAGGGCTGAAAAAGTTATTTTTGACTGGTCCTCGCACTTGTGACCAGTCCTCGAACTTACGACTGTCCTCATATTTTACGTTTTTGCCCTATCTTGTCACCATGGTGAAGAGAAGCAGTTGTGAAATGAGTGACATGGTTTTAAGAATGCTGCATGGGCATAAATGTGAGGATGGTCATAAGTGTGAGGACCAGTCAGAAGTGCGAGGACCTGTCAGAAATGACTTTTTTCAGCCCTCTGAGTAGTCCCTATACAGGGGTGGGCAAATGTGGCCCTTTTACAACCTGTGGACTTCAACTCCCAGAATTCCTGAGACAGCCAAGCTGGGAGAACCCACTCCTGGCTTAGCCTGAGCAAGGCTAGCTAGCAGCCAATTACAAGAAGCTCTCAATTAAAATCAGCTCTCAACTCAAGCTCAGTGCACATGGGATCTCCCTAAACAGTGAGGATTTCTTTGTTTCTTTCTCCCTTTAAGCCCCCCCCCCCCCAGCCCGTTTTTGCTTCCAGGGGGCTGCAGGGAGTCTTGCTAGGCATCCCCCTCATGCCTCTAGCAAGGCTGCCTGCCACTCTTGGGAGCCAAAAAGGGGCACGGGGGAGGGGCGCTGCACCCCCCCCCCCCACGTCCCATTTTGCCTTTAGCAAGCCTGCCTGCCACTCTTGGGAGCCAAAAAGGTGCGGGGGAGGGGTACCGCACCCCCCACGCCCCATTTTGCCTTTAGCAAGCCTCCCTGCCACTCTTGGGAGCCAAAAAGGGGCGCGGGGGAGAGGCGCCGCACCCCCACACACACACCCCATTTTGCCTTTAGCAAGTCTGCCAGCAACCCAGGGAGCCAAAACGGTTGTAGGAAAAAAGGCATTTTTTTCGTGACTCGAATATAAGCCGAGGGGGGCTTTTTTCAGCCTGAAAAACATGCTGAAAAACTCGGCTTATATTCGAGTATATATGGTAATCAGTTTCCGTGCAATGTTGGCTTGGAATCCTGTTGCCACCCAGGAGAACCTTATAATGTTTGTTGATCAGATGTAGCTACTTGCTATAAGTGGAGCTCATTTTTACTTCTGGCCGTAGTACAGGCCTCAAATTAGATTTTGCTTAAACCCATTCCCACTCAATCAGGTTTGAATGTATGTTTTTAATAGAAGCCAGGAGGATATATATATTTTAAAAAATTTATTTGATGATCTATCCCTAAGGCTTCACTGACATTCTTTGTCTTGGTTCTTCATTCTTTAAGAGAGAGTATATCAGATGAGCTGAAAAGCTATAAGCTTTGCTATTTGAACACTCCTAGAAGGAGCAATAAAGTTTTTTTTTAAATTTTGTCTCTCAATCTCATTAATGAAAGAGGAAAATCAAGTGATTAGTAATGATCCCTATTGGTTTGAGAGGAAATCCAATAAGGATCTGGAATTGGGGGAGTTCTCTATGACTCCTTTGTCATGGTCAGCTCACGTTCTGGTAGTCATGAGATTCTCTGGTGCCATCCCTCACCGAGAGAAGAATAAAGTGGTCGGAGGTCATTGAAGAATGAACTCAACTGAACATAGGTGAAAGCTGCTATTAAGTCCTATCTTGTGGTGGTAAAGGTGATGAAGTGACATTACTTATCTGGCCTTATTGTGTTCACAGGTTGCCTCCCAATATCCTTGTTCTGGGTGACCCAAGCCCTTCTAATGCAGATCAGGAACCAGGCAATTTACTTATAAAATTGTGCTGGGGAATTTTCAGAGCAAGTGTCAGACAAAAATCATTTGAATTTTTCCCAGTTAGATGCTGGCTTTGGTACAGGTCCCATAGAAGTGCTTGGAGGAAAGAACTTGCCCAGTTCTTATAAAGAATGGTTTGAATCTGTTGGGCCTGAGGAAATGGATAGGATCCTTATGACTGTGAGCTCAGCCACTTATTCATTAGACCAGTTCCCCTCATGGTTGTACAAGGTTGTCCAGGAAGTGACATGTACAGTAAGGTGGGTTCCAACAGTGGTGAATTCATCCTTGAGAGATAGAGTTGTTCCTTTACCTTGTAAGGAGGTTTTGATTTGTCCCCTCATCAAGGAGCCATTGATAGATCTCACTATACTGGACAACATCTATCTAGTGTCCAACCTATCTTTTTTAAAGGAAAGGTTGTGGAGAAGGTGATTGTGCAGCAGGTTCAGCAGGCCCTGAATGAAGCAGATTATCTGGGCCACTTTCAGCCCAGATTCAGGTTTGAACATGGGACAGAAACAACATTGGTCATGCTTTTGGTTGATCTCCATCAGGAGCGAGTTTGGGATAATGCATCCATCCTGGCTTTTCTTGACTTCTTGGTGGCTTTCGATCATGGTATCCTTTTGGATCGGCGCCATGGGCTGGGAGTGGGTGGCACAGTATTGGGTTGGTTCTCTTTCTTCCTTCAGGACTGATATTGGTTGATGTTGATTGGGAGTGAAAGATCATGCAAACAGTATGTGGGCTCCCTCAGAGTTTGGTACTCTCTCCCCTCCTGTTTAACATTTATATGAAGCCCCTGGGTAAGATTGTTCTCCATTAAGGATGAGTGAGCATACTGATAATACCTAATTATTTCATTTCTGCCCCTGGTGAACTGAGTGATGCTGTGGATGTCTTGTGCCAGTGCCTGAAGGCTGTAAGGGTCTGAAGGGGAACAACCGGCTTTAACTGATTGTTGACAAGATTGAGTTTGGGTCTTAAGGCCTTCCAAATCTTATATTTTGCTATCTTTAGTGCTGTATAGGTCTCACTGCCCCAAACATACCCAGTGCACAATCTTGCAAGTATGAAAGTCCAATTCTCCTTGCCCTTGCCTTGGTAGGTGATAACTTGGGTAGAATTCGTCCTGAGCCTCTTGCTCCACCCACTATGCAGCTGTGGATTATGCTTATCTGACCATTCCCTAGGCAGCACCTGTTCGCCTGGTCTCCCAAGGTCATTCCCTCATATCATTACATTATCTGAGAAATTAGTCTTATTTCTGATGTCAGTGCATGTGCCCAATGTCTTGGCTTCCTGAAACATATATTATCTTAATAGTATTAATACCTTAATAGTGTCATCTTCTTTCTGGCATTTTTTATTTTGTCAGATGAGATTTGTTCAGGTTGCTGGGCAAGAGCCATGGTAGTGAAGCAGTGAGAATGCAGTACTGCTACTTCTGCTGACTGCTGGCTGCCAGCAGTTCAGCCATTTGACTCCCACTGGCTCAAGGTTAACTCAGCCTTCCATCCTTCCGAGGTCGGTAAAATGACCCAGATTGTTAGGAGCAATATGCTGACTCTCTAAACGGCTTAGTGAGGGCTGTAAAGCACTGTGAAGTGGTATATAAGTCTAAGTGCTATTGCTGGTAATATTAAAAGACATCAGATTCCTGTTAAGGGAGACTTTTTACTAATAGTTGGATTTTGTTGTTGAGTTTTCTTTCTTTTTCTTTTTCTTTTTCTTTTTCTTTTTCTTTTTCTTTTTCT
>WNWU01000036.1:13302339-13453833 GCA_012654045.1 Ptyas mucosa
TTTCTTTTTCTTTTTCTTTTTCTTTTTCTTTTTCTTTTTCTTTTTCTTTTTCTTTTTCTTTTTGCAAAGACTTGTTTCAGTTGCCACATGACACTGATAATATGTTGCTTGCTTTAATACTTTTCACATACGATTTGATATATTCTTGGTTTGAGATTCAGCATTAACTTTATGTGGGTTCTTTCTGGATTATTTTATCAAAGCAATTTGCTTGTGAGAAATTACTGCATGAATTTAGCTGAATATGAAGATCCTCACTGACAATTCAACATTTCTCAATTTTTTTCTGAGTGTGTTTGTATTTATTCACAGGTTTATATTTTTAAGAAAAGCTGCCCATTTCCATTCATTTTTTTTCCAGTGGAAAGAGCTGTAGTTTAGTAGCAGAAAACTTGGTTTTTCATGTGCAAAATTTGCTCTTTAGTTACTGATATTTAGGTTCAAGTACCTGAAAAACCTGAGTTTGTGCCATCCGGAAGAGATATGTGGATGGATCAGTGAGGTGACTTATTATAAGGCAGTAGTCATGCATTCCAGCTCTATAGGGCAAGCAGGATGGTCACCATTACCTCATCTCTGTTCTAGGTGAAGGTGATAGGAAGATTGTTTTAAATTTAGATGTGCACAGATAATTACCTTCCTCTTTAGGCTCCTGATTACATTACTCTTGCTTCTCTAGTTTTTAAATGTTTATAATGATTGATGGAGGAAAAAATTACATAGGTCTGGAATAGGGGAAAGTAGCAGGTAAACAGAAGAGAAAAATCATAAATGTTTTTAGCAATTGCTTTCAATATCATGGTGAGAGGGCTGAGATGAAAATAGCTGTGGCTTCTCATCTTTGTCAAGAATGCATCAGGATCAAAATAATAATATCCATTAGGGAAAAAAAATAATTTTTTTAATCAACAGGGGACTGCAAAAAGATGTCTGGCTTTCTTTTCTTTGGCTCAAATGACTACCACTTTAAAGTTCTGAGTTTGTATGAGACAATGAGATTATTGATGTATTGAAGGGCCAACTGTGACATATTTACATGCAGAAAGATATGCATACTTATGTGTGAAAGATTGCACAGGTACATAGATTAACAGATTGAATACTCCTAAGTATTAATCATACTGCATAGATAGTTGAATACTACAGCACTTCTTTGTAATTATATTTATGATTCCATAATATAGCCAGCATTTTATAGTACAGTACTGGTGTTGTTTTGTATTTTAAAAAATGGGATGGATGGGAGGAATTCTTCAACGTATATATCTTCAGTATGTAAAAGAAGTGTTACGTCCTCTGTGTTCATCTGCAAATCAGTAATTATAGACCATACAAAATTTCCCAGAATTTGTTTCCCAGAACAAATGTTCAGATATGGGTTGATTTCAATGTTTTCCATTTCAGAATTGTTAATGGTTGGGGAAAACTGCAGCCAGGTTCCATAGCATGCAATTTGCAGGGTGATGACTGCAGGGCTATTTTACCTGTGAGAGTTGGGTGTATGGATATTTTTCTGGTGGGGTTTCAACAATTTTACTTGCTTTTCCTTTGTGGTAAGGAACAAGCTGGCCCAAGTTGGTGGGCTTGCTAACAGCTTCCTTCCATCTTGACCCATGCTTAGTGCACTCTGCATTGGGTGGTACGGAGCCTTTGCCAGTGTTTCCTCGGTTGCAAAAAGAGCATGTTAAGTGCAGTGTGCTTCCCTTTTCTGATCCCACACAGACACGTCTTCTGCCTCCGAAGATGAAGGTTCGCTCAGGCGCCAGGCTGCCCTATCTGCTGCATTGCATCAGAGCTTACAGAATGCTGAGTCATGGATCAACCGATCTATTCAGGGGTCATCCACATCTTCATCAGCATCTTCTACACTATCCCATGGAGAAGGCAAAGGGACCAGTGGGTCACTAGCTGATGTATTTGCCAATACTCGAATAGGTAGGAGCTGGGGTGGGTGGGATATGGACAGTATAACTTAAACATTTTGAATATTTATTTTTCTGTAAAGCTTTAGAAATCTCCCCAATGTCAAAGCTCAAATTATTTCCAAACTTTTTCTAGAAGTCTGGCAATGTTAAGCATGATTTTGGAGAAAGGACTCCATTGGAAGAGAGGGAAAGAGAAAGAGAAAGGGAGAAGCCTTTTTGTCATAATCACCAT
Organism: Ptyas mucosa; assembly: GCA_012654045.1. Taxonomy (NCBI): domain Eukaryota; kingdom Metazoa; phylum Chordata; class Lepidosauria; order Squamata; family Colubridae; genus Ptyas; species Ptyas mucosa. The sequence continues at coordinate 13,304,497 of WNWU01000036.1, forward strand.
GAAACATTTGCACAGCAGCCTGGCTATTTTTTTTTTAAAAAGGCCACTGGTGTTTCTGATGCTTGGAGCTGCTCTTTATAGCCGGTCATTTCACTTCCAAGCCAGCAGAAGAGAGTATAATAATCCACATGTCCTGTGTTATTGTAGATGTCCGCCCCTTAATCAGTCAGAGGCACTGCCCTTTTTAAAAAAATCTATTGGAAAAATGCTACAATGAGTGACATTGTGAGATCACAGTAGTGAGATCTTGGGGAGAAAAAAAAAGTCAACTTTATCACTCTTATCACCAGGAAGAAATTTTATACCTCTCCAGGGACTGAGTCCTAGTATACAAAACAGGGTTTTTGTTGTTGTTGTTATTGATCTCAGCTCCTTCCAAGAAGGAAAGTAGGAAATGGCCCACCTGTTTTGAGTAATTTTTTTTTTATAAAAGCAAAAAAATTTTTTTTGCTTTTGGGGACCCTGAACCATAGGCCCTGAGCTTCCTAGAGTAGCCCCATGGTGAGAGAGGCAGCAAATAAATTTAACAAACAAATACATTTTCCCCAGCTCAGTAGTACATATTTGTTGGGGCATGTATAGATTTGGATACCCCAGGCTCAGTTTTTTGACGCTCTGAGGTGCTCCCTGCCGCTGGTGCTGCTGTGTGAAATTTTGTAGGGTTTGTTTGGCTCCATCATACGTGTTTCTGTATTAACGTGTCCCAAACAATACTGTTGCATCTCAGGGAGTGCCTGTTTCTTTGTGTGCTGTCTGCTTTGGCTTAATTGATTTCAGACAAGCATTGTGTAAATACTTGGTGTCTCTTAATTGCTGCTTTTTATTTCTTTCAACCTATATGTTGCTGCTGTCTTTCTTCCTTCCTTCCTTCCTTCCTTTCTTACTTACTGGGATGTGACTCATTTTCTAAAATGGAAAACGTTTGTTTTTTTGGGGGGGGGGGGGTTACCTATTTAAAAGTCCATCACCATAAACCACGCTTTCTTCAAATAAAGAGATTCTCATTAAAATGTTCCTTCAAATTGGAACTCATGGCTATTCAGTCGTTGAATAACTGATGTCTCAAATTGATGTTATAAAATGCACCTTTTTCTTTTGTAAGAAACATGTTAGGAATATTAAGAACAGCTAATGAAAAACGAGGTTTCCAGTAATAACATTGCATTTCAATATTTAAAAAAAATACCAATATTTGTAGCTCAAGAGTTACACTGCTGAGTTATTGGTATTCTCTGAGCTTAGTTTTTGCTGACATTACCGAACTAGGTACTATAATATTATATATGCTGCATATAAATGACAGAAAACCGCACACTCACTTGCACTGATGATAATATCTAGTTGAGTAGTGAAATGTCTGCAAGCAAACAAACAAGCTCAGAGAGAACTGAGAACTGCACAATACAGAGACAGGTACTAGTCATCAGCTATAAATATAAGAACATTCTAAAATGTTAGGGCATTTTCACATTTATAAAAGACAGTCATGGTTAGCCTCAAAACAACAGAACCTAATTTAATTGATAAACACAACTCATAGAGACCAGTGGTTAGAAGAACAGAAACTGATTGCTCACTATTTTGAAAAAAATTCAAGCAGTAAAAAATCCCATTTTTGGTTTGACATGTTTCTAGGTCTGAAGTATAATGTAATATCTATATGTGTATAGATACTTGTTCTTGGAAGTATCAAGTTTCTAGTTCTGAACTTCTGAAGCCTTTCTGAAAGCTCGTTTTCATACTGCTTTGGTGGCTGTGTGCCAAATTCAGCACGGATTGACCAAAACTGAATTCAGTGGGTGTTAGTAACAGCAGCAGCAAATATGAAATTATTTCCCCACAGACTGGCATTATCTGATTAAACACTGAGTTTCTTTCTTCTAACCATTGCACACAAATGAGAACTGACTCTTGGACAAAACTGAAGTAGAGGCTATTAGTGATCCGAACACTTCTGAAAAGTGGGCTGAAAAGACTGGCATTAATTTAGAAAGTGCAGCAGTGAAAATCTGACCCTGTTTGAAAGCAGGATGATGTTTCTATTTTATATTTATGCCTCAGTCTATATATTGGAGAGGAACTCTTTGCTGTCCTTCAGTTCCTTATCCAAGTGAAAATATGCATCTACATTTAGAAGTCCAAAACAATTCAACATTAAAATGCAGAAAGCAATTCAGCAAGGTACATATAATACACGTTCTGTCCATCTCAGTAGTTGTACGCTTAATGACTAATAACATTGGTGAGCATAACATTCATTAACAAAGTGAATTGCGTACAAAATTTTAATTTGTGTGGCTTATGATACATGTGTGGATATAAATGAACTTGTATTCTTTGTATATACCAGTGCTGTAATCAGAATATGCTTCCTGTAGAAATTGAATATTTGGCTTCTAATGCTTATATAATCTATTATAATACTATATAGAGAAATGTAATCTGTATAATTATCAATTATTAGTAGTGTATATTTTTTTTCTTGTGTTCAATCACGTCCAGTTCTTAGAGATTGCCTGGAAAAGTCCCTGCAGTTTTCTTGTCAAGGTTTTTCAGAAGTCTTTTGCCATTGGCTCCTTCCAAGGGCTGAGAGAAAGTGACTGGCTCAAGGTCACCCAGCTGGCTCTCAGCAGTGTATTAGAAACAACTACATTGCAATTCAGTAGAAGGAAAGAGAATGATATAAAAGTGTAGAGAGGCTTCGTAGTAATCCTAGTCTAGAATTATTTTAGTCAGTAGTGTCAATATCATTGTTTTTGTTGCAATTTAGAAACTTAGTGAAAATCTGTATGTTTGTAAAAGGATTCAGTTTAAGTTTTTCCTATTACATGCAGTTATCTAGATGAATTGTAGAAGTTAAATGACCTTTTCCCATCACACATTTGCTGAGTTGTATACTGAAGAATCTGAAAGAATCCTGCAGTTCATAATAGTAGTTACTTGGACAAAAATTCTCCTCTTGCCCTTAGGTACAATTCTTACTTAGGCAAGAGAATACATTTGATATGCTGGTGTAGTGTACTTTTTTCCCTGCCTCTTGAACATTGCAATGGACACCTTAAATCAAATTCAGATAGTCCCTTTAACCTTCGAAAAGAGACAGTGCGATCTGTTGGTTACCAAAGAAGAAATGTGAACTGACATGAATAACTAAATGGAAAGTAAAAATGAAACTGAGTATGCATCGTGTTCTCTCTCCTTTTTGGTTTTTGTCAAGACAATTGAACCAAAAACATATACCCTTGCATCAGAGAAGGGAAGAATTGTGAAGGTAACCAGTTTCTTCTTGGGTCATCTTGTAACAAGAAGTAATCTGAATCTGACTTTTCTCCCTTGATTCTCTTTTCAGAGAATTTTTCAGTTCCCCCGGATGTTACCGCAACTACCTCCATGCCCGCCTCTTCGGCACGGCCATCTGCTATTGACCTTCCTCCATCGGGAATAGTGAAGGGCATGCACAAAGCATCCAACCGGTCCAGCCTTATGGACACAGCTGATGGTATATCTGCAGAACCGCAATGCTGTATTGTCCCCCCCCACCCCCCCAAAAAAATAAAATTTAAGCAGGAATCAGGCCATTTAATGTCATAGAATTCTGAAAGGATAACATATGGGAGTTTGGGACTCAAATGGGGGCAGCAGCTGGGGTTCCTGGTAACATGGAATCCTTAGTTCTATCCTCTGTTGCTTCTGTGCAAAAATAACTGTGTGTACTTAAGAAAGAAAAAAGCTTCTGTTATTTAGCTTAACTTTCCAAGACTCCCAGGCTTGACAGCCGCCATGGTTTTATGAGTAGGTTAACTACCTGGAGTAGCATCACAAGGATGGTTTGATGTGTCTTACGATGGAAGATGCCATGTCTACAGAGAAAAGCCTTGCAGTTTTCAAATTAGTCCCAACTAAACTCGTGAACAGGACAGTTAGTCCTGTACAATCACCATGTTGCTAGGATAGGCAGGAAAATGTTGAGATAAGTCTCAATTGGTTTTTCCTTGATAAAGGGAAGGGGAGGGGAAACCAAAAGTACGTAATTTTGTGAAAAACAAAATGGGCTTGCCTTGGTTCTTGAAGGGGTGCAAAGATTACATCATTCAAATTTGAGCAACAACAAAGAAAAGAGGGAGATGGTTTCGGAATAGCCAAAATCAGCCAAGGCACATATTTTATTTAAATTTCTGACACAGTAGGAAATATTCATTAGTAGTATTTTGCTTTCTATTCAGAATCCTATTAAATCCCCAGGTAGGAAGTACACCGAGAGGTTATGTTTTATAATCATTTCTAGAAATATAATACTTTAATACATCTTTTATAGAATGAAAGATAATGATTCTTTTTACAGGCAAAACAAAATTCTTCGAATTGAATATCAGGCAAATGCATTGGCAAAGACTTGAATTGTATTGGCTTTTCTTGATACACTTCTTTACATTTTGTTTCATACTTCTTTGGTTATATGACAAGCTGAGTTATCTATATCTCCGACCCTGTGTAAGAAGAACAAGCTGCCAGAGCCTTTGTCAAATATTTCAGCGAGAGACACATGATCACTTCTCATAATTAATAAGTCTCAACGCATGGAAATCCAGGCCTGACAGTTGGAACTTTAGAGAAGGATAGTTCCTTCTCCAGAGTTTTCACTTCTTAAGAATCAAATAACCATATGCACGCACACTCTGTAGTTTGGCACATGGGAAAAGGACTTTCCATCAGCTAGGTAAAAACTTTAAAGCAACTCCACTTGCCAGTTTAGTACATTATTAAAAATCCAACAGAGGAACCAGAAAAAAAGAAAGCTGCTATTTAAAATAAAACATAGAAAACTTGCTAACTAAAACTATCAAGTGCAATTGTTCCTTGAGGATATTTTTGAGGTTGACACTTCACAGCAGGATCTGGCCCTGATCGTTCACCAGCTGCTTGAAGTCAACGGACCTTCACCAACAGCAGGTTTTCCTTTGAGGTGACGAAGTAGATAGGCAGATATGGAATAACTTCCCCAGAGGAAATTTCAAAATGACAGATTTTCAGATAGTTGATTCATATAGATCCTGTGTAGCACAAGGCTGAATTCTAGGACAATCAACCTGCAGTTCAGTTTTATCTGAGTTTTGGTCTGGATATCCCCAAGAATGTTGTGTGTTTAGGGCAGTGTTTTTCAATCTTAGCAACTTTAAGAAGTCTGGCTAGGGAATTCTAGGTATTGAAATCCACACATCTTAAAAGTTGCCAAGGTTGAGAATCACTGGTTTGGGGTAATGGTTTATAGCAAGAGGGGAAGAGAAACCTATTCTATCACACTAGAACTTTTTTGTGCTTTTCAAAGAACTGGTGATCAGGTCCTTATGCAGTTTTTCAGTTTGTGATTTAGTAACCCAAATTTGGGACATTGCTCTGCTCACCTTTCCCAGAAATTGCAAATATCTTCACTGCCACAACTGGGGCCAGCCTTTCAGTATATGTGTGAGCAGAATATATTTGCTCTTTAAACTCCTGTCTGGTTACCCAGACAGTTCTTGCCGTTGTCAAAAACATAATTTATGCCCAGAGATTTTCCTTTCCTACTCTTTCCTGCTACCCTATTGGTGTTGCTTTGATTTTGTATCCCTGGGAAGAGCCAAAACCTGCTGTCTGATTTGTCATGTTGTCCCACTGTGTGGAATTCCTGTTGCTGCTTATAAGTCAATATTTCTGGGAATTGGACAAAATACACGTCTTTGATATGACTAGGAATGTATGGTTAGAATAATCACAAGTTACTGTCACTTTTATTGTGTTTTCTGAAGAAGAATAAAACGAGCTGTATTATGGATCTCTTTCCATTGTTAATTACCAAATAATGGCTATAGGAGTAAAAGATTAAGAAAGTAAAGTCTGGCATATAAGGAATGAAGTTGTGTTTCTAAATATAATTGGAAAAGTTTTGTTTTCTTTCTGTTAAAAAATTAGTCCTATGTAGTAGAGTACAAATGTCAGCAATAAATTCAATTTTTTGAACAATTTCTTGGATGGATTCTGAACTTCAGAGCCTCTGTCTTTTTAATATTGGATAGTCCCATATTGTGTTTTCTCTGCAGTTGAAGTTGTAGTTTGTATTAATATTTGTGTAAAACAAGTATGTTACTTGTGCAATATCAGCTGCTGAAACCAAAGGCAGATTTTTTTTTCCAGTTCTTAACTCTGCACCTAAATTCCCACAGGATTTCTTGTTTTGTTTTGTGAGAGCTCTGCTTGTCATAGCATGGCTCTTTTCACCCTTGCTCTGTTTCTGTTTTTAGGAAACTGTATTTGCTTTAGAAACGAATTTTGCAGCCAAAAAAAGATAGCTGATTTCACATGTGTGAATTAAACATATTTATTAAAAAATTGGGATTGCTCCTTTTGAGGTCAAAAGTACAAAGGCAAAGCAACTGCTTTATATGTTTTACTCCTACAGCCATGTGTGGTATTTTTAAAAATGCTTTTTGTTATTGCTCATTTATTGAGCTAGTTCCATCTCTAGAGAAGTGATTTTGTCCCACTTTTCAGCGCAACTGCTTTCCATGTTTAAAAAAATGTATAATTGTTAGGTGTCCTACTTTACATGTAAAACGCCTGTTCTGGTGGAATTTGCATACTTAAAGATTGGGGGGGGGACCCTAAATTATTGTAGCTGTAGGACTTTTGCTACAAGTAATCCTTGATCAATAATGGTAATTGGGACCCAGAATTTCTGTCACTAAACAGTGTGTTATGTGACCACATTGCTTAGAGATGGACCAGTCCCTTTTGCCATCATTAATTGAATCTTGCTGGTCATTAGGTAAAGTCCCAACCTGATTCTAGCCATTCCTAGCTTGGTTCCTTCCAGACCCAAGCCTCAGTAAGAGTCTGCTTCTTCTTGAGCTTCCCCTTACCAGCTATATTTGCATGCACCATCTCTGCCCATTTGACTGCCTTGCACAGTGATACTCCTCAGCAGAGATGGCAGTGTTACACTGGGGCTGAAACAGAGAGGCCTATGGCTTTCAACAGCTGCCACCATCCCTGGGCCTCTATTTTAGAACCACCCACCACCACTACTTAGAAGTGCCACCTCAAACCTCTTGCTGTAGTTGGCCACCAAGAGCCCCCAATGCAAAATCCCAGCTGCCCCACCAATCTGCACTCCACTGGGTCTTGCACTCAGCTGACCTTCTTCATTATCTTCCTCCCACCACTGACAAGGCATGACTGGCCTGGCCCTATGCAAAGCAGGTGCTGGCCGTTCCATGCTTTCTTTCTGGTGCCATGTACATCCTTCTCACAATGCTTCGTAAAGATTGTGAAACATTCCATTTATAACAGGAGTGTCAAATTCAAGGCCCGCGGGCCAGATCTGATCCACGGAGTGCTTAGATCTGGCCTGCGGGGCCATCCTATAAAATAGTGAAGGACCAACTCGTGGTGCCTCTGCCAGTGAAAACGGAGCTCGGGAGGGCCGTGCGTGGCCCTCCCGAGCTCTGTTTTCATTGGCAGAGGCACCACGAGTTGATCTTTCACTATTTATAGGATGGCCCTGCAGGCCAGATCTAAGCTCCTTTTCACTGGCAGAGGACTGCAGGAGGATGCCCCTGCCTGGACCACCACGGGTGCCCCCAACACGAGTGATGTTGAGCTAGCCACACCCACCCTGGCTATGCCCACCTGGCCTCCCGAGGTCAAACACAACCTTGATGTGGCCCTCAATGAAATTGAGTTTGACACTCCTGGTTTATAATAACTTACAAAAATTGTATACATTTTGAGGCCTGAGCGTACGTGCCAATCGTTCAGTACCGATGTACCTTTGAACGGTCGCTGAACAAATGAGCATTAAACAAGAATTCCCTGTATTTATGTGATAGGCTGTTCATGCTTTGGAAATGATTCAGAAGAAGTGCTTCAGACCATAAGCACATCTGCCTGCTATTCACTGAAGCAGCTTAATTTTTTTCATGCCTTCTACTGAAACCTGAAAAAAAGATCCTGCTGCTTTAAGGAACCTGCTTATTAAAGGTGACTGTTAAAGCAGAGACACTTTTTTCCTCACATTCATGCAGAATCCTGAAAAGAAATGAGGGTTCTTTAATGAAAGCAGAATTGTGCGGTGCAATGATTTTTGAAGTATGTAAAGCCTTTGAAGATAATTGTCTAGCTTTTGATAAGTCTCTAGTTGTCCTTGCACCCTCTGGTGGCCACGTCTTAAGGCAGTATTAGCAAAATAGCCTTGACTGCAGCTGTATCCATTCAGCCAAACATTTCTGATCAGCTAGGAATTGAGGTCTGAAAAGTATTGATAAATGCCATGATTTGTAGCCCTAGCAGAAACAGAAGGTATCTTATGATAACATCCACCGTAAGACATAATAAACCTATATATCCTGTGTGATGCCAATATTAATGGTAGATTCGAAAAGCAGAAAAATAATCAATAATTAGGAAAACATCTTCTGAAATATTCAGTTTACTCTATATTTGGACTTCATCCCAAATATAAGATATCTTTATATATCAGAAAGATTATGTAATTTCTCTAAAATTACAATTACCCATATTTTACAATGGCTCTCATTTCTAAACTTGCAAAAATCTGGATGGCAACAACACTGGAGTTCTTTTGTCAAGTGGTCAGCCAGATTTTTGTAGCCCAGCTATTATAGGTCTACGTTTGCTCATATTTGATGTATTTCTGATAAACTGAACTCATTTCCTATGCTGTAGGTGTCCCTGTAAATAGCAGAGTCTCCACAAAAATCCAGCAGCTACTCAATACTCTGAAGCGACCTAAACGGCCACCTCTGAAGGAGTTCTTTGTGGATGATTTTGAAGAAATTGTGGAAGGTATATGAATTGGGTATCTTTCCATATAGTGGAACTATATAGTGTGGCTATTATCATATACCAGTGCATCTCAATCTCTTTTTTCTCACTTTTGCATGTTTACTTTAAGTCTTAAAGTCCATTAATTAATTAAAAATCTTTTCCTTGGCCAAGTGTTGAGAAAAATTTATGAGATAACCATCTCAGATCAACAGAAGACCCACTAAATGACTAGGGACACATGGAATATGAAGCTGTTGATTCCAATGCCAAGTTTATTTAAAAGGGTGTTTAGTAGAAGGTATGCCTTCATGGACAGATGTAATATTGTCCTATAAAAATATTCATATAGAATAAATATTCTTTGAAAGTCAAATTCTTTGAATTAAAATTACCTGATATGTTGGGTTTTTTGGGGGGGAATTAATAAAACACATTTTGTCTCTTCTTGGCATAGTTATTTCTTTGTTCCTTATTCCATCATCTACTCCCATTTCAGAATTTTCTGCCCTGTTGCTCTATATAAGGAATAGTTTCTCTTTATTTCTAAAAATTACAATCTTCTTTGCTTCTCTAAATACCAGACAGTTTGTCCCAATTTTTCTTGTCCTCTTCTATCTTTGGTGTATTTTTTTTAACTCAAGCCCTATTTCTAATCTGTTTGATTGAGAGTTAAAATTTTCTGGATATGAATTTTAAACTTGGTATTCTATATTACATCTAGTATGTGGTTCATGCTATACAATATAATTATACAGTAGCAGCAAGCGTAATAGTAGGTTTCTACCAAATGCAGTTGGATTAACAATATGGTTTTCTAGGTTTGAAAGCACACGCATTTCCTATCTCCTATTGTGAGACGTTTTTCCTTAGCAACAAATATATTCAAATTGCTTTGGCCTTTAACAATAGATTTCAAAACCCTAATTATTAGAACCATTGGAGGGGAAGAGTGGGGAATCTTTTGCATCACTAATAGGGAGGAATGTAGAGTTTATTAGCATTTTTAGAACATTGTTCCATTTTGTGAATGGTTTTAACATTTGATTGGATGATGTTTTCTTTGTAGTTCCACAGCCAGATCCTAATCAGCCCAGGCCTGAGGGGCGTCAGATGACACCTGTGAAGGGAGAACCCTTGGGTGTAGTTTGCAATTGGCCTCCTGCTTTAGAAGCAGCTCTGCAACGCTGGGGAACAACACAGGCCAAGTGTCCTTGTTTGACAGCCCTGGATGTCTCTGGGAAACCCGTCTACACGTTGACATACGGTGAGTTCCATTAGCTCGATGGTCTTCATGTTTTACCGTACATATCTCTATATTGAGCCACGGTGGTTAGAATGCAGTACTGCAGGCTACTTCTGCTGACTTCTGGCTGCCTGCAATTTGGCAGTTCGAGTCTCACCAGGCTCAAAATTGATTCAGCCTTCCATCCTTCCAAGGTGTGTATAATGAGGACTCAGATTGTTGGGGGCAATAGGCTGACTCTTTAAACTGTTTAGAGAGGGCTGTAAAACACTGTGAAGTGGTATATATGCCTAAGTGCTATTGCTATTGCTATCTCTTTGAGTTTATCTGCTTTGCTTGATGCATTAAGCAGTTAATTGATGAAGTAGTGTTTTGCTAATCTGCATTCATTCTGCCCTGCATGGACATTAGGCTTTCGTCTAATGTATACAGCATATATAGATTATATATAGTTATAGTAGATACCGGTAGTTGCATCTATGATAACCATAGCACAAATTGTGTATTAAGTTTCACCAAATAGTTCAGCAGATCAATACAGATTGGATACCTTAAAAGAAAAAACAGGTAATCCAAAGTAATGAGAACACTGTTACTATTCTGTTTTGTAGATTTAAATTGTGATAGGTTTAGATTTTATTTGAGATATAGCAAAAACATGTATGTTTGTGTATCATTAGGTATACAGCATCTCTATTGGCTACTTTCTGCTCCATAGCAAATAAAGTCTCATTCGGGATGGTCAGCAGCTATTACTCTCTGGCTGGCATTACAGGGAAGAACACAATGCTAAGAAAATTCTTGCCTCTCTTGGCTGTCAACCCCAATTTTATTCACAGGACAACTCGATTTACTTCATTAAGATTATTCATCTGAGGCACTTATCTTTTTGGGCCAAAGTGAATGGCAGTTAAGTTCGCATAGCCTTTTCAGTGGTCTAAACCTGAACCATTCTGTAGGTGCTCCTTTTTATTGTGCCTAAGACATCATTTTTCTCATGCGTTTATCAGGGTTTAGCTGCTGAATTTAAATTTTTGGGACCCTTTTCCCCTTCATGCTGCAAACCGAGTCAGATATCATGGTTGAAATATGAATGCACTTCTTTGATAAATAATAAATATTATGTATGTATATAATACTGTTGCTAATGCCACGAATGTGTTGATTGCTTTTTCTCTTTATTCCAGGCAAACTGTGGAGCAGAAGCCTTAAGTTAGCATATACACTATTGAACAAGCTGGGCACCAAAAACGAGCCTGTATTGAAACCTGGAGACAGGGTAAGATGCTTTACCTTCTAACTTGCACTTCTTATGATAAGCAAAGTGATCAATCAGGTGTACAGGTAGTTCTCACTTAACAGTAATCGGGACTACAATTTTCATTGCTAAGTGATGCGGTTGTAAAACGTGATGTCATGTGACTGCATTGCTTAGTGACAGTAATCTGGCAGTCCCACTATTGCCTGGAGGGGGAGGTGCTGGGTTGGCCAGAACTTTGGGGACCAGTTTTAGGTACAGATAGTTCTCGACTTAATGACCACAGTTGAGCTCAAAATTTCCATTGCTAAGCAAGACAATTGTTAAGTGAGTTTTATCCCATTTTACAACCATTCTTGCCACCGTTGTTAAGAAAATCACTGCAGCTTTAAATTAGTCATATGGTTGTTGAATGAATCTGGTTTTATTTATTTATTTATTTATTGAATTTATATTGCTACCTATTCGCACATGGTGACTCAAGGCAGCTTACAGAATATAAAACTTCATTTAAATCATTAAAACTAGTAAAAAAGAATCAAATAAATTAATATAATATAATATATAGTATAACCAATCCCCACCATTTTCCCATTGACTTTGCTTGTCAGAAGGTGACAAAGGATCACATGACCCTGGGACACTGCAGTAGTCAAATTCAGACCGTTGCACACCTTCTGAATTTTTATCATGTGACCATGAGGATGCTACAGTGGTCATAAGTATGAAAAACTTAAACATAAGTTACTTTATGTACAAGAGGTTGTTAGCCAAGCACTATCTGTATAACCCACCTATTATAATTGGTAGAACTGGTTTTTTTTGGTGAATAACCTTGTGAAAGCTGCTCGTGTATTTTGTTCAATTAAAATATCTACTTTTACCTGTTAAAAGTAATGGTCAAAACATGAATGTTGTTTAATTGTGGCTGTGCACCGCCCTGAGTCCCTCGGGAGAAGGGCGGTATAAAAATTTAAATAATAAATAAATAATGAATGTTGTTTTCCCTTCTTTCTCTAATGAAGTATTTTTGTGAATCACAGGTAGCCCTTGTTTATCCCAACAACGATCCTGTCATGTTCATGGTGGCATTCTATGGCTGTTTGCTGGCTGAAGTCCTCCCAGTGCCGATTGAGGTGCCTCTAACCCGAAAGGTAATAGTGATTGATCATAGAGGAGTCATAAGCCGTGAGTGCAAATAAAAAACAAACAAGTTGTTGCTCTTAGATGCACTTACATTCTTGAGGTTTCCACCAGTTGTTCCTTTGCTAGGTTCCTAGGCTTGCAAAGAGATGTTCAAGTGTTCCTCCATTCCACAGCTATTATATAGACAAACTCACAAAACCATGGAATCTTTCCCTGTATATTCATTGTGCATGCAGATATAGTGTGAAATAGGAGAAGAATCTCAGAATTAAGCACTTTGTTAAAATAAAATAGTGGGGACACTGGTGTCTATAGCTACGGAATAGCCTACTTTTTTCACTGTTCAATCTTAATTTTATTAAAACTGAAATGTGTAAAAATGTCAAACTTCCATTAAAGATTCCATTGAGTTTTAGAGTACAGTAGTCACATAAGGGAAGGGTAGATCCTTCGGTCATTGTTATTATGTTTTACGCATTATTGTGCTTGTTTAAAGTTTGACATTTTTACACATTTCAGTTTTAATAAAATTAAGATTGAACAGTGAAAAAAAGTAGGCTATTCCATAGCTATGTTAATTGTTATGCCAAAAGAACAAATTTATTTAATTTGAACAATAGTCTGAAAGTAAACTTTTATTGAAACTCTTTTTCTTATTAAAGAGATTGCAATTTAGATAACAAGCTGCGTTTACTAAAGAGTCAAATTTTAGGCAATTTTATGCTTTTCTACAATTGATACTATTCTCAAACCACAATCTGGATATGTGCATTTGCTCTGTCACAATGTCCCAACGTTACTATCCATTTAGTAATACTTTACTAAAATATAAGTTTTGTGTGGTCAAAAGTGACACTGGTTACTAGTCTGCAAATCATAGTTGTTCCCTTCCTTTTCTTCAGGATGCTGGTGGCCAGCAGATTGGCTTTCTACTGGGTAGTTGTGGCATTGCTTTGGCCCTCACCACTGAAGTTTGCCTGAAGGGACTCCCCAAAACACAAAATGGAGAAATTGTGCAATTCAAGGGTTTGTTATATTTAAAATGTTTTTTAAATATATTTTTTAAAAAGTAATGAAAATGGTTGCCTACATCTACTTCTCCACCAATTGTAGAATAAATAAAGTAATTGACCTAAATATAGTTCATTGTAAGTGTACTTGGTATAAGCAGGTTATGAATCTAACTATCACAAAAATATATAGCATCTGTCATTCCTCTAGCGGAGGAATCATTAGATTGTTAGGCCTCAAAAATTAGAACTAACTATACTTCTGCTGTTGAGCCCACCAACCACAGTATCTTTCATAATGGGAACGAATTGTTGTCCTGTGACTTTGAACACAAAATAGCGAAGCTCTAAATAGCTTACACATTGAGTATCACTTCATGCTATGAAAATAATATGGTCTGCTTATTTTTTTCTCAGTTTCACATATTTGTAAACAGCTGGTGCATAGCAACTTCATCCGATACAATTATGGAAAAATATATATATTTTTAAAAAAAGACTTTCATTATCACAATTATTTCTGTGCAAAGAGAGTTTCTGAGAAATCTGCCGGTCTTCTGAGACAGCCCTAATTTCAACATTCCTTTTGTGGTTCACAGTAATCTCTACTCTGTCTATGTATTGTATACATAGTACTCTGTCTATGCATGGTTATTGCCTGTTTCCTTTTAAATTAACTTTTCCTGAGGATTAGACATCAGACATTAAGAAAATGGGGGAACTGAATTTGCGGTAGCAAGCTGCTTCTGAATGAGCCAAGTCCCCATGATTTGTACTGTAAGTGCAACCCTAACAGCTTGTGACCTAAAATTTGAGTTTCTTTTTTGGTTCTAGGTTGGCCAAGGCTCAAGTGGGTAGTTACAGATTCCAAGTACCTCTCCAAAACACCAAAGGATTGGCAGCCCAACATTTCAAATGCAGGGACCGAGCCAGCTTATATTGAGGTATATTGGCGCAAATGGGATTTGACAAAATAAAATATGTTACGATTGTTAATACATTTAGGTCATTGCAAATATTTTATGCAGCAGGTATGTCCTCTTTTTCTTGAAAATGTCTGCTTTAAAATTAATTTAGATTTTGTTCATAATCTCAGTCCATGTCTCATAGGGGATTAACAAACGTGACACAAATATTTAAATATTGAAAACACACTTCATCTGGAACCAAGGAGGCAAAATTATTGAACACCTCCTCAGTGTTTAGCATGTTTAAAATCAAGAATTGCATACCTTTCCAGTATAGCAGCATTTTGGTGTGCCTTATCTGATTTGGGCTTTATGGAGAATGTATCGTTTGCTGAACTAGTAGCTAACCTTACAGTGTAAGTAAACATTCTACACTTATAGCAGATTTCCTCTCCCTATTTTTTTTTATCTGATAGATCTTTTCTGTGCTAAGAATTGCAGAAACCTATGTCACAAATTTCCTACATTTATTTAGAACGAAGATGATGTAAGGGAAGAAAATTCAGGCTTACATTTTTTGTATTGTGATCAACACTGAATATTTTTGTAGGTGCACTGCACTACACAAGCACACAAGCACGGTCATGAAAAGAGAGAAAGACCAATGTATCTTTATGAATCACGATGTAAATATAACTATAGTGATTCCGGATAGAGGAAGTTTAATTGACAATGTTAATATTCTTTTTTCCAGTATAAGACCAGCAAGGAGGGGAGCGTGATGGGTGTAACTGTGTCCCGAATTGCTCTCTTGTCTCATTGTCAGGCTCTGTCTCAAGCATGCAACTACTCGGAAGGTGAGCCCTATGATACTTCTCATACTACATATGAGGCTAAATAATTTCCCTTAGAAGGCAAAGACAAATTGCATTGGGGGAGGGGGTGGCCATATAAAGTGAATGGATGAATTTTCAATATCTAGATCTATATATCTATAGCTATATATCTATATCGATATCTGTCTGTCTGTATCTCTCTACCTACCTATCTCTCTCTGTGTGTGTATGTGTGATAGTTCTTGTCTGCATAATCACATATTGGTATAAATTATTCTGGGAAACAGTTTGGGGCTGGTAGTAATAGCCATTTTTATTTTGATAAGGATATTTTCTTCTCTCTAGACATATTGCCTTCCTGCCTCTTTCATTTCAAGCGTGCTGAATTTTAAGAAAACATATTAAAGTACCATTGCTGCAAAATTCAAAGAAATTAAAATAAAATGTGTTATTTATAAATGAAATACTGTTTTAACCTTTTTTTGGTTGGGATCCCAGAGGTGTTTATTGCTATTGCTATTGCCAATGCAGGCCGATATGTGAATTTTTCCCCCTTTCTTTCATATCCCCCGGAATCACTCAATAATGAGATGGGCAGCATATAAATCAAATGAACAAATAAATAAATAAATAAATATCTGCCAGATGGACATAAACAAGCTTTCCTAGTTCCTGATTGTCGTTTTCACTGAGGATATTTATTTTCTTTTTATGTATCCTGCCTTTATTATTTTTACAAATAACTGAAACCGGTGAACATATCCAAAACACCCTCTTCCTCCTCTTTTCCCCATAACAACCCTGTGAGTTGGGTTGAGCTGAGAGAGGGAGAGAGACTGGCCCAAAGTCACCCTACTGGCCTTCAGGGCTCAGGTGGGACTAGAACTCACGATCTCCCATTTTGTAGCCTGATGACTAGATCAAATTTGCTAATTTCCCACTGAAATATTTACTGAAGCTATACAGTTACATTGGTTTCTGTGCCAATTCACAATGACGTCAAAATAACAAAACATCCGTTGCGATGTCACAATGCACCACAATGCACGTGCTCTCTCTTAAGTACCTGCATGGACCTTTGTGATGCAAGTATAAAAACAATGGTGTTTGCATCACTTACTCAATCTTTGTCTGTTCCGATGAATGCCGAAAAGAGGCTAATACCAGATTGTAACCCAAGTTTCTTATAGACATTGAAACCAAAGACAACTATAGGCTTTTTTATTTTTCTTCTGATAAAAAGAACCCAATTTTTGCAGCAGAGTTGTGTATTTTGAATTTCAAAAGTATTGTTACATTTGTTTTAGGTGAAACACTAGTGAATGTCCTGGATTTTAAAAAGGATGCAGGATTGTGGCACAGCATGCTAACGGTGAGTCGGTCTTTTGAGGGTATTTTCACAAATACCACTAAAACTAAGCTTAGTGTTAAAAATGACGGAACCTTTAAAAATGGCGTGATCATGGTCTGATGAACAATTGAAAAAGGGATCTTGTAATTAAAGTTTTTACTTAGAATAAGAGATGGACAACCTTTTGGCAACCATAACACCATTTAATTTTTCTTTCTGAGATGGTGATAGCTCCATAGGAACCAACATGAAGCTACATCATATATGTGGAAAAGGGCTGAGATGTCTGTTTTTACAGGTTTTAATCTTTGTGGGATCCCATTATGGTATTCATGTATTTCCCTGCTCAAAATGTCACAGATTATTTTGATTGCTGACAGATAGTAGTTCCCCCACCAAATGGTGGCGGTATGGCCAGAGAAGCCTCAGAAGGTCATATCAAACTGGTTTTGAGGGGCTGAGAGTGGCAATGGGCACTGGATTTGCCTGCTTGTAAGTTAGTCTCCCTCCCTCTGTATTCTAAGTTAGAATAAGATGTTCCTATTCCTTGAGATATATTTCTTTCATTCTTTTGTTGTGTTTGCATTGTGATTTTTCTGTGAAACAATGCTCAGGTAAGGTTATCACACTTATGACCATGTAATAGAATGATCTATAATGGAACATGAAATAGCTGCATCCCTAAAAGTCAATCTGGGCAAAGGCATTGTCTAAATAATAAAGTTTTCTTTGTAAAAGAAGGCTGATGGAGATTAGGCTAGCCAAAGCCAATTTAGGAGTTTGGGAACTATATAGGTAGTTCTCGGCTTACAACAGTTCATTTAATGACCATTCAAAGTTACAATGTCTCTGAAAAAGTGAGTTATGACTGTTTTCCCACACTTACGACCTTTGTAGCATCCACATGGTCACATGACTTACATTTTGGATGCCACATCCAAAACAACTGGACTCACATTTATGACGATTGCAGTATTTCGGAGTCAGAAGGCCTTTCGTGATCTTCTGACAAGCAAAGTCAGTGAGGAAACCAGATTCACTTAACAACCGTCTTACTAATTTAACAGTTGCAGTGATTCACTTAACAAAGGTGGCAAGAAAAGTCGTAAAATGGGGCAAAATTCACTTAAGAAATTCCTCATTTAACAACAGAAATTTTGGGCTCAATTGTGGTCGTAAATTAAGGACTACCTGTATTAGAAAGCAATCACTCTAATTCTCACTAAAAGCTTGAAAAGCTTCTCTCAATGCCCTGGCGCGGTTAGAGAATGTGGGTTTTCACATAATTGGGTCCTGTGGAATTTGTGTCTGTACCAAGTCAATCTGTTGAAATAGGGGAATTGTTTTCTGTATTTGATTGGTGCTAATCTAGACTACGGCTGAAGTAGGAAATGTCACACTACAGCATGCTTTACTGGGGCAACCCTTGACATTTCAACAAACGAGTGCAGTGTGCAGAGTAAAACTGTTTGGGGATCCAGCTTTTGAAATAATGACCCAAATCTGAACAGAACCTTCTGATGATCAGGAAACATAGCTTCAGGTGAACCAATTGCATAAAAGTTTTCAGGACCTGTGCGTTGTTGTTGTGGTTGTTTGTCTTCCTGGGTGAAGTACTTTTTGATCTGTATCTTTTGTTGTTATTTTGATAACAATAGTATCGCTTTTTGTTTTTTTCAGAGTGTAATGAACAAGCTGCACACCGTCAGCGTGCCCTATGCAGTGATGAAAACCTGCCCTCTTTCTTGGGCACAGAGAGTTCACACTCACAAAGGTAGTGTGGATATTGAATTGCATGATTGATTATCTCTAGTATTTTTAGCACCTGCAAAAATGAATGGGGCAGGTGATATTTAAGAACTCTCAAGAGACCTCTAATCCTATTCCAGTTCTCTTATAGACAGATGTTGGGGGTGGGTGGTGGGTGGTACGGGACTGATAATAGGTATTGAGCTATGAAATTAAAAGCATATTACCAGGATCCAGGATCCATCTGCACCACTGCTTTGGTTATCCCAGGTTGCTTCCTTTTTTCACCGAATAGTCCTAGATCCTTTTGGTAAACAAATTTCCTTTTCCCAAGTCTGCCTTGGTTCTAAAAAAGTATCCATATATTAAACCTTTTCATTTGTTTTTCAGATTTGGAGAACATCCTTGTGGCTGGTTCTCATAAATATGCCTGTGTTTCTGTGTATTGATTTCTACTTTTTTTTCTGTCCTGGATTTGCAGCTAAAGTAGCTTTGGTGAAATGTCGAGATTTGCACTGGGCCATGATGGCTCACCGGGACCAAAGAGACGTCAGCTTAAGTTCCCTACGGATGCTGATTGTAACTGATGGTGCTAATCCTTGTGAGTAGGCCTTGATAGTATTGCCTGCTTGTTAAACAGATTTTCTCCCTGAATTTCTCTGATGTCTGTATGAGTGAGAGGATGAGTGAAAGGGTTGGGCATTCACCAAAGAAGAGACTGCATCCTCCTTGAAAATGTGTATTCATTTTTCATTCTCCCATTCCTTTCAAACTACAAAAATAGAAAGGCAAATGTGTGTTAAACAGCTGTTTGCTTTCTTCCACAGTCCTGATATACAGGCTGTTTGTCATACATTTTATGAACGTATGGCAAACATTTAAATAATGTACACTTGCATCGAACACTGAGATGCTGAATCTAAATTGGTAGTCCTTCAGTCTTTGATGAACAATGCAAGGGTTTGAATTTGCACAGTTCATCAAAGACTGAAGGACTACCAGATTAGATTCAGTATCTCAGCATTCGATGAGGACTTTCCTCTGATTCTGACTTTTTATTTCGCGAAGGATTTCTAACCTATCTTTCCTGAGTGTCCAGGGCAGATGGTATCACTAAAGCCAACATCCAGGGCATTATATTATATTTTAATATATTTATATACGAGTAATAAATAGATGAGATTGCTTTGTATACAAAGCTCACTTTTGTTAGACATAGGAGAGTGAAATGGCAGTCATCACTGTCCCTGAAGCAAGTTTTACCTTTCCTTGTCTTAAGAAGAGTTAAATGGTGTCATGCTGAATGGTATCAGCAAAGTGGTAAAATAAATGATGGAGAGATAAAAGCACTTCTTAGCCTCAGATTGTGAATAGCTTGCATTCTACTTCCAATCTTCAGTGAAACAATCAAAGTTGTGCAGAATTCATAGAAAAATTGTATCATTAAAGGGGAAAGGTGGAAATATTCCTCTAAAAGGAATTTTAAAAACCAAATAGCTTTAATGGGCCACCTAAGGGAAGGAAGCAGGAGGGCCAGCCTAACTGTGTTTGAATTGTACATGAGAAATGATCCAAAGGTCTTTGAAAAAA
Organism: Ptyas mucosa; assembly: GCA_012654045.1. Taxonomy (NCBI): domain Eukaryota; kingdom Metazoa; phylum Chordata; class Lepidosauria; order Squamata; family Colubridae; genus Ptyas; species Ptyas mucosa. Next base: position 13,324,411 of record WNWU01000036.1, read on the forward strand.
ATGAACAACAGATTTTCATGGGATTCCAGCTGCTCAGTGGGCTTAATGAATTGTCTGCCCAGATGGTGCTAGGAAGAAATGAGATTTGAATGCAGTTATGATTTCTGGATCAAGTGGAGGCAGGGAGACTGCAGCAGGGATATGTGTGTGTCGCTCTTTTCTGGACAGGATGCAATCTCTTATTTGAAATTGTATTTTATGATTCAGAAAGAATCTGCAAAAGCTTCTAGCTGTGCAAGCCATTATTCAGAATTGCATTCTATATTTGGGGCTAAAATTAGTTCTGGTAATTTCTTTTTGGATGCCGGGGAAAAAATAAACAGGTGGAAGGTGATTTGATTTTGCGTTGCATAATCCAGCATTTGCAGTTTTATTTCTGCAAGAGTTTATTAAGCTTTGTGCATGGTTGATCTACGGACAATCCCTCTGCAAATGATGATGTAAGATGCTCAAAGTTCAAGTCTACATTACAGCATTGTAATTAAATGAAGCAGTTCAATTTTAGAAAGAGGTACTCTATTACAGCAATTACACATATGTGCAGTGCATTAAATCTTTTAGAAAACAAATTACATTTAGAGGTCTTATAAATAGCAGTCATCATGGCTTTTAAAGAAGCCTTTGTGTTTCTGTTATCAAGCCCTAATTCACTATTTCAAATAAGAATGTAATTGCTTTCCAGGGTCTGTGTCCTCGTGTGATGCTTTCCTGAGTCTATTCCAGAACTACGGGCTTAAACCAGAGGCAATATGTCCTTGTGCTACTTCTCCTGAAGCAATGACAGTGGCTATCCGGAGGTAAAATTGGATCTCGCTTTTCCAGGACATTTCCATTATCTGCTAAAGAGATACTATTAATTTACATTTCATGTACTGTATCATTTCTTATCTGGCATTTCAGAAGCTAAAATTAGATTCCTTTCTTGAACAGCTACTTCACTATTAAATAACTGATCTTCTCTTTGTACGACAAATCCTTATAACATCTTTATGATCAATACATCCATACTGAACATTGAATGGAGAGACAAAAATTCTGAATGGAGAACAAAGTACAATGAAGGAAAAATGTTTTTGTAATGAATGTATGAAATTGCAGAACTATGAAAACATCTTCAATGTTTTCTGTTTTGCTATTTTTTATTTTACACTGGCTTATATCATGCAGAATATATCAAGGATTTTTTTGGGGGGGGGGGGGGGGTGGTTTCCAGTTATCCATATCTTATGCAAATCAGTTGCATACTGTAATTTAATTTAAAGATTGTAATGGATGTTTGTCAGCTTATATTTTGCTCATATAATGAATTTTCTCACAGTCTAGCAAGTGATTATAATTTTTTGCTATCGTTACCTGAAAGCAAACATTCAATAGAACTGTGTTTCCTAAATGAATTTATGCACAGGAGGCTCCTTAGCCATTATTCTGTGGAATTTACTGTGTCAGTTCCTTTCCAAATACTTGGTTCTGATGGGAATTGTAAACACACAGATGACTAGAAAAGCTATCTGAAAATAATTTCAAAATGATGGAATCCACCAGTCTATTACCTTATGGCGTAGGGCAGGGGTGGGCAAATGTGGCTCTTTTACAACCTGTGGAATTCTGGGAGTTGAAGTCCACAGGTTGTAAAAAAGCCACATTTTTCCACCCCTGGCGTAGGGATAAGAATAAGTGAGATAAATTCAACTTTTTTCCTGTAGGAAAATCTCAAGCTCCAGGCAAGTGGATCCAGTTACAAAATTGTGCCTTAAAATATGGAGCCAGGTGCAGAATTAGTTCCTTTTTTTGCAGCTTTTGTAAATTAATGGGAATTGGAAATTCAGCCCGGTGTATGGCAAAACACCCAGTGATTTACTCATAGATTCTGATTCATCTTCGCACAACTTTGTGGTCATAATGGCATCTGCCTTTCTTTTCAGACCTGGTGTTCCCGGGGCACCTTTGCCTGGAAGAGCTATCTTATCAATGAATGGTCTGAGCTATGGCGTCATTCGTGTAAATACAGAAGATAAGAATTCTGCTCTCACCATACAGGATGTTGGTCATGTTATGCCAGGTGGTAAGTGTCCTTGGAGTGGAAAGATAAATTACACAGGCTCTCCGATTGCTTTCTTCAAGGTCCTGCTAAGAGACAAGCTCCATTTGGATCCTCCTGCCCCAGAACTGTTTGCACTCCAGAGTTTTCTTTTAAGAATTGCAATTGAATTTTAAAAATCTGCATTTAAGCTTGCCTTCTTTCATTTTCCCTTCCCTTTCTTTTTGTGCTTGTGCATCTGTGTGCATAGGCTGTCTTTTGGAATATAATCTTTAGGTTGTAGATTTGAGCGCTCCCTTCTTTCTATTTACTGTGTGTGCCATTTTAAGAGCCTTTTTGGTTGAAGAGTAAAGGAAATGTGTGCTTAGATTAAATAAATAATAGGAGTAAAGCATCCCTAATGCAAACCACATAGCTTACTTTGCTACTGCTGGAGCCCCAGCTGCTGGGTATAATCCTTTGCTGTTGCACTCTTGAGCCTCTGCATGCTGACAACAGATCTCTTCATCTACTTGGATATTCAAGTCTTTTGAGGCTTATTTAATTCACTGAGTAAGAAAATGGGACATTGTGTTTGCCTAATCTTTCTTCTGCTTAGGGTTCACATTACCTTGGTTTTAGGGCCCTATTGGGGGTTCCCGCATGCTTGCAGCTAATTCTCCATCTCCGCCCCTTCCTCCTATCCTGTGTGCAGAAGTCTGAAAATATGCAGAGTAAGTGAAATAGCTTTTGCACGAACAGAATTCCGGAAGCAGGCTTTTTCAGGCAGGGGGAAAAAATGTCCAAGTGCTTTGTTTGACTCAAATGTTTCAAACAGCAAATACAACTGTGGGCACTAACAGTGATTTAAATATGCGGTTTGCTTTCTATATAATAGGCAACCATATTGTGCACTGAATCCTTGGAACGCATTCAGCTCCCATTGTATTTCATTTCCTGTCTTCTTAAATATCTTCTGTATTTTCAGCTAAATTCCTGTCCTTGTGTCAGGTGAGGACTTTTATAATAGCATGTGATTTGTTCTAGGAATGATGTGTATCGTGAAGCCAGATGGCTCTCCTCAGCTTTGCAAGACAGATGAGATTGGGGAAATCTGTGTTAGCGCCAGAACAGGAGGGATGATGTATTACGGGCTGAGTGGAGTAACCAAGAACACGTTTGAGGTACAGTAATCAAATTGCATTTTCTGTTTTGACTTGGACTATATCTGGTTTTGTTCAGTTAGCCGTTTGGAACAGGTCCGTTGTATTGCTAATTTGCAGTGTTGATAGTGAATGTTGCTGAAAGTGAATGTTTAAGAGCCGCGGTGGTGTAGTGGTTAGAATGCAGTACTGCAGGCTACTTCTGCTGACTGCCGGCTGCCTGCAATTTGGCAGTTCAAATCTCACCAAGCTCGGGGTTGACTCAGCCTTCCATCCTTCTGAGGTCCGCAAAATGAGGACCCAGATTGTTGGGGGAAATAGGCTGACTCTGGAAACCGCTTAGATAGGGCTGTAAAGCACTGTGAAGCGGTATATAAGTCTAAGTGCGATTGCTATTTTCTGAAGCTCTCTTTGAGCTGAGATTTCAAATGTGTTATCTGTGCTCTGAACAGCTAAATTATACCAGCTTAATTTTCACTATTTAAGCAATAACTGGGGAGGCAAAGGGCTTTCAGGCTTCATATTAAGCAATACCAGTGAGTCCACTGATTTGTTTATAGTTAAAGTTAAAAATATTTTTATGATATGACAGCATACTATTAATACCGAACCAGAAGTACTACTTAAAATGAGCAAATTAATCATACACCTGAATTGTGAGTTTTAAGTGTTGTTAATCACTTTGAAGCCAATTTAGAATGGGCATACCGCTGATGTGTTAACATGCTGGAAGGAAGTTTATTGAGCATAATATATTTTTACATAAGAATCTTTGTGATGTATTTATAAGTCTTACGTTTTTACATTGGATGTCTATCCTGTGAAACTAATTAATTGCACAGTTGGGCACCATCAAAATATTAAGCATTTCTTAACAGCAGGAAATTTCTCATTCTGGTTGTTAAGAAACAAAGAAGTACAATGGGAATATATACAGGAGCTCCCTAATCTATGAACAGCAGTTCCTTAGTCCTCTGTTTACCTTGCTAAGACATTCCTGCTGGCAAGCCGTCCCTTGTTAATTTCTTCTGAAAATGAAGGTCTTGTGATTTAGGGTTCTGTTCAGGATAATTGTAGATACCCAAGGAAAGACTTCTGCAAGGAAGAAGCTCACCTTGTCTGGAATCCTTTCCTGGTCTCCAGTTTTATTGAGCCTAACTGTGAAGTCTTTTTGTTACCTTGCATGTTTTCAGGGTTTTTAATCAGTTCTGGAAAATGTCAGTGCTGTGATTAAATTGATAAAGGTGCTGCAGTAAAAAGAACAGATTTTTCAGCTGTTTTGTCTTTTTCCAGGCAAAAATGCTTTGGCCGTTCGATCACCAACAATCTTTTCTCTTCTTCCAGGTCTTCCCAGTGAATTCAGCTGGTTCTCCTGTGGGAGATGTGCCTTTTGTGCGATCTGGCTTGCTGGGGTTTGTTGGGCCTGTACGTTTCAATTGCCTGTATTATTATTATTATTATTATTATTGTGTGTCAACCTTTAGGTTGACGCTGAGTTCTCTCTTATCCTCCACTTCTTTAGAGCCCAGACCTACATTTCACAGCCTTTGTCATCACATATGCAGAGTTATTCACTGCTTTGCACATCAATGGTCAGTGACATTTCACAAGTTGAGCCTATGAAGCTGGCGTGCATAAACTGGAATGTGAATCCGAGTTTAACTATTGACTATACACATATTGTTAAACGAGCAGAGTGGCTGATACATCGTATGCTTTGAATGCTTTTGGTGATATCTCTAAGATTCCCCCCCCCCCCGCCCCCATTCTCAGATATATCAGTTATAACTAAGAGTTTTGGTGCATCCTTATTCCTTCATTGTCTGTGCAGTAGCAACCCCAACGAAGAAAAGTACTACCCAACCTCCCTTTCTACTGTATGCAGAATACAGAAGCATATCACATTTTGACTTAATACACATTCTGTGCTTTTAAATTGGAATATCCTGGTACACGATTTAGAAATTAGCCCAGTGCTGCAGTTTCTGTTTTTTTATAGGGCAACTCATTACCACTCACCCATAAGCCGTTATAAACAGTCTTATGTTCTTTTGTCTGGATTTATTTTCTTCATAAATAGTAAATGCTTAAAAAAAATTTTTTTTTAAATATAGATATTTCTAGGGGGTGGAAGCAGGGGGTGCAAGGGGGGAATTTACATTCCAGCGAAGTTGGATGGTGGCTAAAATAAAAGACATTTTATAAAAGGCAAGGGAAGCATTTGACATTTGTGATAGGCATTTTTTCTTTTCTTTTTTCTTTATAGGGCAGTCTGGTATTTGTGGTTGGAAAAATAGATGGGATGCTCATTGTTAGTGGACGCAGACATAATGCTGATGACATTGTGGCCACCGGATTGGCAGTTGAATCCCTAAAGACGGTTTACAGAGGAAGGTTAGTCTACATCTCTCTAAATAATACTATGATAACATTATTTTTTTGGTAGGCGGTTGTTGGAATCAGGCTGTTCAATTAGTAATGTTCTCCTATGAATCCAAAGCAGTCTCTTGGTCATCTAAATGGCAGATTCTTATCTTCCTTCTGAGAGTAGGTTGGGTTTTCCTGAGGTAGCCCTTCTTAATGTCTTCTGGGCTCAATGGTCTCCCATCCTGAAAAACAAGAAGCAAAGAAGAATCTGCCATTTGCCACTCCAGCTTTCACCAAGAATGGTCCGCAGGTCAGGCAACCCAGCAAAAGACGGGGTGGTGGGACCATTTTTAAATCTCCATCTAGACTTGCAGGAGGATTAATAAGTGAAGAACTGCATCTTCCTTGTAAAACATTCTTTTTCTCCCCAAACATTTGACAAAAATCATTTTATTTTTTTACCACCACCCTCAAACAAATGCAGCAGAAAAAGACCAGCCCCAAAGAGAACAAAAAGTCTCCAGCATCTCTCCACCAGTAATCAGCACCCAGATAAGCATAGATCAACTCCAAGGTTAACTTCAGACTAACAATCAAGTAAGCAATGCCCCAATCAAGAAACTGCCAAAGAGCCATCAGTAAACAGCCCAACCAAAGAATCTCTGCCCCCACCCACCCAGACAGGCAAGCCACCAGAATATAAACTGACAGCAAACAGCACTCCTTACTAGTACTGATGATGTTACCTAGTTTGGGTAATGAAATGTCTGCAAGAAATCAAGGAAGCTCAGAGAGCACCAAGGACCCTCAGAAAAAGACTTGCCCTTTTCATATAGAATAAACATAAGCCAGGATTCAGCCCAGGGATGGGTTCTACTTATCTTTACTACCAGTTTGCAATGGGAGCGTCCGTGCGCGCTTCTGCACATGCGCAGATCATCAATTATGAAGTCTGGGCAGGTGGGCGGAGCCTCCCACCGCTTTTACTACTGGTTCTAAAGAGCCAGACAGAACCGGGAGCAACCCACCACTGATTCAGCCCCAGCATTGCTAGAGGCATGGCTGCTACCTATAACCTCCCCATTTTTCCCCCTTCGAATTGGCAGCTTTAATAATTTTAGTACAGATAACAGATTTCTTGATTTTTATTTCATTAAAATAACAGTCCAAAATATGTGGCAATTACTATTGCAGGCTGCCATCTGTTTGATTGAAACAAAAAAACAACAACAACACACACCCAAAAAATATTGTGCCAAGGATTTGTACAGTAAAGGTGTAGTGAGGACATCACCCTGCTCTCAATCATTTAAAAAAAATAATAATACTGAAACTTCATAATGCAATCCCCTTTCATGAGAATTCATGTTCTTACTCTGACATGCTTTAACGTTTGGTAATCTCATGCAGTTTTGATTTTTTGCATATCTCCCAGACACCATTTGAGGTAAAACTGGTGACACAACTCTGTAAGGCAACTGAGCCCAGCCGTACAATCTTTCTTCTGTTTCTTTTTTAAGGATTGCTGTGTTCTCTGTGACTGTGTTTTATGATGAAAGGATTGTGGTGGTAGCTGAACAACGGCCTGATGCTTCTGAAGAAGATAGTTTTCAGTGGATGAGTCGTGTACTACAGGTCAGACTTGTGTTTTCTCTCTCTCAGTAGATGGGCAGTAGCCACCATTGACCTGGACTTAGATCTTTGCAGGCACGCAGGGACTTGCTCGTGACTTATGAAGCATTTGACTCCTCCCTCGAGCTCAGCCTGGTCACCTCATACACAATTGGTGGTGATGGCCATAAACTAGAAGTAAAGGCCATTTTACAAAAAAACATTGTAAATCACGGTCATATGGCCATGGAACGCTGAAAACTGCCAATGTGAACTGATTGCTGACTGCTCAAAATGAAGTTATCATGTGACTATGGGTGTGTGTGTGTGTGAATGGCCATGAGAAGTTTGAATCTGGGTTGTAAGTACTTTTGGGGGGACTCCATCATAACTTCAGGCAGACACTAAGCAACTTGTCATAAGTTAACAATTTGTAAAGGCTTGTTTTTTAACAACTTATTTTTCAATACTTGGAGAATTTGTCTACTCCTTTCTAGAGTTATCTAGGTAAAAAATACAAATATCTCTTCATAGTTCTAGAATATCAACCTTTGTTTTCTTGGTTCTTAGGCAATTGACAGCATTCACCAAGTTGGAGTATATTGCCTCGCTCTTGTTCCAGCAAATACTTTGCCAAAAACTCCTCTGGGAGGGATTCATATATCTCAAACCAAACAGCACTTCCTGGAAGGGTCATTGCATCCGTGTAACATTCTCATGTGCCCACACACGTGTGTAACCAATCTGCCTAAACCCAGGCAGAAACAACCAGGTAATTAGACAAAACTTCTCTTAAGTGGATTAGAAGTTCTTGGTATTGGTGAAAATGTTTCTTGTCATAATGGAAAAGGAGTGGGCGCCTATTTTTATATCCTGGGTAAGTAGCTGGGGGCATATCTTCATGGGGGCAGGTCAGTGGACAGGCTCTGAAGTTGTGCATCAGACATGACCCTGTAATTTTCAAGCATTTTTTCTGATGCAAAGCTCATTTGGAATTAAAAATAAATACATGATTGAAGCAAGAAAAAAGTTTCATGACGCTTACATTGTAATTTTTATTGATGTACCATGTTTCCCCGAAAATAAGACAGTCTTATATTTTTTTGAACCCTGAAATAAGCGCTTGGCCTTATTGCCATGCGTTCAAAAGCCCGATTGGGCTTATTATCAGGGGATGTCTTATTTTGGAGGAAACAGGTATAATACTGTTAATTGCCGCCTTTTACTAAGTGTTTATACCTTGGTATGTGCCAGCAGGTGTTGGTCCTGCCTCTGTGATGGTGGGGAACCTGGTTGCAGGGAAGCGTATTGCACAGGCCTCTGGGAGGGATCTGGGACAGATAGAAGAGAATGACCTGGTGAGAAAGGTGAGTATCTCTGCCACATTCTCCAGACTTCCTCTTGGCACTTTCGCAAATGAGGAAGGATGGTGGTTACTTTTTATGTTGGGAAATGCATCTTCTCAAAATCAGATAGCTGTGGATCAAAAGTTGTAGGAAGGAGCAGAAGCTAATGTTGGGTAAGACCAGAACCAATACAAGACTCTTAGCTTATGATCTGATTGGTTCTTTTCATTTCCCACAAAGAGCAAACGGCATAGTAACAGATTGCTCTAACCTGAGTCTGAACTGTCACTTCCCCAATTCTTTAAAATAAAGCCAAGAGTAGCTTAGTTCTGAAATAAAAATGCTGTAATATTCCTTGCCATTGTTGCAAACCTCATCATGTTTCTATGTGTGCTTTTCTCCTGTTCCTTAAATTCTAAGAATCATTGATGTCATTCTCTTACTCACAAAAGGACATCTGCTTCTTTGCTTAGGCAAATAGTCAAAATGGCTTAATGAATGTAAGACAATATTATACCACACATGTACTATCACTCAATGGGTGTGAATGAGATCTGTATCATTGGATTGGATTGTGACCCTGGACAAGTGCAGCCAAGTCTTGCTCTTAAACTCCCTTCCACTGCTATTTGTTGTTATACTGGACTGTTAAGGAGTAAGAGGCAAAGGCACAGTGTCTCAGGCATCCTGAGATGGGTTAAGTTGGAGGTTCCACTGATACGTGTCAGATAACTATTAAATATTGGTGTCAGGTGCTTCCACAGCCTTTTCTAGAATTTTTGCTCATGTGGCTGAATGGGTTTTTCACATTGCTATACTTCTCCACTTGCATTTCATAGAGATCATCATTCAAACCACGCCAACTCCCCAATTTAATCTTATGCTTTCGATAATATCTCGGTCCACTTTGGAATTATTTTTAATCAACAGTGAGCTAATACTACCCCATCAAACCTAAAACTGCCTCTAGAACAGGTATCAAACTGGCGGCCCGCAAGCTGGGTGCGTCACACGCAGGTCACACCCACTCCAGCTCCGCGAAGGGAAAAAAAGGTCACGATACGTCACATGACGACAGTGTAACCCGCAAATTTGACACCTGTGCTCTACAACTTACTGATTTTTTTTTTCCTTTTTGCAGCATCAATTTCTGTCTGAGGTGCTTCAGTGGAGGGCACAGGCAACTCCCGAGCACATGCTTTTCCTCCTGCTCAATGCCAAGGTAGAGATAAAAGTTTTGCATTTTCCCAACATTTGTATGTTTTGAACTCCTGTGTCTTCTCACCCTTTAGCCTTTAAAAACATTGCTGTTCTTCTGGGCATGAGATGGTTGTTTGTGGAGCTTGGTTGGTTGGTTTAATTTCTCTTTGAGGGAATATGTCTGTTTAGAGATATGGAATTTCCTTTCTTTTTCTTACTCCTAAACTACCTAAAGTTCAATTCAACCAATCAGTTGAGTGTGTTTTTTGTGCTTGTTTTTGTTTTCCACGTTTAGAGAATAGTGCTGTGTCTTGCTAATTATTCTTGATTACATAATTTGGAGTCCCATTTGGATTTTAGTTGCGGTATATTTTTACATTGGTTGTCATTTTACTGTTTTAATTACCGTGTTTTCCCAAAAATAAGACCCTGTCTTATATTTTTTTGAACCCTGAAATAAGCACTTAGCCTTCTTTTCGGGGAGGTCTTATTATTTTGGGGCGTGTGGAGCAAGATAGGGCTCCTCTTGCCGTCTTACCTGAGTTCCAGCTCTGCATTTAAATATTTTCGGGGGAGAGGCTTATTTTAGCGCATGCGCTCAAAAGCCCGATTGGGCTTATTATCAGTGGATGTCTTATTTTTGGGGAAACGGTAGTTTTTATACATTGGTTATTTTACTTATTACGTTCTGTTTGCTGTGGATGTTTTTTCTTGTATGCTGGTTAGAATCACATTGTGTTGGGCAGCTATATAAATAGTAATAAGTGCTTCCTCCTGACTCATATAACAAATTAAATAAGATAAGATAAGATAACCTTTAATGTCACTTTTTTTCTGTGAACACACTGGCACACATTAAAAAATGAAATTCTGATGCCCACTTTCAGAAGAATATATCTATATACTCATACATGCACACACATATTACACATACACACACACACATTAATCACAATCCATTTTGAATACGTAACAGAAAAAAGAGCTTTGAGGGTTAACAAAGTTGATTCTATATGGTACAAAGCTATTACAGAATCTAGTTGTTCTGCTTTGGATACCACAAAGCTTCCTTCTAGAAGGTAACAAAGAAAACCAGTCATGGAGAGAATTTGCAGTGTCCAAGATAATACTGCGGACCCTGATCAAGCATAATTTACATGCTATATCCTGGATAGAAGGAAGTGAACTTCCAAGAACCTTTTCTGCCATCCTCACCATTCTCTGCACAGCCTTCCTGTGGAAGTACAGTATATTTCCTTCCTGGGTAAGAAAATAATGGAAAGTTGTTTAAATACTAGAACAGTGATGACGAACCTATGGCACGCATGCCGGAAGTGGCACACAGAGCCTCTCTCCAGGCACGCCAGCCGTCACCCATTGCTCTTCTGGGTTCTGGTGTGCAGATGTGCACTGGCCAGCTGGTCTTCGCGCATGCATGCATGCCAGAAACTGGAAGCAGGGAACTGCTCTTCCAGTTTATGGCATTCTCCCACATGTGCGCTACAGACCTGCTCTTCCAGTTTCCAGTGCTCTCCCTGTGCGTGCACGCTCCCGTGGTTCGCCAACCCTGTACTAGAAGATACAGAGGAATATATTTCAAGGAAATGATGCAATACAATATAAGTTAAGAAATGTTTGCTGTTGTAAGGATATAAAAATAGCTTGAGTGAACCATACCAAGAACAAAACTAACATAGATTCTACCCTCACATGGAAGGGTGATGATGATGATGATGATGTGCCATCAAGTCAGTGTCAACTCTTAGTAACCATGTAGCTACATTTTCTTCAGGATAGTCCATCCCCAACCTGGACCCTCAGGTTTTCCAATGATGCACTAATTGTATATATATTGAGTCCATCAAGCTTGCTCTTTATCTTCTTCTCTTTCCTTCCATCTTTTCTAGCATTATAGACTTCTCTAGAGAGCTAGATCTTTACATAATGTACCCAAAGTATAATAATTTAGGCCTAGTAATTTGTACTTTGTGTGAGAACTCTGGATTCGTATTTACTATAAAGCCTTTGTTTGTTTTCTTGGTTATCCATGGTATTCTCAGGAGTGTTCTCCAACACCAAAATTCAAAAGCATCAATGCTCATTCTATCCAGATTTTTCAACATCCAGCTTTCACTTTGACAGTATCACAGGGAAAATAATTGCCTGCATGATTCATGTAATATAAGAATACATTTTATACAAATTCTAAATATTAACAGAAGCTCTTCAACGGCTAAATGTTCAGATAATCTTACATAAAATGAGGACCTTGGAAAAAAAACAAAAACACACCGATCATTGTTCTCCTTTTTACCATTATTCTCACTTTATGACAAGAAGGCTTTTATTATTTAAGACACGAGATAGTGTAACTTAGACAAGAGAAGTTATAATAAAGTTAAGTAAATGTGATTGCTGTAACTTTTCAAATCGGATTTATTGGGTGAACTCAACTTTTTATTATGGTCCTGTTTTTAAAATCACTTTTAAACTTACACAATGTTGCCGTCATTTTCATTCACACCCATCTAGCTTGGTGTGAGTTCGCATTACTTCCATTTGAAAATGGCATAAGGCTAAGAGAAGTAACGTTCTTCATGCAGATATTGGAGCAAGTGTTCATATCCATGTTGCAAGTCTGACGTTTCCCCTTAAAACTCATGGGATTACTTTCGTTTTAACTCTGATGTTATGCAGTACCCTCTTAACACGAGAATGACAGCATACCCTGCAAAGCCAAAGGCCCTAATGTTCCTTGAAAATCATATTTGCCTCTGATTACTCAAGAGAGCAGCTTGTCTTTGTTTCTGAAGCAATTTCTCCAAGCTTGGCAAGACTTTCAGAGTTTGTTTGTTTTTATTCTCTGCAAGGGGGCCCCTGTCTGTACAGCAACTTGCCTACAGCTGCACAAGCGAGCGGAGCGAATTGCATCAATTCTGTATGAAAAGGGACACCTCAATGCTGGTGATAATGTGGTGCTGCTCTATCCTCCTGGTAAGGAAAACTGAGAAGGTGTGTGTGTGGGGGGGAGAGTTTACTTGGGATTCCCTGCCATGTTTAAGCTGTAAACTTTCATGAGTCACTGAACTACAGGAAAATGTGTTGCAGTTATTAGAAGAGAAGCATTTGATATGTCAAGTTGAAATTCAAGAACTGTAAAACAAATTAGTGCGGGAAAGTTATTTAGATCCGGGGTCCCTCGTGTCGCGGCCCACTACCATGCCTTGAGCCATTTGGAACTGGGACATGGAAATGGCAGGTGAGCGCATGCACATGCATCCCCACTCAGGCAAGCAGAAGGCGAATGAGTGTGCACATCCTCCATTTGCCAAGTGGAGTGAGTGCATGCCCACCACTCACACAAATAGAGCTGCATGTACATTTACTCGCTGCTCGCACAGAACCATCTTTTGGGTTCAGTGTGTCAAAAATCTGAAAAATGCCTAATGACTCTGCTGCCGTGTCACTCTCCCCAAACAAAAAATAAACAATTGTTTACACATTTGTTTTTTTTAAAAAATGCAGACAAATTGGGGCAGTTCTGATTTGCACGAGGCCTTTGTTCTTGAAGCAGATTTGGAGAATGCCCTTCCGTGGCTTCTGTAGCCTCTGAAAACCATATGAAAACCTGCCTCATTTTTGTGTGATTTTCTGAGGCTCTGGAGGCTGCGCGACTTTCAGAGATTGTGTAAGAGACACCGCATTCTCGTGCATCCTCCAAAAATCATGCAAGACAGACATGCTTTCAAGAATAGTTATTGACAAGTGTCGATGAATGCTAACTTGTCACCCAAAGCATCATGCCATGTCACCTTTGACACATGTGTCATGGATTCACCATCACTGGGTTAAGGGGATCTCAAGTCAAGTTCCTTCAGTCCTCCTCCTTGGTTTACTGTCCTGTTTGAAAACTGTCCTAGTGCTGTGACTCGTAAGAAGCTTTCAGCCAAAGCAAAAATAAATGGAGAAGGATGATGTGACATTGTTTCTTGGTCTTCTAGGGATTGAACTCATAGCGGCATTTTATGGCTGCCTGTACGCTGGCTGTATCCCAGTGACTGTCCGGCCTCCACATGCCCAGAACCTCACTGCCACTTTGCCCACTGTGCGGATGATAGTAGATGTGAGTATAAGAGCTAAGCATAAGCATTTGCATCTACATCAGTAGTTCTTGCCCTTTGTTTTAGAATGTGGCTTATTGTGTATCAGCTGAAATAGAAATTATTCTGTGGGAAATTTGTTTTCTGTTGTGATACAGGTAGTTCTCAGGTTATGATAGCCATTAGGACTGGAATTGTCACTGCTAAGCAACATGATTTTAAAGTATAAGATTGTGTGACCATTTCACTTAACGATGGCACTTCCAGCAGTCCCAGTTGCGTTGATAAGTGAGGTCCATGCGGTTCATAAAGCAAGGACCTCACATAATCGTGACTTGGCTTCCTGCCCGCTTTCTCACTGATTTTACTTGTGGAAAACCAGCAGGGAACTTTAGAAATCAGGGAATACTGTGATGGCCAGACCTCCAAGCTCTGTTTATAAATCCCCCTCATTCAGCACCCCTGCAAGTTTGAATAGTTGGTTGTAACCTGAGGACCACTTTATGCTTATTATCACTGAGATACTATAGAAATATTAATATTGCTGCCCTGTAATTCATGAATCATTCAGTATCAGAGCAGTTAAGTTTCTTGTGTTCAAGTTAGAAGCCTTTTGCTTTCTCGATCTTCTTGGAAGGTTTATTTAGCCTTTAAAGCCACACATTAAGGGGAACGTCGTTATATTTTAGTAGAGAATGGTAATATTTTATGCCTAATGATTTGATTGTCTTTCCTGTAACCCAAAGTCACAAAAGATACAAACGATACTGAGATAAAAATCAAAATTGGATTTTCACTGAGTTCAGGATCTTTACTGAGTTCAAAGTCTTTACTGGATAAAAATGATAAATTTGTTAAAAATCAAAAGAAATTCTTAAAATGTAAGGTAATAGAGTGGATACTAAAATGTGAAGTGCACATATAGAGCACGGGTTCCCAACGCCCAAGCCACAGTCCACTACCGGGCTGCAGCCTGTTCAAAACCGGGCCACGGAAGCGGTGGGAAAGCACATATGCGTGCAGCTCCATTTGTGCAAGCAGTGAACTCGTGTGCTCACCACTCACACAAATAGAGCTGCGTGCACGCTCGCACGCCACTCACACAGACCCATTCTACCCCCCCTCCCTCCCTGCCGGTCTGCAAAGCCAGAAAGGTTGGAAACCGCTGCTATAAAGTTCCAGATATTTCACTTTCCTTGTGGATTGACTTAGTGTAACTAGGCAAGTCTCAGTGTGACTCCTACACCTGCTGAGTTGGGGCTAATGTAAAGCTATATATAGCTTTCTGTATGAAGAAGGCAAGAATCTCTAAACTATTTTACATGCTAAAAATGCACTGTATAAATGATTAATGGCGATGCTGTCAAGAATGATAATCAGATAATCAACCGTACTTATCAAATGTATTTTAGGTGAGCAAAGCTGCCTGTATTCTCACAAATCAAATTCTGATGAGACTACTGAGGTCCAGAGAGGCGGCGACTGCTGTTGATGTAAAAACCTGGCCAACCATCATCGATACAGGTGACACAGACCCTGCTAGGCCATCAAACTCATACCCAGGACTCCCAAGCAGTTATAATGCACATGCGAGCCATGAGCCAGCTCTGTTTTATTTAGAATTGTGTTGCTTAGCTCTGTTGCATTTCTGCATGTCATTCCAATGTTCCTCCCCAGGCTAAATTCAACAGTGATCACTTTCTTCTTTATATGTTCCAGATGATTTGCCCAGAAAGCGGCTACCTCAGGTCTACAAACCACCAACTCCAGAAATGTTGGCATACCTGGATTTTAGTGTTTCCACAACAGGGATGCTTACAGGAGTAAAGGTATAAGAGTGCTTGATGTGTTGGATGCCTGTGTTACAGCTAGAGTTCTAAAATATTTCTAGTTGTTTGTTTATAGATAAAGAGGGCATCGTAGTTTTATCTGGGCATAAAAATGGCTGAATGGCTAAAGTCAGATATTAGAAACTGTAATGCACGAGGGAGAGCAAAGTAATCTTGCTATGGCTTTGAATTTAAAAGGCACTTTAAGTGGTTCCCCTAGCTTTGACTGCAAGATATAGAAGACAGTGGGGTGGCATATGATAGAACACCATTTCTCGGTGAATCTTGATCTTCTCATGATCTTCTAAGAAGCTGGCTGGAATAAGAAACAGCTTGGACTACCAAAGAAGCTGTGGCTGATGTACAAGGACAAGGGCAATTCCCTTCTCTGCTTAGGCTTCACTGTTACCAGTTCCTGGTTAACAGTGGGAACAGAAGAGTTGCCATGTACCAGGCCTTCTTTTTGAATAGTATTGGCTCATTCTCTGGCCTGTTCTCATGGCCATAGTGTAACCCCATCCAGAGGTAAGGATGGAAAAACCCTGGAGGGCCCATTAGCATAAACAAACTATTTGGAATATAAACTGGTGGACAGCAATAGCAGTTAATACTTTCATGCTAATACTAAGGTGCAGTGTGAAAATCCAACTTTAATTTCTTGTTTAGTTCATGCTCTGTGTTTCGTTTGACCGCACAGCTCCTGGCAGAATACGGAAATATTTTCCCTTTTTTAAAACAAAAAGTTATATAGATAAATACGACAAAACAGGATGAATAATTTAAAAGAATTGATTCTGTGTTTTGCTGATGCAATAAAAAAAACCCCTACTATTTTCAATATTGACACCACATAATATATGGCTACTCATATACTTACCTATTAGTGGTACTTTTATCATATTCATATACACGTTATCATGTCCTTCTATTGTGCAACTGGGATTCGGTCCTCCCGCCTCTTTTTTCTTCTTCTTCCCACAGATGTCCCATGCATCAGTCAGTGCCCTCTGTAGAGCCATAAAGCTCCAGTGTGAGCTGTACTCCTCACGGCAAATTGCCATCTGTCTTGATCCCTATTGTGGGCTCGGCTTTGCACTTTGGTGTCTTTGTAGGTAAGAGTCAGAATATAATTAGAACTGGTGGGTTTGCAGAAGATAAATCTTTGCTTGATATAAATTAGAACATCTGTTTTAATCCAGTGAGATGCCTGATGGTAGGAGCTAGAGGATTGGATATCAAATGAAATCTAATTCACATGGCAGAACTCTTAAGAAATATGCAGTTTTATTATCTACATGTCCAGTATTTTCCTGATGATTATTAAAACATCAAAGAGATTCTGTACTTTGTTTTTAACATGATTATCCTATGTCCCATGTATTCATATCCAATCAAATCTTTATTATGGTCATAGACCACCCTAAGGAAAATAGGTATTGACATTTTTCCATGTCCTTGGGGAATCATTGCTACATGAATGATAAGTCTAAATCCAGTCCATGTCAGTATCTGTCAGATGCTCTATTTCATTCTGCAGATTTAAACAAATAGGTGTACAACCACATGAGAAAACTTCCATCTCTCCCAAATGTGGGTGCAATTTGGTATATACGTTTTTCAAATATGTAAGCATTTATGCTTGTTTTTGAAGTGATGTTTTAAAGCGGTGAATATAAGAAATCACAAGTTGGTCTTTTTTTCTTAGGATATATTTCAGATTGGCAAATAACATTATTCCTGGGATGGAAAATCCCAAGACTTCGGTGGATTTGCCTAATATCAATTGACTGTGGATTTAATGACAAAATGTTTAATTCACTATGAATTAATTGTTGTAAACAACAAATTTACAACAATTATTGAAACTAATTATTGAAATCACTCTTTTTGTAAGCATGGGACATACAGTTGGGAAAACTATTAACGAATCAGAAATGGCTTGTCTCTTGTAGCAGGGCAAATAACTAGCTCAGAAGCAAAACTGAGATCAGCTTGATCACAAGCTTCTTTGAGAGCACATAATGATCTATCTTTTAAATATCCCATGCTTGTTACACAACTGCCTTTAACAGCAGTCAGTCCATGATTTAGGCAGTCATAATTACAGCAATGAATGAGACTGAATTACTAATCTATCTTGGATTGGGGTGGATAGGAAGAATGTTTGCACAGAAGAAGAATCAGCAGTCTGAGGCAGAGGATAATATTTTAGGCTGTCAGGTTAATAAAATCCGTCTATAATTGATTCGTGATCTTCTCTTGCAGTGTGTACTCTGGTCATCAATCCATTTTAATTCCTCCTATGGAGTTAGAATCTAATCTTTTCCTGTGGCTCTCCACTGTAAGCCAGTATAAAATACGGGATACTTTCTGTTCCTATTCTGTCATGGATATGTGTACTAAGGGGCTCGGGAATCAGGTGGAAGTATTAAAGGTAAGAATCCTCTCCCTCCACCCCTTATCCTTTTAAACATATTTTAGAAGATTTATTTTAGTATTCAGATTATTAGAACAGAATATTAGGGTCATACTGATCTTGTAAGTACAGGTGGTCCTTGTTTAATAACCAATTACACTGAAGGAGATTTATGGCTGGTTCTTGGAGTTGTGGCCGTCGCAGTATCCCCACAGACACATGATCATAGTTCAGATTCTTGGCAACTTCCTCAATATCTGGAAATATCGAATTTATCAAACCTGTATACCCCAAATTTCTTTTTAAAAAAATCTTTGAAACTGCTTATATTCCTAGATACTACTTTAATAATTCTTAGATGGTTAGGTCTTGAATAAAGTTTCCACCAAGATTGTAAATGTGATTGAATAATAATAATAATAGTAATAATAGTAATAATAGTAATAATAGTAATAATAGTAATAATAATATAAAAGTTTGCCTCATTACCTTAAAACACAGTTTTAAAAAATGTATAGCTCAGTTCAATCAGAAACATTCTGCATACATCTTATGTTGTGTTGAACAATCTTCCTGTCAGTTTTCTCTGAGGTCCCAGTTTAGATTAAAAGTAGCTTTCAGTTCTTCTGTAGTCACGTAAGTGTATTTCATAAACAAGTATCATTTTATAACTATATAAGATGATCAGCTTGCTATTGAAAACATAAATATTTTTATTTATTAAACTTGTTATATAGCTTCATTACAGGTAGTCCTCAATTTATGAACCACAATTGAACCCAACATTTCTGTTGTTAAGTGAGAGAGTTAAGTGGATTCTGCCCCATTTAACAACCTGTCTTAACAGTTGTTAAGTGAATCACTGCAGTTGTTAAATTAGTAACATGGTTGTTGAGTAACTTTGGCTTCCCCATTGACTTTGCTTGTCAAAAGATGATCACATGACCCTAGGCCTCTAACCATCATAAATATGAGTCAGTTGCCAAGCATCTAAATTTTGATCACATGGCTATGGCAATGCTGCAACAGTCGTAAGTATGAAAAAAGGTCCTGTCAATTTTTTTCAGTGCCATTGTAACTTTGAACGGTCACTAAATCAACTGTTGTAAATTGAGAACTATGTAGTTTTTTTTTTCTTTTTCTTTTTTAATTTTTTATAGTTTAATTCTTGTTAAAATTATTTTGCTTATCTATTTTTTCCTTTTACTAAATATGTGTAGATGCAAGAATACAATGGAGATATTAACACTGAGTAATAATCTGACTGAAATCCTTATAAGTCAATATATACCATACTTTAATCTGTAGCATTTTTAAACACTATTCTAAATCAAAATGTCAAATAATTTTATACAATATGTAATTAATATTGATAATTTTTCCTCTATTTTTAATACTAAGTTATCTAAATAATAGAATGTTAGTAATTATCAATTAGTGCTGGGTAAATATGGTATTTGAAGATACAATATATTTTGATTTATAGCAACAGAAAAAGAAAAAATGGAAATATTTGTTAAAATTAAATTTGGCAACTCTGTTTTTGTTTTAGGATGAAATAATTGACTTTATCAGAGATGACAAATTATAGTTAATTGTTAAGTGTAAGGGACATTGATTTATGTGTGCATCTCCCCGTCGTTTTGTGCTCCGTAGCCAAGAGATCGACATTTTATATCTGATCATGATTGTGAACAATCTGCATTTTTTTGTTTCATCCGATATGAGAAATTGTGCTTTGTTTAAAGAAAAAAAAAGCCAGAGTTTTGATATCTTGCTTTACAGACAAAAGCTGCATGATCCAATTTCCTATACCGACATGAAAAAGGAAATTGCAGATTGATCCAAATTGTCATTAGAACTCTTAAAAATCCACCTTCTATGCATATAAAGGGAGAAGAAAGGCAAACATGGAATCCTAGGGCTCTGGCAATAGAAGTGTTGCCCAACACAGTATATTGTTAGATTTGGTTGGTGCAAAATTCTCTGCTGATTCTTCCATTTCCATTTCCCTCAGCAATGGGGCTGTTAAAACCCCTGTCCACTGGTTTGTTTATAGTTAAACATGCCATAAAATCCAAGACTACTTCTTCCGCCCAAATTAACAATACAAGGAATTATACTTTTTGCTCTGGGTTCCGGTCAGAACTAGCACATGTCCTGTACTTGAACAAAATGTTACCTGTAAACAAATATGCTGTAATTGTTCTCTACCAATTAATGCTCATGGGAGGAACTGGAAGCAGTGTTCATATTAACCAAGCTTAAGCATAGTTTAGCATTGTAGGTGAGTTAGATCTGTATGTACAGTTTTAGGTGTATGTTGATTTTCCTCCACAGGATTTTGCGAATTAATTGTATCTAACCCAGTACAGATTGTTAGAATAGATAGTTAAATAGAAAATATACGTAAATTCCTAAAATGAAATATAGTGCATATTATGTTCTTAAAAGTTATACTGGATGGCAGCTGATGTTCTAGTTTTAAGGGTTTGAAAAATTGAGGGTTCACTTAAGTATTTGGATATTGGAGTTTTGTTAGAGTTGAGTTGAGAGGGACATGTCACTCCCATTGTTAGATTTTTTCCCCCCTGCTGCTTTAGATCAGTATCTTGCTACTGATTCAAACAAATATATTGTTTTAATTATCTAACAGCCCTTGATGGTACATCCTGCTCTGATTTTTTAAAATACAATTCATATCTTTTGATCCTTCACTTTTTTCTTTTAATCCTAAAGAATTGCAAATGCTTTGGACCTTCACACAGCTTTTTCATATAGCTCTAAATGATGTGGGAAGAGTCTTATGGCTACATTTTGCTTGGTTCTATATTTCTAAAGAATTAGATAAATCAAAAAAATGGGCAAGGATTAGTGATTTTTTTAGTGGTTTGTCTGGTGTTAAAAAAACAAAGAGCCTGATTATGTTTTCTAGATGATTATGAATGATCATTTTCTAGATGCAAATGAACTCCAAGTACTTGGGATAGTAACTGGAGCATTGATTAACGTTATCCCTGCCTGTTTGATATAGTGTCATATTTTTTTATCAATAATTAAAACTTTTCTGTATTAACAGGCAAGAGGTATCAACTTATCAGGAGTCCGGACTTGTGTAGTGGTGGCCGAAGAACGCCCACGTGTTGCACTTACTCAGTCTTTCTCCAAGCTTTTCAAGGACATTGGTCTATCATCTCGTGCAGTCAGCACCACCTTTGGGTCAAGAGTCAATGTAGCTATCTGTTTACAGGTAACAATGAAGATTTGGTAGGTTTATTTTTAGAGATCAGGGGCTTTGCATATTAGCAGAATTCTCAACCTATTCTAAATCTATCTGTGCAGGGTTGTTTTTTTGTTTTTGTTGGTTTTTTTTGAGCGTGAAGAAATGTGATTGCTGATTTGCAGGCTTTTTTTATTTACATGGACTCAATCATACTGTATAATGCTTATTTTTTTAAAAAAAATATTAACCCTTTTTGTACTGTGAAAATAAACATATGGCTACTTATACAGGGGGACTCTCTGGGAGACTAGTTTTATAGGTTCTCTTGGTTAAACATAAATAAATAGATTAGATTAATAAAACATAAAAATTAGTTTTTCACTAATATTTTTCAAACTGAAAAAGTAAAGCCGGACTGTGCTATTAACTAAAAGTTGTGGAACTGGTGGCGCAGTGGACTAAACTACTGTTAAAGTAGTATTTAGCTGCCAGCTGCCTGCAATTACTGCGAGTTCAATTCTCACCAGGCTCAAGGTTGACTCAGCCTTCCATCCTTCCGAGGTAGGTAAAATGAGGACCCGGTTTGTGGGGGCAATAAGCTGACTTTGTATAAAATAGAACACCGCTTAGGGGGGGCCAAAAGCCCTACTGAGCAGGTATATACAAAAGTATGAAGGCTATTGCTTAAAAGCATTGTAAGCCGCCCTGAGTCTCCGGAGAAGGGCCGCATATAAATCAAACTAAAAAAATAAAGAAAACGTACAAGCAAGTATTCTTGGATTTTCAGCAGAAATATTTTCTTTTATGTAATATCTCCCTTATTTGACAGTATTGGACACTTACGTATCTAGTTTGCATTGCTCTCATTGAAAGTGCCTTTAATATGTATCACTTAGCAGAAAATATGACACATTAAAAAATAATCTCTGTTATTATAGGGAACCTCAGGGCCTGATCCAACCACAGTTTATGTGGATCTGAAATCATTGCGACATGACAGGTACTATTATTTTTATTGTATTTAGTTTTTGACTGAATTCTGTAAGAACAGATCATTTCGATTAGAAGCGTGCAAGATATTTCACTTATTATCAGCAGTAACCAGCAGACACAAGATTATGAGTAGTAGTTCAGAACTTCTGGAAGTCGGTGGATGGCTTATCCCAGATTTACATACAAATTTCTTGATTTTCCTCAAATATGATTGTATTGGAACAAATCAGTATTTATCATTTATATTATGCTAGGCATATGGTGGTAGCAATCCTTTTGGAAAGTGAAAGTGCAATTTCTAACATTCTTATCAGTTACGGATTTACTTTCTTTCTCACGAATAATAAAGTTGTCCCAATATTTAACATTCCAGAAAATTATCTTTTCCCACTAAGAGAATAGCCATTCCTTCTGAATTTGCAGAATTCCTAAGATTTCAAGTATCGGCCAACCAGTTAGATTATTTTATGAACATTTTTTCCTCTACTCCGATAAGTATTATGGACGGAGGACACCTACAGTTCAATTCTGTTGGTATTCTTGACACTTTTACTGTATCACATAGGCATATACATTCTGAAAGTTCTAAAACAACCCTATAATTAATGGCTAGCCAATTTAGATTGTTAAACAGGCACTCAGTACTTAA
The DNA here is from genome assembly GCA_012654045.1 of Ptyas mucosa. Taxonomy (NCBI): domain Eukaryota; kingdom Metazoa; phylum Chordata; class Lepidosauria; order Squamata; family Colubridae; genus Ptyas; species Ptyas mucosa. Next base: position 13,347,325 of record WNWU01000036.1, read on the forward strand.
AACTAGCAATTTACATACTCTTAGAGGTAGCACTGTAGGGAGAGAAAAATGGCAGTGGGGCTGTGGGGGATTCTTTAGCATAATAGTTGGTGTTAGACAGGATATTGTCAGTGATTGCCCTGATCAGAAGGCTTTGTTGAAGTGAACAATAACAGGATGTTACTCCGGAATTCTTGGTTTTTCAAACAGTCTCTTCCTTTACATTTAGTATTCAAAATCCCTCTGTGTGTGTGCTCACAAGCATACATATGTATGTATGTATGTATGTATACACACACACACACACACACACACACACACACACACACTTTCCCATTTGGCTCAAAGAGGATAATTCAAATTTACCTACATTTTACTTAGTGGTTCTTGCTTTTACGTTACTGAGTGGGTAGGAAGCATTAGGTTCATTTACAAGGGAGCTGGGGAATGCTAGCTGCAGCTCACAGATGCTTCATACATGAATTTTAATGATGGAAAGTATTTTCCATTGGTTTTGCCACTCTAGATTAGAACCTCTCCTTTGAAATGCAGGCTATCACTTTCAATATGTGAGAGCTTTCTCACATTTCTTCTTCTTGTTGGCAACATGTAATAATACCCAGCAAACCAAACCTCTTTCCATCTCTCCTCCTATGATCACATTTATGTCCTAAGACTAGCAGAGGGCAATACATTTCAACAGAACAGAAGCTAAGAAATCAACAAGAATAAAAAACTGTCTGTAATTGGGATGAAATATTATTGATTCTCATAACATCTCAATTCTTAATACTTATGTGAGACTGACAAGACAGATAAAGGCATAGTTATTACGGTAAATTTATATACCACCCATTTTGCTATTCAATTTCAAGTCAATTTCCCAAAGTCACTGTCAGGTGACTGGGTAGCTGACAAAACAATCATATATTGGGACATAAAGAAAATGCTGTATTTATAAGGAGACCCTACAATGAAATACCAATTAATGAAGAAAAACATAAATTTAACAAAGCTATTTTATAAAACATGCAAGAATATGTTTGGGTAATGGCACTTTTTCTGGGCATGAAAAAAGGACATTGCCAGAGAATATGGGTATTTGCTTATGTCACTTCTCCAAAGAACTTGCCAGATGTACCTAGTGCAAATATTCTTCAGCTAAATTTGCCATTATCTTGCTAATAACCAACTATCAGCCAAGCAAATGGAGAGATTGAAGGGATTTTATCAATGCTATTTGGAATGATCATCCTTAGGTTTTTAATTTTTTGAATCATGACTGAACATTACTAAGAACTTCAAAGTTGAATGCATTTGAATGTAAAGTAGTTGTGGGTGGGTTGCACAAATAAGGTAACAAAAATAATTTATACTAAGATAAAAGCAGTTGTTCAGAAATAGTAGTTGATTTGAACTTTGGGCCAATCCCTTTCTCTCAACCCAACCCATTTCACAGGGTTATTGTTGTGGGGAAAATAGGAAGAGGAAGGTGTATTAGGTATACTTTCCACTTTCAGTTATTTATGAATAATAATAAAGGTGGGATAAAAAAGTAAATTGGAATGTAATCAATGATCCTGTGGTGACATGAATTTAAACAAAATGAAAGAAAAATCCCTTCTCTTTAGTGTTGTTAGTGTTATGTTCAGAATATTAAAGAGTAATTTAAGTATCTTGTAATGAAGTTTCTTATATCACAAGTATGTGATTGTGTTAATTTTTTAAATCTATCTCCAGGGTGCGGCTAGTTGAAAGAGGTGCTCCCCAGAGTCTCTTACTCTCTGAGTCAGGCAAGGTAATAATACATCAGTTTGTAAGTCTTTGTGAATCATTTGCATGCAACCCAAAGTAAGGAAACAATAGAATTCAGTTAGCATTTGTGATTTGGGGTGTACAATTCCTGTGTAGGACCAAAAAACCCCCTCCATTCTGGCCAGTGGCCATTTAAAATACTAGTTTTTCCTTTGCTAAGTAATGAGTTTAAAGTATTGTTTCCTTGTGTCTGGCCTTGTTGAGACAACAGATGGAGTTGGAGATGGGTAATAATGCTAAAATAATTAAGAATATAACTCAGGTTAGATCCTAAATAGCTGCGATAGAAATGGAGGAATTGGAAAAATTGCTTGAGCTAAATTGAATCCTAACAGCAGAAATGTCAAAGTTGGAAATGTTACTAGGCTATAAAATACATAATTGTTTGTATTACATTTACCAACATAAGAGATAAGACACATCCTCAAGAAGTTAAAAAGAAAGGCTTGTTTAAAGTGCTTACTTAGTATAATACAGATGCCAGTATCTTCTCCGCCCCCCACCCTTCTAATTTCCTTCTCTCAGATATTGCCTGGAGTCAAAGTGATAATTGTTAATCCTGAAACCAAGGGACCTGTTGGTGACTCACACCTTGGAGAGGTATGTGCTGCTATTGGTACTTTACAAAAGTGTATTTAATCTAATCAAACTTTATGCTTCCAATATGTGTCCAATATGCAAAGCAATGTCCAACTGAAGAGAATGTAGCACACTGATGATATTACCTAATTGGGTAAAGAAACGTCTGCAAGCAAATTACCAAGCTCAGATAGCACCAAGGATTCTACAGTGTGGTTATTTCAGTTACCAAAATCTTTTGAATTTTAAGAAAAAATGCATTCCTTTTGCATGAAGGCTGCTTCTAAGGCCTGTCACATCCTACTTAGACCATTTAAACTACAGATAATTTATATGATGACGAACATTATATTTTAGTTATGCTTATCTGAATGTATATCTATATTCTGTGGTTAAAAAGAGACAAAATAAAAAAGTATGAAATAGAAGATTTGTGTTTTATCATCTTCATAGATCTGGGTGAATAGTCCTCACACTGCTAGTGGATATTATACCATCTATGATAATGAAACCCTCCAAGCAGATCATTTCAATACCCGCCTGAGCTTTGGTGATGCTGCTCAAACTCTCTGGGCACGAACAGGTTACCTTGGCTTTGTACGACGGACTGAACTCACAGCTGCTACTGGAGGTAGGACAAATTACTCTTCCTTTCTGTGGACATTTTTACCGGTGACATGAACGTAAAGTTAATGTTACAAGAAAAGCTGTTAGAACAGTTTCCCACAAATCAACATCAATATATATTTTAGTGCATGTACCTTGAGTACTTTTTTAGATTCAGGAATAGCTACTGGGAATTTTTCTATTAGCATGATAGTTGCTATCATGTCTGTTTGAAAGTAGAGGAGAATTGCTATACAGGTAGTTCTCAACTTACAACCACAATTGAGCCCAAAATTTCTGTTGCTAAGTAAGACAGTTATTAAGTTAGTTTTGTTCCATTTTACAATCTTTCTTGCTAGAGTTGTTAAATGAATCATTGCAGTTGTTAAGTTAGTAACACAATTGAGGGTTTTTTCCCAATAAGTTTTTAATTTTATTGACGACATTAAAATGAAACTGCAAAAAAGGGGGGAGAAATACAACAACAAATTTTGTATGTATGTTTTTTACTTTTGGCTGTTTACTGCCCTGAGTCCCCTCAGGGAGAAGGGCGGTATATAAATCTAAATAAATAAATAAAATAAAAATAAATAAATAAAAGCAAAAGTAAGGACATAGAAAAAAAATGTGTATAAAAAGAAAAAGACAATCATCCACATAGATTGTCCCTCCTCGTTGAATACTGATAAATATATTTCAAGAATAATAGCTTTTCCTCCTTGCAAAACAGGCCCACAGTTTATAAACTTCTACAATTGTTTACCTAATTAATTTGACCCAGCATCTATCTAATACATAAAACACATTGTTAACTGGTAAAGTCAACAACAAAGTTAAAATTCAAAGTTCTCTGTTAACAGTTCATTATTGTATTTTATTTGCAGAAATGCCACATTGGCTTCTGATCTACCATAAACCACCCAATCATTATTTCTGATCTGTCCAGGATTAAATTTCTTTGCTTTCCAGCAGACGTTAAAAAAAATAACACCAGAGCTTTTAAAAATTAATAAAATACAAGATCCTTGTACTGAAAATCCTGTGTAAGTGTAAATCAAATCAGATCGCTTCCATTACCCTGGAAATTGCCTTGACTTCCATATAGGAAAAACGAAAGTGATTCGCAACTCCAAAATAAAGTAATAAAAAGATGCAAATCCCCCCCACATTAAAATCCAGCAAGCAGCTAGAATAAGTCAGAATTCAACCAGTTCATTAACAGTTAAAGATAAAAATCAAAATGAAAAAAATTCAAAGCGTGCAGTTAAAACCAAGGCATGTTTAAAATAAATAGCTGAAAGGAAAAGATAGAGATCCAGCTCTCCAGCTGCTCCTACCCAGAATTACAACTGTCAAGATTCTTTCCAAGTAGGTACACGGTTGTACTGAGGATCATCTTGGGTCATTCCTAGTTGCTCTGTTTAAATTTGGGGAGCATGTCACCAAAGAACCAGCTTTGACGGCAAAATCAGCTGTTTGTCAGCAGGAAAATAAGATCACCCTGCCGCTTAGCATGCCATTTTTGGAGAAACGTAAAACGGTTGTTAAGTGAATCTGACTTCCCCACTGACTTTGCTTGTCGGAAGGTCGCAAAAGGTGATCACATCACCCAGGGACACTGCAGCCATAAATATGAACCGGTTGCCAAGTGTTGTGTGACCATGGAGATACTGTAATGGTTGTAAGTATGAAAAATAGTTATAAGTCACTTTTTTCAGTTCCGTTGCAATTTCAGAAGGTCACTAAACAAACGGTTGTATGTAGAGGATTACCTGTAGTTTGAGAACTAATCCCACATATATTTTTTAAACAATTAGGACAATTCAATATTCTCTTTTGAAGAATCTGCATAAAATCTATATATTAATGTACAATATGCTCCTTAGAACGTCACGATGCATTGTATGTCGTTGGGGCACTGGACGAAACTCTGGAATTACGTGGATTGCGTTATCATCCAATTGATATAGAAACATCAATTTCTCGGATGCACAGGAGCATCGCAGAATGGTATAGTTTTATGCAATATATTCCTTTTGGGAAAATACATTGCTTAGCAAGGGTGTAGCAATAGGAAAACAAAGTTACTGACTGTAGTTGTAAATTCACAGCAATCTGGATCCTGAGCAATCACATCAGTGTTTTGAGAAAATATTAAATTGAGCATATCTGTTCAGAGTTTTGGGTGATAGCCTCAGCTTTCATTTCATTACTGATATGAGAACAGTAGCAAACTATTCTGTGCTATTTTATAGATTATATAACTATATCTTAAAATTTTGCATTATACTTTATCAAGATTCCTATGTGTAATTCAGTTTATTTATTAAATAACTATTTATTGTAAACTTAAAAGTAGAATGCATGAAGTGATTTATATATTTTAAAGTGAGTATATTACTGTACTTGATCCATTCCAAGTAGTCATTTCAGAATGCATAATACTCTTGGACAGGGTGATCTTTGAGTTTAAAATTGAGGTATTTAAATATATTAGCAAAGTCTTATAAAAAAGTAATCTGCAGACTCATTTCTATAGTGTATAATAACCTGTGGATTTCTTATTTTTCTTTTAGTGCTGTATTCACATGGACCAACTTACTTGTAGTGGTTGTGGAATTGTGTGGTTGTGAGCAGGAAGCTCTTGATTTAGTCCCTCTGGTTACCAATGTGGTCCTGGAAGAACATTATCTGATTGTAGGAGTCGTGGTGGTAGTTGATCCTGGAGTGATACCCATCAATTCCAGAGGAGAGAAGCAGCGGATGCATCTCCGTGACAGTTTCTTGGCTGATCAACTGGATCCCATTTATGTAGCATACAACATGTAATTTTGCAAGTGTAGGTCTGAAACTATCCTACAAACTGAGCAAGAACCAGGAATGACTGTGGGAAAAAAAGCTGACAGAAAAATTAGCAATGGTAATTGTGAAGCTGGACAATGCTGTTTGACTCCCTTTCTCTCCATCTTACTGGACTGACAGCAAGCTGGACTGATCAAAAGACAAAAGATGGCAACCAGGGATCTTCATTTGTATTGTAAGATGATAGCTTTACAGGCAGTGAAAAATAGGCCCTCGTGAAAAGCGAACACCAATTATTAGGGCCTTTATTGTAGTGTTAACATTTTCAATTACTGTATATATTTGTACTTTTTCTAACACTGATTTAGAATTCTATGAGGGATGATTTATTTAGTTAAAATGCAAATCTGTAAGAACCTGGTTATGTAAGTCCTATGTATACCGTCTGTAAACAGTGTACTTTAAAACTGTTAGCTTAATTCTGTAGTACTGTGTTAATAGGGATCACGTTTACTTAAAATTGTGCCATGTCCACACTCAATATTCAACAGAAGAATCACTTATTCATATAGCTTCTCATGAACTTAAAAAGAATTTGCCTCTATTTAAAATATATGTAAATATTAGTATGCATAATTCATTTATTTAGAAAACTGATTCAAATATTTAAGAATTTAACAAAGTCCTTAAATTATGGTTAGGCAATTAAAGTGAGGAATGCAATTAGACTATTAGGTTTCTCTTATTTTGTTGCTGGTCAGGTATGACATAGCATGTAGAAACGTAAGTTTTCAATGCACATGTTTATAAAGAGGCTGACACTCATCAGCGTTACAAGCATTTTAAAAAGCAAGAAGCAATTCTGTGACTTTGGAATGTTGAATAGGATTTGTATAGCCTACTAAAATGGTTTTTATAAGCAAACACTTGTTAACCAGAACCACTCCATTCATGATCTTAGACATATTTTGTTGGATGGTGCACAGTAACAATTCATTTAAAAGAAAATTCCTACCATTACTTTGATGTGCTTCTTTCTGGGTGGGATTCATTACTGTACTGCAAATCATGGGCTTTTGCAGGATGTCTTTGAATCAGAAACAGCCTAATTCTTTTAAAAGATTGGCAAGTTGTGATTATCCCATTCAAAATAGCTGATCAGTTTCAGCCTTCAAAGAATTGATGACAATAGATGCCTTAAAATGTGCTGGAATAGCCATTGTTTGAAAATGGTCTGCAACCCCGTCTCCAAAAAGCTGGTAGGAAAAACAATATTGCTATTTAGACCATTATTATTTTTTTCCGATTATACTTTAGAATCTTCTCTTTGTTTCTCCTTAAGAAGTTTGTTAAAATAACACAGAAAGCAGATAACTAGAAACGGTGACAAACTTCCTTGGGCCATTTGTGGCCTATTGTGTAAATACTTAGAATATTTTAATAATGTCTGTTTACCCTCCCTGTAACAAAGTTAGTGTTTTTAGACATTTTTAAGAGAGATATAAATATAAACCTGGATTAAATCCTCAGCTACAGCAGCTATATTAAGTGTAGCTCTGGCAACTTATTCCTTAAGACAAATTCCAAATGTATACTTGAAAACCTTTCTGTACAAACTTTCAAAAGCTTGTTTTTTTAATGGCTTGACGTATAGATATTTAGACAGAAAACCTTTAAATATATTAACAAAATATTCACAATTACCTTCTTATACATATGTTGTTCAATATATCTTGAATTGAAGAATTATGGCAAAAATAGTACAGGGTGGAGGGAGGTTCATTACTTCAAATCGTTGAAATATTAACTACTGGTTCTTAATGGAGACGATTTGAATATTTTGCATTATCAGTATTTCCACAGTGTGGTGCTGCTATGTAAATTAAAATGCACGCCACGCTAAAGTTGTTTTAACTTGTAGTTTGCAATAGTTTGGAAAATGAACACAGATAAAGCAGTTGCTGGCACTCCAAATGGGAACAGAAGGCCTTCAGCAAATAAATGTTCTGTGTACTCCAGCCTTTATTTATTCACTCCAATGTGGCTCTTAAGAGGTCTCAATTTTTATAAAAAATACACTTTCAATGTCCTACAGAATGAAAACAGAGCACAGTTATCTACCCAAGGTTGTAGCAGTATTCTCTACACTTACGTTTAGATTCGTATTAATTTAATATGGTAATTTACTATGTGCAGTCAAGAAAATCATTTGAAAATATTACAGACCTTCTAATCTGAAATACTTCAAGTTTTGTTTTCAACGTTAACTTCAAATATATCATTTTTCTCCTTGATTTAATTGTTAGATATTTTATTTCTTCCCTGTTAATGTGAGATTTTAATATACTTTCTCCAAAGATTTATAATTAATACACCAAGGATTTCAATGTTACTCTTTAGCCCCAAGATCTCTTCAGTGCCACACATATTTGCCTTCCAATAATTTATACACATGGCTGAGATTCCAAAGGAATGATTGTAGAATCAGTGCTCTCTTTATGGGGGTTCTGACACTGATTTGCTCAGTGTGGCTTTGGGTGTGCTATTCTGTGTTCTCCATCAGACATTACAGATTCCACTTGGAACACAATAAGGATTAGTTCTCTGTAGGTTCTGGAGTTAGCGTGTCCTCCCGGCCCCCCCTCATTCCACATAATCATTGTATGGTAATATTTTTTCATGTATCCAAAGAGGTTAAAGCCAGCATTTTCAGCCTTGGCTTTTTGGATTTACTTATTAGCTCAGGTAATACTTAATTTAAATACAATGGCTTGGATCAAAGTATTCCTTCTGCAAATGGAAGGACTGCTGTTTTCATAAACCCAAGATTAAATTCCAACAACAGTGGAAGTGGGGGAGCTCTCTGAATACCCTGTAATTCTCATGTTTCTTTCACATTTTGCTTTTCAGAGGTTTATGGGGTGTTGATAGTAATAGAATTGCCTTCCTAGATTCTTCTAGTAGGAATATCCCATGAATGCAATTTCATGAACAAATACACTCTGAATTCACATCATTACCAAAATATATTAATATGAAGCAATTAGAACACTTATTCCTGAGAATGAACTTACTACCCTGAATCAAAACTACAAAACCACATTTCACATTTTTTCAAAGATAGGCTTTTTTAGTTAAATAAGTTTGCTTTTCAATTTTTTATTGTGCAGTTTCGCAATGATGGGCCAAGCTTAACTGTGATGGAGATATGATTGTAAAAACAATAGATCATTGTCTTTAATCTTTTTTTGCTTTTGTTGATGTCAATACGTTTACCATTGTCAGATTCAAATCACAACTGTGTAATTATGTAAAAAGTCTTTTTTATTTATTTGAAATTAGGTTTTAGATATACTTTTTAAAAGATTTTAACATCTGGCTGGACAGTGTTCCATTAATGCATTGATTGTGTCTTTCTTGTCTTGTGTTAATAAATAATGATGCCTGTCTGTTTTTATTATATCATTAACATTTTATCCCATGTTTTTTTCAAAGCCTGTTGAAGCCTGTTTTTTCAAAGCCTATGACCAACTTTTAACTCCAGTTGGTGAAGTCTGCACATATAATATTCCCTTGTCTAATTAATTCTGCACACTATATAGTAAATTGAATGGTGAGATGGTGGCCAAATAATCTAGTGAGTTTCTGTGATTGTTATTTGCATCTCACTGATCCTAGTCTAATTCCAATCATTATAGGACTTATTTGAAACATTAATTTTCGGCAAAGTCCCTGAAGTGAATTACTATAATTATTTTTAAAAAATTAAAGAGCAGCAGAACCCCCTCAATTTTTAAAAAAAAGCATACTAATAAATGCTAACTCAAGAAGTATATTTTGTATCAAACGTATTCATAAGCAGCCCCTGGAGAAAAAACTGTTCTAAAAATGTCCAAGTTTGTATCCCAAGTCTTTTACTTACTAAGAACAAAAATATACTGTCATTTGTCCTATTAGTTTTTCTACACTCCTGCAGAGCAAGCCCTATTGCATGTATTAAGAGCTAGGATGAAAAGCAGAAATTTCTGTCACTCAGGCTGAAACTCAGACAATCACAGGAAAGTACTCAATAATTTGTGACCACCTAGTGACCTACTGGATTTTTGTAGCTCATAACCCATCTAAGGCACTCATGACTAGAAAGTGCATTCAGATTTCTATCACTGCTGGCAATAAATAAATAACAACACTACCCTAGAATGAACTACTGAAACTCTACTTTGGGGCAATGTGCTTCAGAGTTACCCTATTGTAAGGCAATATGATCTTGAAACATCAAGCAAAGAGTGTCTATGGAGATTCTCAGTCATCCGAGTCATGGTTGTCCCAAGGTGCTTTTTCAAGAGGCAACTGGACTTCTGGTTTTTCTTTGAAAACATTCCACTTCCCACCCAAGAAGCTTCAGCTCTGACTGGATGGTGGGAAATGGAAGGATTTATAATCCTTGCAGACAGCTGGTCATTTGCATTCTTTTAGAGAGTCTTGAGGCCACTTGGAGGTTTATCTGTCAGGAATGGGTGTGGAATCTTCTTGGAATTGTTGAAAGGACTGTTATAGACTGGAGATAGATGATGTCACAACCTTCTCCCTCTGTTGAGAGAGAGCTGTTCAATTGACATACTCACTGGTATAGGTATGTGGACGATACTTGGGTCAAGATCAAAACACAGGCATTGGAAGCATTCACGAAACATAAACTCTGGACAGAAACATCAAATTTCCACGGGAAAATAGTCTAGCCTTCCTGGATTGTGCAGTACACATTAAGGAAGACAGAAGCCTTGACATTTAAGTTTACAGAAAACCCGACACATGGATCAATATTTACATTTTGATTTTCACCATCCATTGGAGCACAAAATAGGAGTTATCAAAGCCCTGCATCACCGAGCTGAAGGCCTGCCTACCAGCAAAGATGGTAAAGGAAAAGAACTAAAACATATCAAGGAAGCCCTCAGAACATGTTGCTATCCCAAGTGGGCCTTCATCAAATCTCAAAAAAGACTCTACAGGAACTCCTCTATAACAGACAACACAGAGAACAATAAATGAATCAACGTCATCTTTCCATACATTGCAGGAATATCAATCAGAAAAGTTCAGGAGGATCTTCAGCCAACAAAACATACGTGCATTCTTTAAACCAAGAATACACTAAGGCAGAACCTTGTCCATCCCAACAATAAAACACCCAGTCCCAGACAGAAGTGAGCAACGTGGTATATGTAGTACAATACAGTGAGACGTGCAGATCTGTATATTGGGGAAACAGAACAATCACTTCATAAGTGCACAGCACAACATAGGAGAACAAACACATCAGGACAAGATTCAGCAGTCCATTTGCATTTAAAAGACAAAAGGCCACTCTTGAAGACAGCAAAGTCCACATTTTGGACAGAGAGGACCGCTGGTTTGAAAGAGAGGTCAAAGAGGCCATCTATGTCAAAACTGAACAGCCCTCTCTCAACAGAGGGGGAGAGATATGATGCCATCTATTTCCAGTCTACAACAGTCTTTTCAACAGTTCCAAGAAGGCTCAACACCCATTTGCACTACTCAGGTGATCCTGACCACACAGATAAACCTCCAAGTGGCCTCAAGAACTCTCTATAAAGATGCAAATGACCAGCTGTCTGCAAGGAATATAAATCCTTCCATTCCTCACATCCAGTCAGAGCTGAAGAAGTTTCTTGGATGAGAAGTGAAATGACTTCAAAGAAAAACCAGAAAGTCCAGTTGCCTCTTGAAAAGGCACCTCTGGGATATTAGGCAAGGAGGATACAGCACATGCAAGAGCTTGATTTTTAATTGCACCATATACTGTGCCATATTAAGGAAAGATAGACTGAGGCTATGATTCTTTAATAAGACAAAGCAGGTATTTTGTTTAAAATTATATGGTTCATAGGCATGCTGCAAAACAATGGTACCAGCCTCTAATATATTTACAATATATTTACAGCTAAAACCCATATAAATATCATAGATATAAATATAGTGACTGGTGAGAAGAAATGCCAAGGTAACTTTGGTTAATAAAAGGCAGTGAGCAATCTCTCCACTTTGTTATTCGGTAGTTCAGTCCATTCCAATTCTTCATGACCCAATGGATATAATTTCATCACGATGAGGAACTATTTCTAATGTCCTGTAAGCTGAGGTTTTTTTTTAATAGCCACACCCAACACAGAGGTTAATTGGTGAACAGGCAATCATTTTATGAGCGTGCACAAATTCTCAACATTTCAAATGTATGTCCAACCCCAAAGCCTCCTCCCTTCAGTAATTTCCTGTGGAAACGTAACATCTCTGAATTTAAGACGAAAAAGAAGAAAAAGATCTTCAGGTCCAAACTTTTCTTCCTTTCACTTCCTCCCATTGCTCAGAAGAGGAAGATGTGCCTTATCAGCTCTCTACTTTAAAATTCGCAGCCGGAATGTAAAGTCTGGAGTTACGTAGAATCGGCCAAGCTGTTTTAAATGCACACCTGTGTTTGAACCGTTTTATTTTTTCGCTTGGCCGTAAATATAAAAAGTTTTTTTTAACCTAATTCTCTGTTCTTGTGAGATACAGGCCAAGATTGCAACCCTAAAGTTGCTTATTTGACGTCACTTCTGAGTACACTTAAGTAGAATCAGGATACGATCCTATGTTTGCAGACTTAGTGGGACTTCGCTCGCGATAAGAAGGCACGGAAAGGTACGAAACCACAGACACCAAAGGCCTCAAAAATACCCATGACTTTGCCACTCTAGCGTCCCCAGGCTTGCAACTCTCTGATTCCCGGCTGTGGTTAGTCTAGACCAAGGGAAAAAGAGAAACTCTATTGTTATCAGGCGGTAGCCAACTCTAGCGCTGGCCTCCGGCGCGCTCTATAGTCACAACCCGCCCACCAAGAGCAACCGCAGGGTAGCGTCCCCCTGGCGGGGATTAGTTTGGTAATGCTGACAAGTACCGGTGGGTCCGGTTTCCTGAGGCGTTAGGGCGATTCCCTCTGGGCAACGCGAAGTCGAGGCGAAGCCCGGAAAGCCTCTGAGGTAAAAGCGGGTGCGACGGCCAAGCGACTCAATTTAGAGCGCGAAGCGGATCGGACGCGACTGAAACCAGCGAGCGCGAGCGGGAAGAGGAAGGAAGGGAGAGCGAGGAGGGTGGGGGTGGGGGGCGGGAAGAGAAGCGGCTGAGCAAAGTCCGGAGAGGGGAGGCGTTGGGCGACCCCCTTCCAGAGCACGCGCGCATAAAAAAGGCGCGAGGCGCTGAGCGTGGGGGTGGGGGATTGGGGGGGGGGCTCTTTGGAGGCGGTTGGAATTTGGCGGGAGGGGAATCCTGTGATGCGTCGCGTCGGTGCCGAAGAGCGCTCAGCCCTTCGTTCCCAGCTGTTGCACAAGCACCGGGGCTCCCCCGATGACATCCATACCTTATTGCCGCGGCTTATCAATCCAAAAGATCAGGGTGCCCACAAAAAACCGAGCAAGGCTTGCCATAAGCTCTCGCTGGGCTCCATTTGCCCAGTCAGTTTACACCCGCTTACCTTCCTCCTCTTCCTCAGGCCGTTGGCTTCAAGCAGAGCCGACTTTTTAACATGTGCCGATGCCAGGGGATGGGAGTACTTTTTAGAACCAGCAAATGTAATAGAAGTCGTCAGTATCCCTCGATACTCCGCGACGGTGGTTGGTGCCAGTGCAAATAACTGGGGGTTAGGTAGAGATTTATGCCCCACTTCCAGCAGACCGTCAAGTGCCAGAATCAGTAATGATTTTATACCTTAAAAACCTCTTAAGAAGAACTAAGTCTGGTAGCCCCGAAACCCGGAGTCTTGTATGGCCGTTTTCTACTAAAAGGCATTTGTTTTTGTGAACTACAACTCACTTCATTGGATGCATAGACTAATATATGATTTAAGTTAGACTTAGGGGGGGAAGAGGGATGACATATAGGTCAGATTACACATGCTCTATCAATAATTATAATGAGTTATATTGGGACCTTTGAGATAGCCTGAAACCTTTTAAATGTGGGTGAGCTCAGCACTCATTCAAGTGGTACTGTGGACTTTCATTGGTTTCAGTGAGTTACTCCAAAATCTGTCACGAAGATTAAAATCACAGGATGAAATGCTGAGATTACTTTTCTTTTGAGTCCGATGTGAAATCAATGACTTGTTTTGTGCAAATTGCCTTATGTAGCATTCAGAAGGGCATTTCTGGGCAGGTGGAGGAAGAGTGTGTGAAGGCTTGTGTGGGAAGTTACTGAGACTTGTGATGATGCTGTTACTATAAATGAGGGGGCAAGTAGGCATCTGCAGAGTGTGCAGGTTCTGGTTACCTCATCAGTATTATTTCCCTGTTTCTGATTACTTGTGAAAATCAGCTTCAGGATGGATGGATGGTTGTTTGCATGCAAGTACAGTCCTGCCACCCAGTGCTTGAGAAAGCGCAATGTCATTGTCCAGTATGGGTTGTATTTTATTAATAATAAGTTCGAGGTATAGGTTGGACAACCAATGATGTTCTGTTCTTGTACAGCAGTCTACCTTCTGGTCTTCCCTGGAATTGATCTGGCTCTGCTAATTTGTTTGTTACACTTTGTCTTTTAAAAAAAAGGTTTGCTACATATTTCATGGGGAGGAGAGAAGGCTTGCATAATCATTTCCCCCAGAAGTTCTTCCTAAGGAGACTTGCCTGATACAAACTGATACTCTTTTGGTGCCAGGTGGAGCCTGATATTTTTTCAGATGTTGATTTAATGCTTAAATAAATCATTGCAAATTGTTGTATTTTTATAATAACCATCTAATGAATTCTTAAGTGTGGCTCTCGTGCCTGTTAAAAATCCAATCACTGTTTTTACTGTGTTTGTTTTTAGTCTCAAGTTTTATTTTAAGTTTGTGGCACACATTTTTTAATATTGAAAATAAGGATCCAAATTCAAAATAAATAAAATACATGAGTGTGCCTAAAATATGAATAACAAATTGTTAACAAAATCCCCCATATAGTATGTTATATCAGTTTTAGAGGAAAGTTCTTACATTATTTCTATTAAATGTATGCTATGATATTGGCTTAGTGATTTAAAGAAGTATTGTCAAACTACTATAAAATAAAAGTGTTTTTCCCAATAATCTCTATTATATCTTTTGGAAGATTAAGTAGCCCCTATTTAAAATTAATTGTAATCTTATTATGCTGTAATTACCTATAGTACATAGCTTTCAACAAATAAAGTAGATTGCTGAACAATACAGTCTTCAAAAAGCATTAAAAAAACAGGGAGGTGGGAGGTTGTCCAACCTTGAAGTAATATTAGATTGTGACAGAATTACAATTTTACTTTTATTTTGATTTAATAATTAAATTTTATATCTACAAAAAGTGTAGAAGACAAAATAAAGAAATATTTTTTGAAAATGACCTATTAGAGCTTTAACAGCTGCAGTTGTATACCATTGCTAGTATACTATGGCAGACAATATTATTAGCTGTTTATCTCAGTTATAACATTGAAATGTTTTATTTTATTTTATTTTATTGTCTTCAGAATTTCTGAGTTTAGGCCTATAGGAAAATTATAACTGATACTTAGCGAGATTTTAGTTTACCAAGCAAGGTAAATGTATCTTATGTGAAGTTGATTCACAATACTGCTGATGGTTTGATGGAGATGGATATTTAGAAACTGCAAATATAATGAATTTAGAATTGAATGTGTATATGACTCAGCCTCTCTAGATTAGAGAGAAAGAACAAGATGTACTGGACAGGTATAATCACGTGGATAGGCTCCAAATGCAGTTGTTGCTCATTGTTGCTTTAAGATGGAAAAGAGGAATGCTAAAAAGCAAATTGATATTTATGAATTGTCAATATGCTTTTTATTGTTTAATTTTTAGTTGATTAATAAATAACAGTAATCAAGAACAGGTGGTGAGAAGTTCTTTTCCACAATTCCATCTTCGGTCTTCATTGTGACCTTTTATAGATGGGATGCTCTGCTCAGTATCACTTAAACCTTGGTCATATCTCATTTACATTATTGCAGTGTATTTTATATGAGGTAACCCCTGAAGACCACCTGGAAGCTTTAATTGGTCCAAAATGCAGTGACTCCAGGAGTTATGGGTGCTACACAAAATAATACTATTAGCTGTTTGTTTCTGAGTGCAATTGAAAAATTTCTTTGTCACCTTTAAAGGCCTACATAGCTTAGAACCCATGATATCTTCTAGACTACTTACTCTCAGTAGTTTTGGCTTGTTTGTTAAGAATCTAGAAAGTAAGAATTTATCTGGATCTCTATCCCTAGAGAATGTCACCTGCGATATCAGCAGCATAGGCCCTTCTCAGTACTTGCCTCCCTTCACTGGAAAAACATTCTCCTAGATCAGACCTAATGTTCTTTTATTTCTGAAAAATAATTAAGACTTGGGAGGGCGGAATCGGATGTATTTAATGTTGATCCCTCCTGCAAGGGGAATACTTATAGAGTTTAGTTGTTCATTGCTGCCTAGGGTGTTTTGATTAGGGTTTTTGTGTATTTTAAAAATCGTATTACTGTATTAGCATATAAAAAATTCAGTCACAAGGAAAGCAGTATGAAATTTTGGCATGGATGGGAGGAAAGAAGAAAAGGACATCCTGCAGCAAAATGGGTGGTCTTCACTATAATGGTGATGATTCTACTATTGGAGACTAAAATACCATCCTGGAGAAAGTCTATCTATGTGGCCACCAAATGACAACAAACTTGGTGGCATACAATCAGTCAATCAATCAAGCGATCAATATTCTTATGCAACAAATTAGTACTTAAGCACAATTACTCAAATGCAGTGATAAATTATCTATGACATGACATCTATTGTGATATGTACAAATGCAAGTTAGCATAAGTCACTTTGTGGTAAGATGGATGGCCAATAAATTTTATAAATAAATTAATAAATAAATTATTTTAAAGAAATATTTTTAAGTTGGTACAATTACTCAAGAACTCTAATTCATTTTTTACCTCTCTAGAATAGCATTTGCATAATCTAATCTAAAATTAGATTAACTGTTAAAATATGTAGACTAAGGATAATAGATTTTATTGTTCAAATTATTTGTATCAAAAAGTGCTCTAAGATGGAATCTGTTTTAATAGCCATTTGGTTAATAAGAGTTACGAAACGGCACAGAATGATTATTTTTTTCCATTTTAACAGTAATGGCCAGATGGTATACATTTTTCCAATTCACTATAAATTTCTTCTAACATATAAAAGTTTTAGTTTTAATAGTTTATCTTCTCACACTATTTTCCTTCCAGAACATCAAAGAATAAGCAACTCTGAACAAGTGTAATAGAGATGCCCCAACATACAAAATAATTATAAAAATAGATCTTTGATAATAATGTATGGTGCAAAGCAGAAACTGCAATCTTCAAATTCTCATCTTTGTATAAATTCACCGCATGGTTTGGATCAAGCCATGCTATATCAATCTTATTCTCGTCTATCGTCTATATGTTGGGAATGAAAATAATTTTGCACTTAATAATAGGTATTTTTTGAATAATTTTATTAAATACTTTTTTTAAAAAAAACACCAATACTAACTAATATAATATAAGAAAAAGAAGAAAGCAAAGAGAAAGCAAAGTGCAAGAAAGAAAAAAGAAAAATAGAAAAGAAAGAAAAAAGGTACAGAGAAGTAGCTTCTGATCTTTATAGCAATTCTTAATACAATTATAAATTTACCTTTTATTCTATGGTTACAACATAACTCTTCTTTCTATAATTATTTTGTCTAATCAAAACCATAAATCATGTTTGTTTCTTTCTGTTTTGTGCAAAAAGGCTAAAAGAAGTTTCCAGTGAGTAATAAATGTATATATTATCTTTTCTCTGATCGAATATGTCATTTTATCATCTCAGCAAGTTCCATCACCTTCACCAACTATTCCTCCATTGTGGGAAATGCCAAATCTTTCCATCTTTGTGCATACAATAATTTCACTGCTGTTATGTAAAAAGCAAAATTCCACAACTTCATAATATTAATAATCGACTTAAATAAATTAAATTATTCCTCACTGTTACTGGAAAGCTAGTGTTTAAATATACATTTATTGCTTTGAATGACTGATATTTAAAAGGTCTCTGCTGGAATAAAGCATCTGAAATAACAAATATTAAAACAGAGTAACAAACTAGGAATCTATTATTTCATTATATCTCCATTTAATTTACTACTATTTAATTAAGTAGTGGAGATAATCATGTCAATGGGGATATATATTATTGTTTAAATTTTAGCAGACAATCATGAAATATTTAAACTGCAAGTAATTTAAGCAAACATTCTGTTCCTATTTTTATAGCTTGCAATAAGTATATTTTAAGGAATATAAGAATATATATAATAGCAGAGAAAAACATTAGATAAAAATAAGAGTCATAGTAATGTGTATGTAATTTATTGTTATTGAAAAATAGCAGTAGCAATTATTAGGAGTTTCTGAAAATTTATTATCTTAGAATTAATTATTATTAAGGAAAGCAAGTAATTAAAGCATATTCTCAATGCACTTAATGTACATTTACTCTAAAATAAATCCATTATGCTCACCACTGGTTAACCTTTGTGCTTTTAAGTTATCACCTATAAAGTTTTTTAAGTACGAACCTCTGTAGTTTATTCTCTATATACCAATTCAGATGCTACAATCATCACTCCAGGCCCTTCTTCAATTATCCCCTCTGAAACTTACATTAAGGCCTTTTAGTCATGGTTCCCTTGGTACAGAATTATTCTCTCAGAAAAATTTAAGATTGCATAGGGCAAAAATTGGTTGTTGAATGTTGCATTAAGCCCCTTTACAGTTAATATGACTTTAACAATAAAGAAGTAATCAGTGCTTGCTAAATGCAAATACTGTTAATTACTAATTATAATTATTTTAAGAGATTGATAGTACCAAATATAGATTTGTATCAAAAAAAATATGGAAATATACGGTATTGTATTAATCAGAGAATATAAGAGAAAAGCTGGCCATGAATGGTGTGAATGGGTTTTAATTGTTTTTAATGGTTTAACTTTTAATGTTTTATATATGATTTTTAAATGCATTGTAAGCCGCCTTGAGTCTTCAGAGAAAGGCGGCATACAAGTTAAATAAATAAATAAATAAATAAATGGTGGTTAATTCCTAGGCTCAGATTCCATTATATAACATATGAAGTAATAAAAAATAACTTAGAATAGTTGAGTTCCAGTGCTAGCTTCACTTTTCATAGCATTAGATTGTTAAGCCATGATACCAAAGGATGGGGCTTGGCTATTGTAATACCTAGTATCTAGAAGTACAGGTAGTCCTCAACTTTCAACAGTTCATTTAGTGATTGTTCTAAGTTACAATGGCATTGAAAAAAATGACTTACGACCATTTTTCACACTTATGAACATTGCAGCATCCTGATGGTCATATGATTAAAATTCAGACGTTTGGCAACTGGCTCATATTTATGACGGTTGCAGTGTCCTGGGGACATGTAATCAACTTTTGTGACCTACACAAAGTCAATGGGGACATCAGATTCACTTAACAACTGTGTTCCTAACTTAAGAACTGCAGTGATTCACTTAACAACTGTGGCAAGAAAGGTTGTAAAATGGGGCAAATTCACTTAACAAATGTTTTACTTAGCAACAGAAATTTTGGGCTCAATTGTGGTCGTAACTTGAGGACTAGCTGTACATTATGGCATACATTTAAAAAATACCACAATTGACAAATATCTACTCTTGCTCCTCATTAAAGTACATGAAAATATGATATTGAAGGTTAGGTGCAGTAATCAAGAATATGTAATAAAGGAAATATCCATAAGGAAGAGAGTTAGGGATGTGTAGTGGCTCCACTTTTATTCAATTGTTATATAGATTCCTTAGTTTATCTTCATTTAAATAACATTTTTACATCCTTCTAAATTATAGCCTAAAGACATATAAATTTATTATTTTATGTTGATGATGCAGTAATTCTGTCATTAACCTCCATTGGCCTTAAAAGAGCTTTGAAATCACTTGTGTATGTATATAGTATCTTCCAGGTTACCTGCTGTGTTCCAAATGCAGTACTTCGACAGGAAGTAGGAGTCACTAGACCAGTGATGGCTAACCTTTTTGCCATCGCGTGCCAAAAGTGGGGGGAGCACGGTGGGGTCACACGCACGCGTGCCCACATCCATAATTCTATGTGCCCTGCCCCCCCGTGCTCCCCCCGCTTTTGGCACGTGATGGCCCGGTAGGACCGGTAGGACCGTTTTTTTGCTCTCCCCAGGCTCCAGAGCCTTTCTAGGAGCCTGGGGAGGGCAAAAACAGCCTCCTCCCCAGAGGCCCTCCGGAGGCCGGAAACTGTGTTTCCTGACTTCTGGTGGGCCCAGAAGGCCTGAAAATCAGCTGGCTGGCGCATGCATGCGTGCCGGAGTTGACCTCGCGTGCCCACCAATATGGCTCCACGTGCCACCTGTGGCACCCGTGCCATAGGTTTGCCATCACAGCACTAGACTCTGAATAAATATCTTCACTTATTGGTTAAAATTATGCAACAATCCCACTGAACTGACCCATTAATGTTAGCAAACAACTTACTAATCTTCCTGGGAAATAGTGATCCAAAAGAAATTGAGCCTCTATGGTTTCTTCCGTGATGCTTTCTTAACCTTCAGAATTAGATCAAGTATATTCATTAATACTAAGACAAAAGATCTTAATATAGTAGGTCAAACAGAAATTGCTGCTTTGTTTCCTAATATAAGCAAATAATCATGTTTTAGGGACTAAATCATCCTCTTATTTATATCATATCACAGTTCCCAAATTCAGGAGAATCTTATCTTTAGCTCAATTTAATGTTCTCCGCACAGCGTCCTGGAAGGGAAATATAGGAAAAACCCCATACAAATTTGGTAGTGCCCTTGTGATACAGGCACCATAGAAACCATAGCTCATGTTCTTCTACAGCATACTGCCAGTTGTGTGGGAACATTCATCACCAGTTGATTACCCCCTTTTTAATCTAAATATCCGGGGCATTTTGATCATTTTTATTTGCTGATAAACTAAGTTAAGTTTATTTCTCTAAAAGTAGCAGAATTTTGCTACATTATGTTTAAGCTTTGTACACAAATGGATGCCAATAGTTCTTGTTGTTACGGTTAGGATTGTGTTATTTTCTTGAATGTACTTTAATTGGTCAATGACTGAAATAAATTTTTATTGTTAATTGGATTGTTGTGACAATACATATTTCATAGTAAAATATGTCTATGTTACAAATAATAATTATATAGTACATTTAATTCATCAGTACCTACTGGTGGAGCTGTTTGCATATGTAACACGTCTGTTTGACCTGTTTCTCTAAATTTCATGTAGAGAAATGCTAATTTTAATGTCAGGTTTTTTTTTTGTTTTTTTTTTTTTGGTGGAAAAACAGAATATGCAGGACGGGGGGTTCCTTTCCTTACTAATTAAGGAAATAAATTTGTTTCTTGTATTATGCATTTCCAGTTAAAACTTTGGCTCTTCTCAAATTATTTACAAGAAGGGCCTCTATGAATATAAATAAAAATCATAATACATTTTTATAATTACCATTTTATTTGGTTTAGATGGCTAAATCTAAAGTTGAATCCTAATAGAAATGTTGTGACATATTTTTCTTATTCTTTTTTCTTGGCTCCTCCAGCATGTCTTTCCTTGAATGAAAATATTTATTGAAAAGACAGAATTAAGGCATAACAGGATAATTACATTACTGAGCATAGAAGGTAATATGTTGGCTGGAGTCTGTTCTTATCTAATCTATGGTTCATCCTTTTATTTATAGTAATGTGATGCGAGGAATTAATGAGATCATATAGTTGTCACAGTTTAACCTTCTAAAGTACAAATTCGGCAATATTCGTAGTATTCTATAATGATTCTAGTTTTTCATGTCGTTCAAACTGTATATCTCATTGTATAGAAGACTTTGAGGTGGGTGATATCATTTCAAACTGTAAACTATACTAGTTTTTCAAAACCTTGTTTTACAAATATTGGTGGTAGCAGGAATTTACAATTTGAATTTGCTCTTTACACCGAGTGTACATACAATGTTTTCAAATTACTTAGGAACCCCATCACATGTTTTTTCTATAAAGGTATCTCCTTCCATTACAGTTCCATTACATTAATGTGTTCTCTGGAATAAATTCATTATAAGTTCTTAAGTACTGGCCAGGCATGTTGTATCTCATTGTTGGATAGAGAATGGACTCTATAATATCATCAGTATTCTTTAGCTGCTGCACATTGAAATTGGAAATGATGGTTCAGCTAATTTTCAGAAAAGCAAGTCCATCTTGACTGAACCTCTTGTTTAGGATCACCAGACTGGAAAACTACAGAATTAGAAAAGTACAAGTGGTGCTGACAGCAAAATATTGTAATACAATGTGATCCTGCTTAGTGTACCTGTTGTACCTTCTTTCAAGATACTCCAGTCCATTCCCCAAAGTTATGCTCCATTGGCACAACCTTCTAACTTGCACATGGAATATAAGAGCCGAACCTCCAGGTTACTGTGGAGTCTCCCAGTCTAAACTGGAAGAAAAAGCAATAAGTAATATTGCAGGGTTTTGTACTTTTGAATACCTTCATTGAAAGTTCATGTTCATAAACCATTTGATTAATTACTGTAAACACATCTTATAAAGGCGTGATGGTACATTAAGAAGACAGGGAAATCAGCTCTTGATAGACTATTTCAATCACACGTCTTGCATGGATGTACAATAATTGTGCTGAATCATGTGGGGGAGTTGAGAGTGGCTTTTTTAAAAAAACCACAATCTTACAGCTGATAGACAAACTATTAGTCTCTTAAAATTTGTTCCATACTAAAGAAGATTGAAAACAGACTTGGAGCTAGTTATTTTTTTGATAAAACCTCACATGAATTGTGTTAAGATTTTAGGTTACCTCAGCTGCATTCATCTGTAGAAGATACCACCTAATCCAGGGGTGAAATGCTCCCGGTTCGGACCGGCTTGGGCGAGTAGGTAGCGATGGCGGCGGGCAGTTCGGAGAACCGGTAGCAAAAATCCCTGGCCCCGCCCCCCATGCCCAGCTGAGCGTGCAATCATCAGAGCCTTTTTTTTTTCTTTTAAGTGGCTCTGACGATCCAAGTTCTGATGATCCCAGCTGAGTTGCCTGATCGGCAGGCAACTCAGCTGGGATCGTCAGAGCCTTTTGAAAGCATTTTTAACATGGTTTTACATGTAAAAAAATGGTTTTAAACGTAAAAAACAAAATTGGCCACGCCCACCCAGTCACATTACCCCACCACCACCAAGCCACGCCCACAGAACTGGTAGTAACAAATTTTAGATTTCACCCCTGACCTAATCCTACTATAACAAAGACACTATATACTGCCCATCGTACATTAAAAGACTTGCTTTTTATGATCCCTTATTCCCAATATTCTCCAGAAACATTTTTTAATTGTAGTTCAGTGCCAATCAAGAAATAACATCTTTACCTGGATCCTTCTTATGTTTATACATTCTTTTTTCATGCATTCCATTTGTTTCTTCTTTCAGCTTAAGGGTATCTTTTTCTGCTTATCTATCTGATATTATCACTTACAGGAATATTAGAAGCCTTTTTCCTAGGTTTTTTTCCTTTTTGTACTGTTGCATAGCCTTGCAAATTTAGCATAAAATTTGGAAATAATATTCATGGAATGATTCTGTTGTTGGAATAAAAAGTATTGTTTTGAAAATATGGGAGTGGTATACAGTTAGCTGTCAGTTTATGTCCACTACCTGATATCAATTGAAGAATTTTATGGTGGTGGATGGGAATGGAATCTTCTGAGGGTTGAGTTTTTATACTTGGCATACTTTCAAGACTAAGCTCCTTGGTTGGATTCAGCAGGGAAAGATCAGTGAGTCACATTGAAAATATTTTTTTCCAGTTTATCAGGCAAGTTTTTGCAACTACTTGAAATATTTTGTAACATGCTCAGAGCTGGTAAATGAACTTGAATGCTTTGGGGGTATTTTTATTTAAATACTTCGTATACAGTAGCACAGTTGACTAGGCAATACTACTTAACTGTACTGCAGGTACAACAATACAGATGCAGAAAGTTCTAAAGCATACAAAGATAGAAGCTATCTTCTTTATCTTATTCTTTTCCCCTTTTTGTCATTTCCTTGTCATTTCCTGTAGGAAATGACAAAATAGCAATAGCATTTAGACCTATATACCACCTGACAGTGCTTTACAGCCCTTTCTAAGTGGTTGACAGAGTCAGCATATTACCTCCCAGCATCTGGGTCCCCATTTTACCCACCTCGGAAGGATGGAAGACTGAATCAACCTTGAGGCGGTCAGAATTGAACTCCTGGAGTTTGCAGTGAGTTAGCTTGCAGTACTACATTCTAACCACTGAGCCACTACAGGTCTCCTGACTTTCCCATCCCAATTTAGTGTCATTAAACAAGGACTACCTGTAATATCAAATGGTGATGATACTCAATATATTTTGGTACATAGTTTGATATTTTTTTATAATAGAAATAATTTTTATGCATCCAGTATAAATTATTAGAACATATATGACAAGAAGTCAGTCCTGAACATTGAATAATTAGGAATATATAATTGTAACACACCGTAGTAAACAGCTGCTGATCAATTTATAGCAGGGGTATCAAACTGGGCCGGATGTGTCATGCGCTGGCCCTGCCCACCCCTGGTTTAGCGAAGGGGGGGGAAGTCACGATACATCACTTGACAACAATGTGACAATACAAGTTTGACACCCCTGCTTTATAGTTTAAACAACTTATAAAATATTTTAAAAGAAACATTGCCTCAGATTCTGAAAACTGGTCCATCTGGTTCAGTGAAAATGCATTACATATTTTGAAAGTCTAGAAAGATATAGCAGCAATGGAAGTGAAAGTTGAAAGTACCTAATTCTGTACTTTTTATTCAGACTTATTGAATGTAGTGGATTTTATTCACATTTAATAAGTATACGTTTGTAGCTTTAAAGTACTTGTATTTCTATAAGTTCTATAGGTTTTAGTATGTGCAGTTTAGCCAGGTTGATATCCCTGAATTATCTATATCAGGGGTTTCAAACTCAAGGCCCAAGGCCAGATCCAGTTCATGGGGTGCTTAGATCTGGTCCACAGGGCCGCCCTGGAAACAGTGAAGAACCGGCCCACGGTGCTTTTGCCAGCAAAAATGGAGCATGGGAGGGCCGCGTGCAGCTCTCCCAAGCTCCGTTTTCACTGGAAGAGGATTGCAGGAGGCTGTCACAGCCAAAAATGGAGCTCGGGAGTCCATTTTCACTAAGTCACCCCTGATCTATATTAACATTCTTGACACCATATCCTATTTCACAGCATAGCTGAATCTGAAGAGGTATCAATTTCTTTTAACTAATTATGCATATTGTGTATATTATAGATTGATTATGGACGAGGTGCCCAAAAGCAATAATAACAATTCATCAACATCTCCACAAGTAGCATCTTTACAAGGTACCGCTCTACAGGAAGCTCAACTTTCTCATGTTTCTCAACAGGTAAAAATAGCTACATATGACCAGACCCATGAAGGAGTTTTAAGTAGGCTACTGCAGAGTTTTCCTTTCTGATGTTTGCTTTCTAAATAGCTTCAATAAGTATGTATACGATCTCAAAGGGTTTTAGGTAATCATATGCTTCCAGAAGAAAACTCAAAAGATATACAAATATACTACAATAACCAAGGTTAACTTCAAACCAACAATCAAGTAAACAATACCCCAATCAAGAAACTTCCAAAGAGACATCGGAAAACAGCCCAACCAAAGAATCTCTTAAGATCAACCCCACCCAGACAGCCTAGCAAGTCACCAGAATATAAACTGATAGTAAATAGCACTCCTTACTATGGTAGTACTTATCATGTTACTAAGTTAGGGTAATGAAACATCTGCAAGAAAATAAGCAAGCAAAGACCCTCCATATTCTATAATATATTTGCACACCACATAATATCTGAATGCTCATTCTCTATTAATTTTAGAAGGTCTATCTAGTTCTGGTCCATCTGAACTAGTTTACCAGTGAAATGGAGAATTGGTTTTCTTTGATATATTGTTGAGTATACCGAATGCTTTTAAAAACCTAAGTTTTTAATTTAAAATATTTCTGAAAAGATGTCTTCAAATATCAGAATCATAAATATGCTAAGCCTAAAAATTGTGAATTGTAATTATTGTGATAGTTGTTTAAAAATATTTGCTCCCAAGAAACTATCTACTTCTTGCATAATTAATAAAATTACATAGAATCATAAGGT
This sequence comes from Ptyas mucosa, assembly GCA_012654045.1. Lineage (NCBI taxonomy): Eukaryota > Metazoa > Chordata > Lepidosauria > Squamata > Colubridae > Ptyas > Ptyas mucosa. Next base: position 13,373,511 of record WNWU01000036.1, read on the forward strand.
CAGAAGGGCTGTTAGAGGCCTTATAGTCCAACCTCCTGTTTAAGCATGGTCACATCCATGTAATTTTTTTGGCAACAGTACAGGTTTACCTTTTACCTTTTACCTTTTTCTTCTTCAACTTTCTAATAAGATTTTCTTGTTACCAGGCCAGTACTATTTAATTTTCTGAAATCAGCTAGAGTTAGCTAGGTTCTGCCATCTGTTAAGGCCTTCAGCAAATATGTCAGGAGGAAAATAATGATGCATCACAAATAATGCAACACAAAGCACTGACATTATATTGTCTCCACTTCTTTTTATGGAGATTATTCATGTGCTTAAGATAGTTTGAATAGAATAAGAAGTGCACTATTTATATTTGCTCATTCTAAAATAAGTGTTTTAGTGCCTGCTGCAAATTCTTTAAATTTAAGAAATTCTTACCCAAAAAATTTAAACAGCAGCACAACAATAGTATCTGTGAAATTTAAGTAAGTGGTTATATTTTTCTTGTTTTTATAATTTTACTAGATTTACAATGCTAGGCTTATAATTTATGGATGGTTATGAGCAATTTATATCTCTACCATGGGTTGACAGGATTACAACAATTAAAAAAATAGAGCCAGATTAAAAACAATCATTAATATACATGAATTGAACACAGTAATAATAAAATATTCCTATGCCAAGGAGCCATAAAAACCCAGAAAGTTGTATGCACATATCCCCCTAAAAGTCCGGTTAACTTTGATTGTTTCTTAAAACTCAGGAATGTGGGAACAAGTTGATATTTTTATGTTTCCCTGTGTGTAATGATTTTCAGGAAGAGCTTCTGTATGAGACTATGGATACATTTTTGTTTGCTTTTCGAAACATGGAGTTTAAGTAAGCTATTAAATTTAGTAAACGAGATTAGCACATACTGAAAGCTGGCAAGGATGACAATTGAAGATATCTGATGTACATATAGTTCTTAGAATGCATTCTCAGAATTAAATTTGTTTAAGTGGGTTTTTTTCCGTGTTTCAATCTGCACTGCCTAACTTAATGAACATTAAGTCTCTGGAGGTGGCTGCTAAATTGAAAGCAAATTCCCCCTCCCCCTCCTTGCTCTCTGCTCCCTAACCACCCATCTTTTTGGTTATCATATTGATGTATTATCTTGTTGTTTTCCTTTGTCAATGTTTATTTTATTGTTCTATTATTTTACTTCTCTTTGCATTCCTTTCCTTTTCTTCCTTTTTATTATTAAGCCTCCTAGAGCAGCGGCCTCCAACCATTTGGGCACCAGGGACCAGTTCTGTGAAGAAAGGCTTTTCTATGGACCGGAAGGGGGGTGGTGTTGCGTGCTGCCTGTATCCTGTGGATGGGACTTGGCTTGTTTGTGCGGCCCGTTTGTTGCCATGCTGTGGCAAAGTGCCGGTCCATGGACCGGGGGCTGGGGAACCCTGTCCTAGAGTAACCCATGGTGAGATAGGTAGCAAATAAATTTAACAAATAAAATAAAATAAAAAATAATAAACTAACATTAAACTCTGTTGTGTCTCAACTGAAATGTTATTTACATAAGAGAATTTATTTATTAACTGTACTTTCCATTCCATTGATCGTGAATATGGATACTAAACTACTTCTTTCTCTTAGATGTCTCTTAGAGGTCCAACTCCACTAACAGTGGTACATCTGTCTGGAGATCATGTCCAGGGAGTCATTCATACAGCTCAGACCTCCTCTGTGATTCACTCACCACAAGGACAATCAGTACAGGTACATTGTTCATATCCATATGTAGCTTATTTTCAGCTTTTACTAAAAGTTTGTATTTATACATTTCATTAAAAAAAAAGTTTCCCTTGAGTCAAGCTTGAATTCTGGTGAGTTTATGGACAAGTTTCATGTATATATATTTTTTGCAGTAGTACAGAAATAAAACTTAAATAGCAGATGGTTTATTGCATTATTTATAAAAGTGAACATTTATTTATTGGTTGGTTGATTTATAACAATATAAGCTCAAATGCTTTGTCCACCTAATGAGAAGAGAAGGAGACGGCAGAGGATGAGACGGTTAGATAGGGTCATTGATGCAATAAATATGAATTTGGGCAAACTCTGGGATATAGAGGAGGACAGGGGAGGGTCTGTCATGCTATAGTCCAGAGGTTCCTAATCTTTTTCGGTTCGCGGCTCCCATAGCAATCCGACTTGCAACTGCGCATGCGCACTAGACGTTTCAGAAATGGCGCATCAGCGTTGGACCCAGCGGGCGGAATATTTCGCGGCGCCCTTATGACGATAGCGCGGCTCCCCAGGGAGCCGCGGCGCACACTTTGGGAACCACTGCTATAGTCCATAGAATCATGAAGAGTTGGACACAACTTAGTGACTGATCAACAACAACACCTAATAAATTATCAGAGATGTATAATGGTGGGTCAAACATATGTTGGAAACATAATCACCCCAAAGGTACCTTTTATCACCTTTGAACATGTAAGAAGGTTAAGAGTTATTGGAATAAATATTTACTTTAATCCAGAGGTGAAATGCTCCTGGTTCGGACCGGATCGCCCAATCCGGTAGCGATGGTGGCGAGTGGTTCAGAGAACCGGTAGCAAAAATCCCTGCCCCCCCCCCCCCATGCCCAGCTGAGCTGCACGATCATCAGAGACTTTTTTTTTACTTTTAAAAGCATTTTTTCATCGGAAGAGGTTGTAGAAAAAATGCTTTTAAAAGTTAAAAAAAAAACTGATGATCGCGCGGCTCAGTTGGGATTGTCAGAAGCTTTTCAAAGCATTTTTTTCTGCAACCTCTTGGTTGAAGAGGTGGTTAAAAAATGCTTTGAAAAGTCTCTGACGATCCCAGCTGAGTTGCCTGATCGTCAGAGAGGCTTTTCAAAGCATTAGAAAAAATGCTTTGAAAAGTTAAAAAAATAAAAGTTGGTCATGCCCACCCAGTCACATTAACCCGCCCCCCACCAAGTCATGCCCCCAGAACTGGTAGTAACAAATATTAGATTTTACCGCTGCTTTAATCCACAAAATTCTTAAAACAAATGTACAATTGAAACCAGAGATTTTTCTTTTAGGTTTGATGGATAAGCAAAAACATGGGACTTTGTTTTTATATATGCCGCAAGACTTGCACAGAGATGGAAAGACTTACAAATTGCCCCCAATGGAAGAATGGATAGTGAAGTTAATGGAACTGGCTGGTGAAATTAACCACCTTGATTAAAGAAAAGTTTTTGTCTAACTTTGTTTCTGTGTGAAACCACTTTTGGACTTTTTTCCGGAAATTCAAAGAAATGCTATATTAAATTTGGGATCTGATGATTATAATTGTTGATTATATTATTATTATATTAATAATATTATATTATTGAATTTTATATCAAGAGGTTAATGTATTTTATATTTGTAATTGTATTGAGGAAAACTGAAAGTTATCCTCCTATTTTTTTCTTTTTTTATTCTCTTGCAAATTCCTCTTTCCAATTTTTTGCCTTTTTAACTCCATAATATATATAAAATATTTTGTAGAAAATTAATAAAATTATTTAAAAATTGAACTGAAACTGATTTACAAGTTGAATTAAAAATTACAGCTTACAAGAAGATAGAAGAAATGGATTTATAAGTAAAAGATAATGGTTCAGTAATTGAAAAAGTACTAATAACAAACCAAATGAGTGATCTGGATTGTTTCCTTATATTGAATTTACAAGAAGGTTTTACAGGAGTTGCTATATTGGAAGTACAAAGGGGACTTGATAAAGATGAAAACAAGCATTTTGAGATAAGAGGAGAGTATATGAAGGCAGGTGCTAGAACTTTCACTGAAGAATTTAAAGATTATTTGCCGAAAGAAAAAAATACAAAATTTATTTATTTGACCAAGATTAAAATAATGGGTTTGTTATTTGGGGTGATGCTTAATGGCTTCTTGACAATGGTTATTTCTGATAATGTTTTAATTGTTTTTTGAGTAGGACTGAATTTTTATTATTTGAAGAGATGAATTTTTAGAGATGAGTTTATAAAAACTGGGATGATATATGGAATGAAGAGATCTTTGATTTTACTTTAAGAAATAGTGATAAGTTCTTAATATTGATTATACTTGCTGTGGATGAAAGGGAGCTTTCTTTTTCTTTTTTCCTTTTTATGCACTTTTTAATTTCTTTATTACATAGTTGTATACATTTTACTTGTATATTATAATCTTTAAAAAAATTATTGAGGAAAATAACTGTACTTTAATGCTAATACTGTATTGCAATATAACTGTAATTTGTTTTAAATCTTTTTTGTTTGTTTGTTTGATCAACATGAGACAGCTCCAATCTTTTTCCTTTGGATCTACACATAAAATGATTGGAATCCATAAATATTTTAAGTCCAGTTTCTAGTTTAAAAAACAAATAACACCTTTTTTGAATACATTTATTTACCCTAATCATAGAATATTTTTTTCTGTAAATTTTTGAAAGGCTGCTGTCATTTCTTAAATTTTAATAGTTATACCTGGCATAGAAGAAATGGTACATCATATTGTCTCATATAACATTCAACAAAATGACAGTTGATTTCTTTCAGGTGTCATTATCAGAGAATGAGGATTCACAAGATTCTTCGGATAGCATGGACTCTTCCCAAAAAGCAAGAGGTCTCTTAGCACGTCGTCCATCTTACAGGTCTCTATTTTATACCAAAATACAATTTCTTCCCAGATCTGTACTAGAATTATTATGGAAAACAATATTTCCTGGCAAATTTGGATTCTTTGGGGAAAAACATGGAAGAATACCAATTCTTTTGGTCTCATCTATACTAGTCAAATGGCAACAAGAAATGGCCAGGGATATAGTTTTAAAATAATTTTTGGAATGGATAAATTCCCTTAGGAAATTATGAGCACATCAATTTCACTAACTGCAAAAGACTGATTAGATAGTGTCAATTTTTTTAAGAAGCCTCTCAACAGAAAGAACCAATAATTTCTTTAAATCAGTGTTTAAAATCAGCTCCTTTCACAGCTCCACAAAATCAATTATTTGCCAGATATTGAAGATATTTGCAAAAATTTAAAACAATTTAAGTTTTTTAAAACTCTTCTGATTTTTTATATTTAAATGAATCCACCAGGTCACTTATTTTTGACAGTTGCTTCCCTATTAAGTTTTCTTAACGATTTGATTTTTAAAAATCTTGGCCAACGTTCTGTAGGCATTTTTATTTTTTGCAACTTTGCAGCCCTAAATGTAACAAAAGTTCTGTGTTGTGGTTCTTTCCAGATGTTTGCAGAGAGGAGTAACTGCTGGCGACAAAAGAAATAAAAAGTTATTAAAAGACTTCTAGTGTTTCTTAACTGCATGCATATTAGTATTATAAAATAGCATAAGAATGTCAAACCAAACAACCATCAAATTAACTAAACATTGTAATAGTAGTTCTTAAATTTATTCAGCCTTAGTGGCATTAACAACACTTTTTGTTCCCTGCTTCTAGAAAGGCTGAGAAGGGTTTGAAAAAAGCAGCCCAGCCACAGGATGTAAGAATAGCCCAGTTGCAGTGTTTGGAATAGTCAATAAAACTCTATGCAGTGTTTTTCTTTCATGATTTCAGCAAAACTTTCAAAACACATTGTTTTGTTTCATGTTCAGAACTTTCAATTATTTTGAGGTTAGAACATTTCAAGGTGACAGTCGTTGTACAAGTCTAGACTGTAGTACTTCCTGATAAAAAAGTCCCTGATAGGAGATGGATTCTTGTGCACAATAATCTTTGTTCTGCAGTAGAAGAATGCAATAGGTGCCATTCTGAGTATTGAACATTGCAAATTTCTCTAGAACTTTTCCTGAATAGTAAGCTTAAGCATAGTGCATTATGGAGTTAGATTTTATTTCCGTCCTTCAGCATTTACATTGAAGCCTCTGAGAAACTTCTATCAAAACTCTGACTTAGATATTCCAAAAAGGAAAAAATATGAGACTGCTATTCTTCAAGTTCCATTTTCTAAATTTTGTTTTGAGTATGTGTTTGTGATTGAAAGTAAATAAGCAGATAATGTAGAAGAGAGTGGGATTTTTTTCTGGATCTCTTCCCACTGCTAGAACTTTTTCTCTAGCTGGCCATATTACTACAGGGACTGAGAATGATCTTCATCAGTATTATCTTATGTGATTGTTGTGGTCTTTCTTGGGGGGGGGGGGGAGGGGGGGACCCAGAACCATCTTAGTCATTTACCATGTAATCGCCTCCCACTTATAGTAATATGCTGTATACGGTGCTGTCCTTACAGACTGTTCAAGGTTTGGTTGGTTGAAAATATAAAAAACCATGTTTAGAACCAAACATTCATTCATTCCAAATGTTTGTTTCATTCTGTAAAGACCTAAATCATGTGAGGGAAATATTTTAATGTCTGAGAGCCACATAGATTGCCAGCTGATGTTCTGGCTAATTGGTGGCATGATGGGACAGTGATTAGAATGCAGTATTGCACGCTAATTCTGCTGACTGCCAGGAGTTCAGTCCTAACTGGTTCAAGGTTGACAGCCTTCCATCCTTCCAAGGGCAGTAAAATGAGGACCCATATTAATGGGGGCAAAATGCTGACTCTGTAAACTACTTAAGAGAGGGCTGTAAAGCACTGTGAAGTGGTATATAAGTCTCATTGCTATTGCTACTGGTTAAGGATCCTGTATTTTCTGGAGCCAACAGCTACAGATTGCCCATTTGTTTGTGTCTAAAACATGAATTTCAGGGAGTCAGTGTAGTATAGTAAATTGTTAGATGTGTGTCAAGAAAACCCAACTTCTGTGTCCACTGGGTGAGTTTTGTCAGGCTCTTCTCTCTTTGAGCTTTACCTGGCTCAGGACTATTGTGATGATAAACTTAGGGAAGCCATGCCCTCCCTCATGGTTGCTCTTTAAGTTCTCTGGAAAAGATGAGGGGTATGCAACAACAGCACTATACAGCAGTATCTCACAACTACCAAGTTTGCCTGTGAGCTTGTGCAAGAACTTCAGTCTGCTTCTGAGGCTGCTTAGAGTTTCCCAGCTATCTGTTAGGATATTTTCATGGAATCTAGGTTTTAATACTGCTTCCCAAGCAAATGCTGTCTTTTATAGAATATCCACCTTCAATCTTTTTATTACATTTATTGTACCTTTCTATAACATATTCAAGGCAAAAGAATTAAAAAATATGCATCTCTAGCAATCATTTCAATGAAAAGTTTTTAGTCTTATAAGGCCACAAAATATTGGGCTCTGCTTCTCTTGAATGTGAAAAAAAGAAACTGCCTAAAATTGTACGTATCATAATAATCAATATAAAAATAATGTAGCTATTTATTCAGCATGATTTTTGTTTCTTCCAGCATTATATATCTGATACATTGTGTTGCCTTTTTATAGAAAAATCTTGAACGATCTTTCTTCTGAAGACACAAGGGATAGAAAAGATGAGTCGAATGCTGTTGTCACTTCAGTGCCTGTCACTACACCTGTTTATCAGACCAGCACTGGTCAATATAGTATGTATTAATTAATAAACTTCTACACAGGGTAGGTTGCTAGCACCCATGATTCTAATTTAGAATTACAATCCCTTCCAAAATTATTTATTATCAGAAAAACAAAGCAATAATTTTGGAAATGTTTTTAATTCAATCATTATTTATTATGAGTTAAAAATCATATTTTTTTTCATACTAAATATTTATTCATTCAAAGCATGTAATCCAACAAGCCAGCTTTGAGAAAATGTTTTTAAATGTACTTGTCAGTCAAAGATTGCTTTATTACCTATTTTTAGGCAAGAGACTATATTTAATGGAATATTCCTGTGGGACTGCCCAAAAGAAAAGAAATTTTCTTGCTTATAATCGATTATCTTATGCTATGCACTATTCAGCATCTTCCCTCTTCCGTTCTGTCTGGTTTTGAAGTTGCCATTGCCCCAAATGGACCGTTACAGCTGAGCAGTCCAGGTGCGGAGAGTGTGCAGAGCTTACAGGCCTTCACAAATGCTACTGGGACTCCGCTATTGCAGTATGTGCAGACATCTGATGGCCAGCAGATACTGGTACCAAGTAATCAGGTAGTGGTGCAAAGTAAGTATCCACTTTAAATAATTCAAATCATTAATCTCTGAAAGCTGGCTGGGTGATCTTGGACCAATCACTCTCTCTCTCTCTCTCTCTCTCTCTCTCTCTCAGTCTAACCTACCTCACAGGGTTGTTGTGGGAGAAATAGGAGGAGGACGGGCAGGACATAAATAAATAAATATTACTACCAGTTCATTAAACATCCATTTATGACAAGGTTGGGCAATTTCCAGTACACTTAAACCTTTGGTACAACTCCCAAATCCCTTCCATGACTTATTAGCAGAAATTGATCATAATATTTAGCTTTGGCAACTAAGATGTATTCCTTCAATGAAAGAAGGACAACCTGTGGTAGATACTATTCTCCCAGTTGCTTTGTGAAAAGGGCTTAGAATTGTTACGATGCTACTTGTCTAAGAGAATTTAGCTCTTTTCCCAATTTTGGCTTTCCTTTGTGCCAGCCATCCTTCTGACCAGGACTATGCAGGTTAGCTGTTTTCTTTCCTTTCCTTTGTTGTTGGTTTTTTTTTTTGGTCACCTGGATGTAGGGTTGACAGGAAAGGGTTAAATCCTCACTCTGATGAAGGAAAAGCCTCCCTTTAACCCTAACGTTGTCTTCTGAAGACAAGGTAGATATTTTTTTTTCTTTTGGCTTCAAATAAACTGGGAAGAAAAGCAGCAGCAGCAATAATAGAAGAGAATGTCACAGAGGTTAAATGAAATGGGCTTCATGTTGATAAGCACAGTAACCGTGTGCTGGGACATTCAAGGCTTTCTCCTGCCAAAGAGAGCACCAGCGAAGGCAGCTCAGCCCAGTGAATAGGCCAGAAGCAGAAGGGAAATCATGGAGACGATCCATCCAACGTCCAACTGCTGGTTGTTGGAGACACCAGATAGCCTTGGTATTGTAGTTGTATCTTCTGGAGGACAACCTCCTCTTCAAATTCCTGGTAACTACCAGGACCACTGCTGATGAATACAAACCATTCAGGTGGCCTTTCTACCAGTGTTGATTAGCAGGTGAGATAGAGGCACCAGATGAGTTCAGAAGCTTCCCTCTCTATGCCCTCCTGCAAAGAGATACTTATCAAGGGTAAATACATGTATCCCCTGCTTCCCGTTTCTGATACGGTAAAGGAAGAACATAAGATTACCATATTGGGGCCACTTGGAGCTCTTATGTGATGGACCATGTCAGTCAACAGAGGACGTTGGGGATCAGAAGTGTTGGGAATGGAGCTGGTCTAGCTAGGTCCAGTATGATGGCATTCCCACTGAAACTGACAGATGTCCCATGTGGCCTTTCCCCCCTCTTTCCCCATAAATGAAAGTGATAATATATCACCTAGTTGACATTGGCATAAAAGAATGGAGGATCTGTTCTCCCTATTTCTGTTCAAGGGAGTAAAAACTGGAGCTTGGCATGTCATCCTGAACCTCAGACCACTGAACAATTCTATTAGCCATTGAATCTGCAGAATGGAAATTACTGAGGTGCATGACAGAAATCATTATCTAAAAATCTTTTAAACTGTGATAAACATGCCAGAAGCTTACCTGCTCGTTTTCATCAATAGTTTTCTTGGATTTTCATAAGTGAAGCTACAATCCCAGTTCAGAGCACTACTCTGTGAACTGACTTCAAGTTCAGATCTGGAACATCACCTTTGCATGCAAAAGTCTTCCCATTTGGTTACCATTATTTCCAGGTTAAAAAGAAGCAAGGGATGAGAAAGCTTTTGAAGATTCTCACCCACCCTCCCAATAATTTCTATGTACTTGTAACTCCTTTATTATCTTATAAAGTGGACTGGTATTATACAGAGTGTTCACCAAAATAACATCTGAAGCTTCTGTAGGTTGGAATCCATGCCAGTCATGTGCAAAAGTGTTTATAGCATACTGAGAAAAATCTTCAGGAGAATGTTTAGTGGTGAATGTAAAGAGTTCATTCAAACTTCAAATACTTCCTTGGGAGATCTTTGTAGGTTTGTCACCTGGCCTTCTGAGTTCATATTTATTAATTACTGCAAACTTCATTTATATTAGCTGCAGTGCTGCAGTGCTTAGAGTGCAGTACTGCAGGCTACTTCTGCTGACTGACTGCAATTTGGCAAATTGAATCTCACCAGGACCAAGGTTGACTCAACCCTCCATCCTTCCAAGGTGGGTAAAATGAGGACCCAGATTGTTGGGGAGAAATATGCTGACTCTGTAAACTACTTAAGAGAGGACTGTAAAGCACTGTGAAGCAGTATATAAATCTAAGTGCTATTGCTATATGACTCTTCACAAATTTCCTCTAAGAAGAGGATCTACTGAAAAGAGTTTCTGACAAAGCTCAGGACCCTTCTCTTGAAAATTTCAATCCCAGAAATGTCTCCAGTATGTCTCACTGTAGAAATTAGTGTATTAGACTTACAATGAAGGTCTGCTTCCTATAGCAGGGACAGGCCACCTAGCCTATCCAGGCAGTTACAAGGAAAAATGGGGAGAAGATCTTTTCTTTATTCCTACCTTACTTTTTTCAAAATTTCTCCTCCCACAGAAAGCTGCTTTTTGTTCTTCCTCTAGAATGGGTGGTGCAGTAAAATCTGTTATTGTAGAAAATGGGTATTTGCTATTAAGTTAAACGTATTATTTTCTATCATTTAGGCAGTCTTAACTAGTGGGGAACAGTCTCTCTAATGCCTGAATCATTAAACAATTAGTCCTAACCAATTATATAATAATACTTTTTGATTAATTCCATAAGTTTTGCAATTTTCCACTTTCTCTTTCCACGTACAGAGTCCATCCTTGTCAGCATTTGCCTTTATTCTCAAAAACCACCACTAAAAATGGTATATTTATTTCTTGCCCATCCCTAAACCTAGTGGAATCATTAGTTTTATTTGGAGGGTGGGAGTAGCAGTATTTCAATGTTTAAGAATCGCTGCTTTATCGTGTGCTCTACTCTGATTCCTTAACAGCTGCATCTGGAGATATGCAGGCCTACCAATTACGCAGGACACCAACCACCACTTCCCTTCCACAAACAGTTGTGATGACAACGCCTGTGTCCTTGACATCTCAGTCAACCAAAACAGATGATCCCCAACTGAAACGAGAAATAAGGCTGATGAAAAATAGGTATTTACTTTCCACTTGTGTTCTGAAAAGAGATCTTATGCACAAAGATTACCATTAGGTTTCAGCCTTTTATCTTGCCTAAGGAATATTACTCCCTTCTAACTAAATGCTTGTTTATATTGCCTGTCTCCCCCCCCCCCCCCCCCCCCCCCCGATTTCACTTTATTTTGGACTGGGAAATACGTTCATTTAAAAATGCCTTATATCAAGAAATAAGGAGAAAAGAATTGTTGTTTTTAATAAATAAGTAATAAAACAAGATTCTTGAAAAATAAATTTAAAACATCCCCCTAGGAGCCTTAGCTTTTTCACTTGTTCTTTATAATGAAAAATTATTGTGAAACGTTCCATCATATATACTGTATACCGATGGATCATTTGAACTTCTACTCTGTGCTTTTTAATGTGTCAAACTTCTGAAGTAAAATCCTAAATAGGCTTCAGACTATCCTTATGTGGGTACTTAGTTTGAGGCTATATTCAGTGGACATGCAGTTATTTTGTTCCTTAGTATTAGAGCATATTTATACATAGTTGCAGTACCTTGCTTTTCCTTGGACTCTTTAACTGTAGATAGTCTTGACAGTTGATTTTATTTAGTATAAAATATTGAAAAAATGCTCAGCATTTATTTCAAAATTTAGTTAAAAGAATTAAATCAGATTTTTATTATAGCCATATCAGCATGAGGAGGGAAGGGTACTGTCAATTAAAAACACAAAAAGTTAATCAAAGGCTAAAAAATAATAAAAAGCTAAAAGGTATAGAATAAAATTATATACATAAAACAAAAAGGAATCTAAAAGGAGGGATAGGAGCATAAGATGGATTTAGGGGAGCATAAAGCTTAGTACATGGCAGACCATGTCTTATCACAATACAGAGCACTCTAGAATGACTAAACAATACTTACCTGGCAAGGGAAATATCCTGGTCATCATTTAAAGAAAAAAAAAAGTTAATGGCCACCATCTTCTCTAAGCAAACATGGGATGTTTGTAAAATATTTTGAGTTTTGTATCGTAATTAACATATTTTTGCTTTTGGATTTCAGAGAAGCCGCTCGAGAATGCCGTAGAAAGAAAAAAGAATATGTGAAATGCCTTGAAAATCGAGTTGCAGTCCTCGAAAACCAGAACAAAACTTTAATTGAAGAACTAAAAACTTTAAAAGATCTTTATTGCCATAAAAGCGTGTAAGAAAAGAAGGTAGAAGCTTTTTCACGAATATCAGGGGGATTTAATTTTTAAAAAATTAAAATGAAAGGTCAAAAATCTCTTCAAATTCTACAACTTAAAGACACTTAAAATATTATTTGAAATTGTCGCATGGCAGCGTACCAAAAGAAAGCATGAAATGGTGTGAAGAAGCATTCCTCTGGCACAACTGGAATCTTGATTAAATCAGGCTATATGGACACATACCTTCTGTCAATCGAGCGATTGAATTTCATGAGCTGTAGTTTAATTTTAAATGCTTGTTAACTTTTGATTGCAGTTAAATTGCAGAAAAGCTAAGACTGCCATCAGCTGTAAAGGTCTATTAACATGTTTAATCAGGGTATATTCACGTTTATTCTTTAACCCATCATACTAGATCTGTGCATGTAAATTGACAAGCAATGAACTGCACATCTGCAATGAGCATTCATATGTTTTGGTTTATGCAGAGTCCGTAAGCTTCAAATCCATGCATTCAGAGTTCCCAGTTGTGTGGTTTCTATTTACTTTTGTCATATTAGTGCACAAGGCCACCTCTGTATTTTTTGTATACCTGGGACAGTCCTCATATAAGGCGGCTTTTCAGTTTTGTATACATTTTTCCTTCAGATTGGAAATTCTAAGCCGCACTATAATTTCTTGAGACCGTGCATATGATTTCAAAGGCAGACAATTTAATTTTTTAATGTGCTGTTTATCAGTATTGATAAAAGCAATGGATTCCTTGTGGTTGGAGGCACCTGAAAACATGAAATATATACCAATCGTAGTTATTCCAATTTTTTTGATGCTTTATACAACTGAACAAATGCTACTGGAGAATACCTTGACGTTTTGCCTATGCATCTAGTCACAGGTAAGAAACATGTCTGAAAGATGAATTCAAGTGAATGTGCATCATGTATGCTATTTGAAGATGCTGTTCCTGGCATACAATGAGCAAATGCCAAGATCCTTAGCTCTGACCATTTTATACCACAAAGAAACCAAAATTACAAACCAAAGATAATGCACACAGAGAGACATTGAAGTACTTAATTTCAAGACTATATTTGTAAACCTAGTAGTAATTTGTTAAAATAATTCTGATTTTTATAAAGAAGTAATCCAGCTGGAATTGGTCTCAGATATATTTTTATAGTTAAAATATTTACCTTTTATATGGGTATTTTAGATACGTACAATTTCAGAAAGCAGATATTTTTCTCTCAGATTGTCAACTTTATATTTGTAGAATTTTTTGAGAAACTAAAGCCTATTTCTGTGTACTTTCATCTGGTAGGGATTAACAAAAATATTCTTGAATATTCTAGGGGGAAAGGTTCCTATTGTTCATAGAAAAATGCATGGATCATTTCAATATGAAGATGCTGTCAGGGATAATTATGTTACTTTGCTTTCTTATTTTCAAGAAATGTTAAAGACTTATTTTGAATACCTAGTGAATGTTAAGCCAACAGTTGTTGCCACAATACTTAATCATTCCAATGATACCCTTTAAAATTATGTCATTTCAATCCGTATTTTAGGCCAAGAAGATGCTATTATACTGCTGCATATGTTAAAATTCTGGGCAATTTTGAGATTATCATGATACATCATTCCATGGAAAATGCCATGAAATCATTCCTTCTGATACCAGCAGCCCCATGCCTTAGAGAACAGAACAGCAGGATATTTCTACACAGCCATGGAATTGTGCAGGAAATTGTTAATAAACTTTAAAACAAAAATGATGGTGCCTTTCTCTCTCAAAACTGTTAGCTTCCAAGAGCTAAACAAGAAAAGAAGCTGCATGGATTTCTGCAGTTTTTGGGAAAACATAACAAAAAAACGTGTAACCTGTACAATAGGCTTGACACATCTGATGTAACCTCCCCCAGCAAAGGATCAATAACTGAAAATGGGAGGCCCTTGAAAAAAAGATGCTATCTCTGAAAATAAGCCATATGCTTCTCTTGGTTCTGTTCTCTTTTAAAGACTGAAAGGGCAGCAAGGGGGGGGGGGTACTTACCACTTTTTATTACCTAAATTGGCTATAGGCAATTTAATACTTACCAGGTACACTGGACTGCAGTTCACATTATTCTAACCTGATATGATGGACAAAAAGGATTATGAGAAGTTGTGATCCATGAATCTGGAGGAAATCATATTGCCCATCTCTGTAGTTAAAATATTCTGAAAAGAGAAATTGGATTCTGGGAATGGGTATCTTTGGAAGGTCCTCTTTAGGGCTCCATTTTCTGCAGGCACAAGCGGAGCTAAGTAAATCTCAGCAGCCAGAGCTATGTGGTGAAGTAGCATAGAGGGCTGATGTTCAGGGTGAAATGTAGCCGAAGCTATTAGTTTTGCACCAGAGCTCCATAGTTATGCACTATGGAGAGAAGGGTATATAAATATATATATATATGTGCACGTGAACTTTTCCAATTATTTATCCTCACCTGAATGTTGAACTCTTAAAAAAATGCCTATGATATATATATCTATAAAAACTTTTAATAAATAAAGCTTATCAAAAAAATGCCTTGTGTTTGTGTCTTTAAAAATAATCTCTTAAGTATGGTATGCGTGCACACATGCACACACACAGTGTCAGACTGCAAAAAACCATCATCCCAACCAGCACACACGAATCTGGTTTGCCATATTGTTCACATGCATAAAATGGCAAACAGCTGCTGTTCATAAAACAGAACACCTGTGTTGCTAGTCTCTGCTATGGATTGCAATCACCAAGACTAAAGTATAGTATACAGCTGGACTCCCTTCTGTGCTTTTGTTAATTTTATTATGTTCAATTGAAGTTTTCAGATTTAACACCAACATCTGACATTTAACACTAAGATATAACATCTGATACCTATATTACCTTTTGCTAATCTTAGCTCAGTATTGCTGTATGTAGGTCTCAATATAATAGCAAAAAATACTTTGGTATTCAGAAACTATTAAAATAATTATTTAATATTATTTCAGAACAAGAAGAGGCTTTTTAAAAACCATCTTTATACAGCCTGTTGATGAATGATAACTATGTTGCAAAACTAAACAGTATTCCTCATCGCTGTAATTTCATGCACTATTTAACAAGACTACCAATAGCAAGTATCAGCAAAATTCAATAATGTCCAGTGGATTAGCAATTTGATGAAAGATACTTTCTTAATCTTAATTTTTAAACAATTTGGTTGAACATTTCCCACTCAAGAATAAAAATAATCAAAAACAATGTTTTCCAATTTGTTCAGGCTGTCAGAAGAGCTAATGCTTTTTCCCCTGTATGAAATTAAATAGCCTTCATTGTTCAATGGCCTTAAAAATAATGTCAGTTCTAGTTAGTTAGTACATAGATGGGGGACCATCAGGAATGACCAGAGTTGTTAGGACGTTGAAAAAAATATCCTAGAAAGTAGCAATGGACAATCACTCCCACTTTGCTGTGAAGAAAACTCCAATGTTCTCACCAGGAATTGAGCCAGGCGTATGGGCATGGTTCCATTTTTTAAAAAAAAACTAGCTAGAGAATAGCAATAGCACTTAAGACATATATCACTTCACAGTGCTGCACAGCCTTCTCTAAGCGCTTTACAGCGGCAGCATATTGCCAACAATCTGGGTCCTCATTTTACCGACCTCGGAAGGCTGGAAGGCTGAGTCAACCTTGAGCCAGTGAGATTCGAACTGCCAAACTGCTGCCAGTTGGCAGTCAGCAGCAGTAGCCTGCAGTACTGCATTCTAACCACTGCACCACCATGGCTCTTACATATCAAGACAATCTTATGAGGAACGGATGGCTTTTACAGAGGGCACTGGATAAAGCAGTTTATCTGGACTTTTTTTCAGTTTGGATCCATGCCAGGACACAGCACTGAAACAACGTTGGCCACATTTGAGAACCTTTGGAGGGCTCAGGACGGCTTTCAGTACCATTCGGCCTCTCAACAGCTTTCAGTACCATTGACCATGGTACCCTTGTGGACTAGCTTCGGGGTTGGGAGTGGGAAGCACTGTTATAGTGGTTCTCCTTCCTCCATGACTGGTTCCAGTTGGTGGTGTTAGGAGAGGAAGGGTCAAGTGCTAGGCCGCTGCAATGAGAAGGTGCCTTGGGTTCGAGCCTTTCACCAATCCTTTTTTAACATCCACATGCAATCACTAGGGCAGGTCATCTGTCGTTACGGGGTTTGGTATCATCAGTATACCCAATTATGTATCTCCACCCCTAGCCACACAAGTGGTGTGGTGGCGGTGCTGGTCAAGTGCCCAGAGGCTGTTATGGGTCTGGATGCTGAGGAACTGGCTTCAACTTAACCCTGCAAGATGGAATGACACTCCAGGATCATATATTTCATAATTGACTCTCGCCAGGGTGGCACTTTCCTGGATTGAGCTGGTGCGCATTTAATGCTCAACCCAGAGGTCCTCCTGGGCTCATGGCTCCTACTAGAGCAGATGGCAACTGTGCCTAGGGAGATCTTTACACAGGTTTGGTGTGCCAGGTTGGCCCATTCCTGCACTATGGTCACTCATGCCTTGGTCATCTCCCATCTGGATTACCACAATGTTTTCTACATGGGACTGCCATTGAACACAGTTTACACAGAAAGCTCAACAGGTCCAGAATGCAGTAGCAAGTAATAAGGGGCCTCCTAGGTTTGTCCATGTAACACCTGCACTGGCAGTTTGCTTCCACTACAATTCAAGGTGCTCATCATCAGCTTTAAATGGCACGGGGCCAGGCTACCTGCAGATTGCTTTTCCCTAAGGACACCCACCTATCCTAGCAGGTCAGATAGGGTAAGCTTTAAAGACCTGGCTTCTCCCACAAGCGCTGGGCATTTAGATGATGGCATTTTAGCATTCATTAGTGCCAGATTTTTGTTGGTTTTAATGTTTTATGTTTTAACTTTTTGAGTATTTAGATTTTAAAATGATTTTCTCTCTTTTAATTTTTGATTGGGAACTACCCAGAGCTGGGTGGCTCAATAATATTTTTAAACAAATATTTTCAGCATGAGAAAGACTGATTTCCAACAAATCTTTATTTTCAAGAATATAGAGACCAATGTCATGTCATAATGTAACCTGACCTGAACCCTGAGGAAAAGGATCGAGGGAGGGCCTAATAAGCTCACAACAATTATTCCTAAAAACAGAAATTAGGAGAGTGAATGAAACTTTATGGGGCCCCAAGGATGTCCATTTGAGAAGGGGCCTACTCCTGCCTTTTTCAAGACAGGCAAGACCACCCCTCCTGCAATGAATCACTAATCACAGCTTGGACCCAACTATATGCCACTACAGTACCTAGGAGGGCTTGGTCAAACAGGAGACAGGGTCCCGAACACACAGCAGCAAGGACTCTGCCCATTTCCTCAGGATCAAGCACTTCAAATCTTCCCAGATAACTGAGCTTGTTCCAAGTCTTGACCAGGACCTCAGTGGAACCATGTACCAGAGCTTCAGGAAAATACGCAAGTTCCCTCTGAAACCTCATTGGTTCATCAATGACCTGGGGTTAACTCATTGAATAGGCCCCAGCTTCCTGCAGTCGAAGGCAGTGATACAGAACCTCAGGGATAAAAGGGGAATGATCTAACCATGGAAAGTGACTGGTATTAGTATCCCTCCCTTTAGATTATCTCACAACCACCCTAATCTTACACATGAACTCCTCTGAGAGTTGAGCCCCGAATAAGTTGGACCAGATCTGTGATTGCTACAGTGCCACAGTGGTGGGTTGCTCACGGTTCTCTCTGGTTCTTGCGAACAGGTAGTAAAAGGGGCGGGAGGCTCTGCCCACCTGCCCTGACATCATATTTGGTGATCTGCGCATGTGCAGAAGTTTCTGCGCATGCGCAGAAGTTTCTGTGCATGCACAGAAGCGCGCGGTCCCCTTGCGAACCGGTAGTAAAGGTAAATAGAACCCACCCCTGTACAGTGCCTATGGGTCACCTCTGAGTCTGGACTAATGCCCCCCCCAACCCAAGCCTGGAGAACTCTACCAGCAATCTGGCCATGGGATTAAGGTACTCGGACAAGGAGGAAGGTAAACAGGAAGTTTTTTTAAAAAAAATCTATCTCTGGACAGATTAAAAATATGTATTTAGTTTTCCATAAGGGAAGCAGCAAGGGTAATAATTCTTAAGGTCAAATGTTATAATATTAAGTCGGTACTAGGAAAAAAACAACTTAAAAAGTAATTTCTCTCCAAGCTACAGTTGTCAGTGACGAAGTAGCAGGTCTAAAGTTCAGACACAATAAATTGCAATGAATGAGCAATGTTTTTATTACATCTGTTAGCAGTTAAAAGTAATAAAAATTGCAACATATGGAAACAAGTTGGAAAGATATCCCAACCCAATGGGAGATTTTTTTTTTCATAAAACATTGCAGAAAATTATCCATCCTGCAGTCAAAAAGACAAGATAAGGAGCCTTCATAATCATGGCTTTGTCGAATAAAATAACTTGAGACTGTATCCACTTTCTGTAAAAACCTGTTTGTAGATAGACTCCTGGCAACCTTGGCCGGCCACAACCGTAACCAAAACTGCTGATCCCTACCAGATAGTACCTGGTGAGATCTGGTATATAGCACGCAAGAGGACCACCACTGTCTCCCTGGAACATAAGACACCAAGAAAAAAATATCAGTGGAGGGAATTCTCAGATATTAGAGGGAAACATATTATTAATCCAACACATTTACCGTATATGCTCGAATATAAGCCGAGTTTTTCAGCACGTTTTTCAGGCTGAAAAAGTCCCCCTCGGTTTATATTCGAGTCACGAAAAAAATGACTTTTTAAAAGAAAACAAATGAGTAGACCCGTGTCTGCAAAAATAGAAAAAACAGCCCTTTCAGCTTCAGTATAGGTTAATTACCATAAGTTGTTTTGAAGAGCCTACCAACCCTCAGCTGATTTGCTCTCAGCTGTTTTGCTAGCTGCAGAGGTGCAGATTTTTTTCCCCCCCAAGCCATGCTGAAAAGCGAAACTGAAAGTAAAGCAGGGTCTTTGCTGCAACGTGACAAAATGAGGCAGAGAGATTTCTTTTTCTTTTTCCTCACCAAAAAAGGTAGGTGGAAAACTGCAAACAATGGGAAATTTAGGGCAAAAGAGGAGGTTCAAGAGTTTAAAACACAAAAGAAAAAAAAGCTCTATTTAACTAGGGAATTGTAATAATTGAGATATTATTAATTGTATATTGTGTTGAAAGCAGAAATGGTTAAGTTGTGGTTTGAAAGAATATATAGGGGAAATTATTTGGTTTATTATTATTGGTAAATATAATTACCGGTAATTGATTTGTAAGAAATTGGATTGCATGGAAATAATTGGAATATTCATGTTCATATTGATTAATATACAAAAAAGATAGTTATATAACTAATTGATTTATATTAAAATGTTGAATTTGTATTGAACAACTGTAATATTACATAATTAACCAATGTGAGGATGGACATAAAAATAGATGACAATGGGAAGGGGTATAATATAGAATAAAAGTGAAAAAATGAATTTGATTAAGATTAGAGATGAGGATGAAGGGTAATATTGGTTTTTTAAAAAAATAGATGAGGAATAAATATGGCAAAAAGGAAATATAGAAATTGTAAATTTAAGTGAAATGAGTAAATACTGTTTAAATTTGTGAATCGGCCAAATACTCTGTTCAAAGAAAATACATTGTATGTTTGTATGTGTGTTTCTAATTATTGCTATTTATTAATATTTGTTCTCTTTTATTCTTTAA
This sequence comes from Ptyas mucosa, assembly GCA_012654045.1. Classification (NCBI taxonomy): domain Eukaryota; kingdom Metazoa; phylum Chordata; class Lepidosauria; order Squamata; family Colubridae; genus Ptyas; species Ptyas mucosa. The sequence continues at coordinate 13,393,726 of WNWU01000036.1, forward strand.
CATTTAACAATTCATTCTTTATCTTGATATCTTTATATTTGTTTGGGGTTGGTTTTCTTCCCTTTCATCTTTTTTATTGTACAGCAATCTTTCTCCTCAAACCTACCACCTCTCTCTTTGAGAAAGGGGGGAGAATGAGAGAGAGTGTGGGGGAGAGAGAGAAAGAGAGGGAGAGAGAAAGAATGAGAAAGAGAGGGGGAGAGAGAAATGGTGATAAGATAGGGCAAAAACATAAAATGTGAGGACAGTCATAAGTTCGAGGATTGGTCACAAGTGCGAGGACCAGTCAAAAATTACTTTTTCAGCCCTCTGAGTAGTCTATATGCACAAAAGGACTATCCAGAGGGCTGAAAAAAGTGATTTCTGACAGGTCCTCACACTTTTGACCAGTCTTTTTTTATTTTGAAATTTACCAGTAGCCACTGCATTTCCCACCCCCGGCTTATACTCGAGTCAATAAGTTTTCCCAGTTTTTTTGTGGTAAAATTGGGGGCCTCGGCTTATATTCGGGTTGGCTTATACTCGAGTATATATGGTACTTAACCCTCGAAGCATACTTTGCTTAACCAGATTTTAAAATCATAATTGGCTGATATAGCACAATCCACTAATGTATAAATATTAGCTGGATACATATATGAAGCTGAGTCAAGTATTAGGGTTCACTGTATGTTCTCAGCAAAGAAGTTGTGAGCTATACCTTCCATGATTTGACCAAAAAAAAAAAAAAAAAAGCTTTTCTGTAAGATACCCCCTCCTAGAAATGGGATATTCTTCCCTTGGTTATACTGCAAAATGTATAAGTCCTGTCAGTCTCTCAACATCTGACCATGACAACTCCACTGCAGACCTCCTGGTACTTTTCTGAAAGTCCAGTCTTCCAATGGTAGCTGCCAAGAAGGCATTAGGTAAACAGCTATTAAGAGAGGCAGCCTTAAACCTTCTTAGCTTCAAACCTGGCAGGAAGTTTAAATATTTTGAAAATTAAGATCATTTTACAGGACTTACTTTATGGCATGTTTGATCACCCATCAGCTCAAGTATTACAGCTGGTGGGATGCAGGAGAAAGGCCTTCTATAACATTGCCCCTGCTCTCTAGAAAGTATCTCCCCCCCCACCCCCAGAGTAAGGTCAGCTCCAACCCGCTTGACCTTCCCTGAGAGTCTAAAACCAGGCTCTGCCAGTTAGCTTAAGGCTCCAACGAGGGAGCATCATTCAAGAGGTGGGCCAGTTTAACAAAAAATCCCACCTCCCCCCCCCCCGCATTCTGCTCCCACACCCTCCCCATCTTTAATTGGACTGTAACATTTGGCTTGTATTAACCTATTTATGTTTTTCGTATATATAATTTTTATCTGTGGTGGAGCAGTGGTTAGAGTGCAGTACTGCAGGCTACTTCTGCTAACTGCTAGTTGCCTGCAATTTGGCAGTTTGAATCTCACCAGGCTTAAGGTTGACTCAGCCTCCCATCCTTCCGAGGACCCAGATTGTTGGGGGCAACAGGCTGTAAACTCTATAAACTGCTTAGAGAAGGCTGCAAAGCGCTGTGAAGCGGTATATAAGTCTAAGTGCTATTGCGAAGTGCTATCTGTTATGATTGTAAACAGCCCAGAGTTACCATGTGGTAAGATGGGCAGCCAATACATTTTATAAACAAATAAGTAAATAATGAAATTCTCTTTTACCTGACAACCATCAATTCCACCTTTTTCAGAGCCAGCACAAAGCATGTTGTCTCTCACCATCCCTGCATACCAGTTATGTCTATTACAAGTTGATATTGGAATAATATCGACTCGTGCTTCTTGTAATACATCTCTCTCTCTCTCTGGGATGAAAATTCAGAACAAAACTGTAAGTACTCCTATGTCTGTTTCAGGCAAAAATGGAAAAATGTTGGTGCAGATTATTCTTGGTGCTTCATAAGAATCTTAAACCTACCAACACGAATGCACCTTGCTGCCAATTGGTTACCCAGTCATTTTGCCCAATGAAAAACTTCAGAGGTTCTTTCAGCATTTGGATATGAAATGAATTTTATTTGCCACTTAACACAGCCAGTACGTAAATAGAGAGGTTACAATGCAATGCTATCTTTTTGCCAGAGTTCCTTTTCATTTTTTCCAATGGGCAAACATTGAACTGTTTAGGCCAAGGGTGTCCAACTTTGATAACTTTAAGACTTGTGGATGACAACTCCCAGAATTCTTCGGCCAACGTCTTAAAGTTGCCAAGTTTGGACACTCCTGGTTTAGGCAATATTGAGATATAGTAGTGCAATGAAATGAAAAACAATGAATACTAGGACCAATGTTAAGCAACCTGTCCTTCATAGCATCAATGATTATGCATGTGAGCTGAGCAATCAGTTAACTTACTGAAGCAAGAAAGGTGTTACTGATATGATCAAAGAAAAACAACATGGTTAAAAGTTGCATCATTTTTTAAAATACAAATTCAGGTGTTCCTGTCTCATGAAAGATATAAACAGGTAGAAATGAACTGTAGAAAAATATGAGACTACAGATGTTCCCTTCTTTCAATATTTATAACAGAAAGTTGATTCTGGCAGGAGAAGCAGTTTTCTGAATATAGAATTAATGGTTAAAAGGTTTGTAAAAAGGAGACTAAATATATCAGTTAATATGAAAAAAAACCAAACCATTTTAGGCAGGAATGAAGTATTGAAACAATATTTTATCCTTATGGAAAAAATTAGGACAGAATGATCAAGCAGTAGAATGATTATAGGGCACAAAGCTCATTAGCAATTCTTACATATGAGTGACCAAGGAAAAATGTCTGAAGGAGTCAATTATGTTCATCTGCCATACGTTTCATCACTCAATTTATTCATTAATAGTTATAGCTGCTCTGCAGTCCCAGGATAAAACCTGCAATAGGGAGGAACATTGTTCCCCATTTGTTAAATGCTGTGCTGTTAGGCATATTCTGTTTAAAGTCTACGCCAGGGGTGTCAAACTCACATGGTCACGTCATCGTCACGTGACGTATTGTGATTTCCCCCCTTCGCTAAACCGGGCATGGGCATGGCCAGCACATGACGCATCTGGCCAGTGGTGGGATTCAAATAATTTAACAACCGGTTCTCTGCCCTAATGACCAGCTGGTTGGGCATGGCCAGGGGGTAGGGTAGCACTCAGCCTCCTGCAGCAATCTGCCAGTCAAAACGGGTCACGGGGATCAATTACAAAGTGTGGCCTTTGCTTTGTGACATCCAGATCCAGCGAGCAAGGGGTGTGAACTGCACAGAAAATACACTTTTGTTTGATTATGAAGAAATATCCCCAAAGTCAGATGTACACTAAATGTGGACTGACTTTTGTCTACACACCTCCCCAGCAAACAGCAAATTTTGAAGCTCCAGGTAAAGAGGATTCATTTTAGGATGAGTAACCACCGTTTCCATGTTGGAGATTCCTAAAGGAATGCTGGGAAACCCTGTATTTTAAAGAACATTTGAGGGTGGGGTGAAGAATAGCCCTTCTCTGCCTGAGACTGTAGAGACCCGGCACCAATCAAAACTCCACTCCCTTCTAGTACTGATGATGTTATCTAGTTTGATAATGAAACATCTGCAAGAAAACCATCAAGCTCAGAGAGAACCAAGGAATCCATAGTTCAACCCTAAACTACAAATATTCTCTTCTATCGATAAACACTTTTTGGTTAGAGGAACTCAATGCCTACATTATATGATATGGATTTCATTCTAAATTTTGATATGACTTCTGTAAATAAGAAATGTAGAATTATAGTGGCTGAGTATTAGATCCTTCATACATCAAAAAACTACAAAGCTAAGGGATAAGCAAATAAAAAACAGATTTGAAAAAAGAAAAGGCTCGGGAATGAAAAAGAGTGAAAGTGTAAAGAAAGATTAAAAGGAAAACTGAAAAAGAATGATTTCCAACTTTCTTTGGAACAGATATAAGTAAAAAAAAAATCAAACTCTTATTCTAAGATTAACATTTGTCTACATTATTTCCATAATCCCTTAAACATCAAAGCCCAGATCAACTTTTAATTTCAGTTTCTCACAAAAAGCCCAGTAATGGTTCATATCGCTTTAATCACTATTTGTTAATGAAACCACAACGGATTTATTTAATTGCACCAAACTCTAAATAAAACAGGAATGGAAAATCCTAAAATCTAGTGTAGACCCATGCTTCTCAATTTTGGCAACTTTAAGGTGCATGGACTTCAATTCCCAGAATTCCCCAGGCAGCATGAAGTTCACCCATCTTAAACTTGCCAAGAAAACGCTGAAAAACCCTGATCTACAGATGGGGATTTTTCCATTCCTTTTTTACTGATTCCTACTTACTAATGAGCAATCATAATGCAAAATCCCCATTCCCAACTCACCTCACAGTAATGATCATGCAAAATCCCCATTCCCAAGCCCTAGAGCAGGAGTTTTGGGCCTGGAAGGCCTCCTGCACCACCCTGGAAGCCAAAATGGGCCCCAGGGGGACTCCTGGGAGGGACAGGCGGGGCCAGCCAGAGGTGGGATTAGCGGGTTCTCTGAACTGGGCAAAAAGTTAACAACCATTTTGCCCAAACCGGTGTGAACCAGCTGAAGCTCACCTCTGCATCTGGTCCGCGAGTTTGACAGCCCAGGTCTACACAAAGGATTTTGAATGGTCCATGCCTGGACCAACATGTTTGTTATGCACACAGATCACATATATTGTTTCAACAAAGACCTGGAACTGTATGTGTTTTGTCCAGACATGTGTGTTCTAGGCAGAGATGCCCCAGAATCAGGAGAATGTGGAAAGAGATAAGGTATCAGTGATGGAGGCTAAAGGAAGGTATACGAGTGGAAGGCATAGGAAGGTGGAGAAGGGTAAGCAGGCCATTTGGATACATTTAGCAACAAGCTGACAGTGATGCATGGTTCAGGAAGGTCTGTGATGCATGGCTGAGATCTGGAGGAACAGCAGAAACATGTTTGGCCTGCTGTGTTGAATTAAAGCATAGTGGGACAGCAGCACATAGGGAAAGTAAAGTCTTGGGAAGGAAGTGTAATGGAGAGTAGAGGTGACCTTGTGCATAGGGAAGGAAGGAATGAGCCACCAAGGAGAATTTGCAAGGAAAAATTGCAGTCCTAAAAAAGAGGGAAGCGTGAGGAGGAAACTATACATAATCCCACCTTACGTTCTTCAATTTAAGATGGGGCAAAAAGGAACTTTGACAGGCTTTCAATATTCTGCTGTTCCGCTTTACTACAATAAAAAGTATTCCTGGAATCCATGCCGGGCCTGTTTCTGGACTTAGTCTACTTCAAAGGACAAGAAAATGACAGGAGAGCTGGTCCCATGGCAATGCAGAGCAGGAGAGAGGGGCACAGTGCACTAGTCTTATCCTATTTAACCTACAAGAACCCTCTGGATTTCTCTAATCTGTCTCTCAGTTCATTGGGAATATGAGGCATGTGGAACAGATCAGCCAAACATCTGGGCAGTGTGTTTATCCCCGACTAGGAATAAGACACATTTTGTGCAACTCCCCAAATAGATCATCCATCAATTAATGGTTTCAGCTGCACTCTGACTGAAGGGGACCACTTGTCCTAAGAATGTCTAATTTGTCTCTAAATCAAAGGGGAGTGGTACCTCATTCGTGGATAATTTCCATCCACCACCAAAAAGGAACATTCAGGTTTCAATCCAATTTTCTCATTTTTAGTAGACCAATGGAAAGGGGAAAATAAAAATTCACCTTTTTCTGTTGTCTGTCCCCATCCCGTTATAAAACATGGCATCTCATTATTTAGAGCAACAGGAACATCAGGTATGCAGATGGGCTGGATATACTCATTGAATTTGATAGACTCCATCAGTTTGAACAAGGCAATGTCATTCTCATAGGTAATCTTGTTAAAACTGGGATGCATAATGATAGCCCTGATTCGGCTCTCTTTGGTATGGACGTGGTATCTAGAAATATGATGCAATCCAACCACAGCTCTCCAAAACGAAGCGACCCTAGAACAGAATAAAGCCAACTGTAGAAATCAGTGTGAGCTGGCTGTAGAATTGTATGGTAGCTTCCTAGACCCTGAAATTTGCACACTTTTTCTTACCTTTTACCAAAGTATTTTTGTTAATCTTTTTTAGATAAAGAGACAATGAACAAGCAAAGGGAAAAATAATTAATGCAGAGATATAGTATCAAGAAGTGGACAAAGTTGTTACTGAGAATAAACAGTCTCAGTAAATCATTGATGGAAGATTAATCATAAAAAATAGAACACATTAAATTATTTTTACAGCTTAAAAAAAGGATTTTAGAGCTTTTTTAATATCTGAACTGAGTGTCAAAGTCTCCACTATTTTGGCATTTAAGAATATCAAAAAGGGATTAAACAGGAACAGAATTAAAAACATTATAGGTAAATATTTAGTTTCTAATTTCCTCTTTGCTGTACTGAGTGGTATATAATATTTATACATTTTCATGTATTTTTTATTTTGATTTTTCGGTCAAATTCTTTTTACTTTTAAAACACTTTAAATGTTTACATCTGCTGGGCTGTATCATATGGAATATACAGCATTTGAAAGCTATTTTTGCTTACCAAACTGTTCTGTATGCTGTTAATTTTGCCATTATTGCATATTCTCCAAGTTTCAGTTCTTAATCTGGTCTCTCTTTTTCAGTGTTGTGCCAGGTTTATTTTTGGAGCCTTGAAAATGTATTTTAGGAAATTGTGAATTTTTTTTGTTTTATGTCTTGGAATTATGGCTAGTTAAAAAATGTGATTCATAGTACTGTGAATAGTATTTCCATGTACTGCACTTGGCAATTTTTTTTTTACATGGCCACTATATATGGTTAATCATCCCTTCTTATCCCTTATGACATTTTCAGCATTTATTACTAAATTTGGCAATTATTGATGTATTCTTCTACTTTGGTAATTTTATACAATGTATAAAGCATTAAAGTACACCAGTTTTCTCAGTTGTAACTTGGGCTAAATTATATAGATTTGTTCCACAATTTTTGGTTATGTTGTGACCTTAAAGTTTGCATCCATTTTCTTGTGCTTTCTCTCTCTCTCTCTCTCTCTCTCTCTCCTCTCTCTCTCTTGCTGTACATAATTTTCTATAGTAGATCATTTAAGATATTTAGCACCTTTCTCAGAGCATTTCTTGCATTGATTTTTAGATATATTTTTGGTCTTTTTCAGCCCTCCTTGAATTAGTTTCAATATCCTTGTTGTTGTTGTTATGCTCCTCTGGCAATGGCAGATGGATAGTTGATACAGAGACAAAAGACATTCTGCCCGGTGGTTAAAAATAAAATTTATGCAGCCTATCCATTATGAATTCAAAATATCAGCCCAGACTCCCCAGCAGGAGAGAAGTAGAATAAAATGAGGAATAAGAATAAAAATAAAATACTGATAAATGGATAATGATGCAGGTGTGAAAACAGACATAAGAATAAACTAAAAGGAAATAAAAATAAAACTGAATAAGTAAAAGAAACAGATTCAAAATTGGCTTTTAGAGGGAGCGCTTGACAGTAGATGCTTCATGGACACCATCGTCTTTGTTGGGAAGAGAAATATGAGGTCAGATTGGTAGTTCCTGGGAGGACCTCTGCTGCTAAGGTCCACAGGGGAAGGATTTGTTTCCAGTTCTTTCAGGCCTCCTGAATAGCTGCGAGACGTCTGATTTTTGAAAAAGCTTGGTTAATCTAGGGACTATTTACCTTCTCCTTTTTGGCGATAACTCCCTCACCTACCTAGCTGAATGATTCTGAAGTGAAGCATTTAAAATAAATCATAAGCTGAAAAAAGTGGGGGGCCTGGATGTTCCTCCTCCATTTGGTGACCTGACGCTTCTCCTCATAGTAACAATTCAAGCCTCTGCCTAAGATGTAGCATCTGAAGAGCAGGGCACCATCTCCTACTTGCTTCTCCTGTAGGTTGTGCCATGTGAGAAGCACCAATGTATAATTTTTCATTCCTTTTTATCTAGATCAGGGGGTGTCAAACTCAATTTCAACTGGGTGGGTATGGCCGACTGGATGTGGCCAGCTTGATGCTACTCCCCAAACTGCTGGTATGTTTCCTCTTCGCATTGGATAAACCGGGCCGAAGCCACACTGTTTCCTCTTTCTGATGGGTAGACTGGGCCGAAGCCACACTAGCCCACTGTTTCCTCTTTCCGATGGTTAGACTGGGCCGAAGCGATGCAGGCCGGTCCCTTACATTTTCCAGGATGGCCCCACTGGCCAGATGCAACCACATTGCAGGCCGGATTCAGCCCACAGGACTTGAGTTTCACACCCCTGATCTAGTTGGATTATCCCTGGCAATAATCATGGCAGTAGTAAGCTATGAGGTAGAGAAAAAGAAATGGAAAAGATGATGGAACAAAAAAGAAAGGAAGTTTAGCTTGATTTGACCATATGGGAAGAAGGCAGAGGTCCCAGAGGTGCATGGTCTCTGGACTAATGAAGGTCCAGAACAATATCCTCTCACAGGCACAATTTCAAAATCATCTAGCCATACTTCTAATATGAATGAGAAGAAAACACCCACTATGGAATGCTAAAGGAAAATGTCTCAGATTACACTAATTAACAAAATACGATCATGATGGTCAGATCAAATCAAACTCAAGCTGCTGGCAATGGTTTTAAAATGTCATTTTAAAAATCCCACTCCCATCTGAAATCTCCTAATAGCCTACTAGTGAAGAAATACAGCAACATCAATATCATCCAGCAGATGTCAGGCACAAAAATGTTAGCACCACATGTGAAGTTCCAATCAAACTGATTTATTACTACTCAGGCCTATGCAAGAATCTACTCAACTAATGGTTAGCACTTGTGTGGCATTAAGAGTCTATGGAATTCAAGGGGGATGGGGTGAATTTAGACCATTTGTGGCTGTGTAGAGATTCTAGGCCAATTCCTCTCTTCACTCTGCCCCAGGTTCTGTGTTCCTTCTCCTACATCAGAACATCGATTGCCAGTTATTATCTAAACTCTATTCATTATTAAATGGAACTAGGATTAAATTAAGATAGGAAAACCACATGAAAGATCAGCCATTGACTCATAGCTTAAAGTACCAAAGCCAGCACCCAAAAAATCAATAATTTAAACCTATGATCCTGAATCAACAACTATTTTGGACTTTATGCTTTTTAACATTTATACTTTATTAAGTTCTAATAGTCTAGTTGAAATATTAATTTATATTGCTAGTCCATGTATGACATGCCATAGGCTAAACAAATTGGCTTTATGGGCTCCTTTTTATAACTGGGGAAAATTACATAAGGAGTCTGATGTTTGCTACATTTAGTATTAAAAATCCCAAGTATACAATTAAAGTTTCTGGAACCCCAACCAAAGTCTCATTTCATACATTCTTGTTCTTCAGACCTCACAAAAATCATATTTGGAAATAGAAATTTTGAAGGGAGTAAACATGTTTACTATTATATTAGAAAAGAATTTACTACTCAAATACAAAGGCCACAATCTCTAATCCAGGGGTGTCAAACTCAAGGTCTGTGGGGTACTTAAATCTGGCCCATGGTGCTGGCCTGGAAACATCAAAGGACCAGCCAAAACGGGCCACATGTGGCCCTCACACGGCCCATTTTCAACCTTCTGCAGCACTCTGCCAGCAAAAACAGGAGGCCTCGGGAGGCTTTGGCGCAGCCCGTTTTTGGCCAGTAGAGTGCTGCTGGAGGCCATGGAGAGCGAAAATGAGACGCAGGGGGCTGCATGTTGCCCCCCATGTTCCCTTTTGGCTGGTAAAGTGTTGCAGGAGGCTGTTCAGGCTGAAAATGGGGCAAAGGGTGTGCTCCATTTTTGCCAGCAGAGTGCTGTAGGACGCGTCTGTCCCATTTCCCCCCCCACCCGCGGAGAACTACAATGCTAATCTGGCCCCCAAAAAATCCAGTTTGACACCCCTGCTCTAACCCATTAACCATGAATGAAGAGATTATTTCTCCACTTTGGCAAAGAAAAACCGTAAGGTTTTTTTAGACACATTTATTTGTAAGTGGAAATCTGACATAAAACTCACAATTCACGCAAATGGAACCTACTTTAAGATTCATCAGAAGCTCCAAAATAGAATTGCAGCTAAATGTAACTGAGTAAGCAGTTATAATCCTAGTTTAGGCATGAAAGCCTGCTTGGTGATTTTGGGTCAGTCATGCACTGTCAGCCCAACTCACCTCACAGGGTTGTTGTGGGGAAAATAGTAAGAAGAAGGAGTATAGGTAGTCCTCTACTTACAACAGTTCATTTAGTGACCATTCAAAGTTAGAACAGCACTTAAAAATGCAACTTGCAACCATTTTTCAGTTACAGCCTTTGCAGTATCCCCATGATCTTGTGATCAATTGCTTGGCAATTGGTTCATATTTATGACCATTGCTGTGTCTCCAGGTCATTTTGCGACTTTCTGAAAGCAAAGTCAATGGGGAAGCCAGATTCACTTAACATCCGTGTTACTAACTTATCAACTGCAGTGATTCACTTAACAACTGAGGCAAGAAAGGTCATAAAATGGGGGAAAACTCACTTAACAAATATCTCACTTAACAACAGAAATTTTGGGCTCAATTATGGTTGTAAATTGAGAACTACCTGTATTAGGTATATATTCACTGCCTTGAGTTCCTTATAAAAATAATAAAGGTGGGATAAAAATAAATAATTAATATGCTAGTCTCAACCTTCCTTTTCAACTGCTACCTAGATCTGCCTAATTTTCTTTTTTCTTAAGTCCGGTTTCTTCCAGTCCTCTCAGGTATTTTGCTTCTGAGATCTCTTACTTTTGGTTCTGGATACTGACCCTAACAGATTTTTATTCCTTCAAGCTACTCTCTTTTTTGCTCTTTAACTTGAGCAGGAGGTTGGACTAGAAGACTTCCAAGGTCCCTTCCAGCTATATACTTATTAACTTCAGTTTGCAGCTCATCTACCTTTGGCTTCGTTCCTCTATATTTCTTTCAGCAATATTTTTGTAGGCTGCTTTATTTTTCCCTACCCATTTTGACTTTACTCAGCTGTAGTCTTACTATCATAGACTGTTACTGCTTTTGTTCATACCTATTGTATGACAGAATTAACTAAAAATCACATAAGCAAAAGCTGCCCATTTAGCTAAGCATTTTAATGTAGTGCTCTGCAGAGCTATTTCTCACCTAACCTCATTGCGGACTGATTTGGGATAATAAAAGTTAATGTCAGCAACATATATTTTAGTAACACTAATATTTTATTACAAGTTCAGGAGGTCAAGATCGATTCAAAAACATATTTCTAAATTCAGCCAATATTGTATACGCCAGTGATGGCTAACCTTTTTGCCATCGCATGCCAAAAGCGGGGGGAATGCGGTGGGGTCACACACACGCGTGCCCACATCCATAATTCTATGTGCCACCCCCCCGTGCTCCCCCCCGCTTTTGGCACGCGATGGCACGGTGGGCCTGGTAGGCCCATTTTTTGCTCTCCCCAGGCTCCAGAGCCTTTCTAGGAGCCCGGGGAGGGCAAAAACGGCCTCCCACCCTGCTGAGGCCCTCCGGAGGCCGGAAACAGTGTGTTTCCTGACTTCTGGTGGCCCCAGAAGGCCTAAAAATCAGCATGCCAGAGCTGAGCTCGCGTGCCCACCAATATGGCTCCGCGTGCCACCTGTGGCACCCGTGCCATAGGCTCGCCATCACGGGTATAGGCTAACCAAGCCTTTTTTTCCTTCTATACTGATAAGAGTAGTTTTAAAGCGGAAGAGAATACATACGTCCATTCTTTAATGCAGTGTGAAGCTGTCAACACCGAGTTGTGATTAATTAATGATCCACCACATGCATGAACAAATCCTTTACCGAAACGATAAAGCTCAAGACTAACTTGCCATGGCCACCCGCCAAGCTGAGCGTCAAGTCCACCAACAATTCGTGTCCCTGTTACTATATCATCCACAACTGGCCTTGTTCCGCAATCTAGGAAGCAAAAAACAGTATGTTTTAAGGATTCCTCTACACAGACATAAATTCCTTGACAAGCAGCAGCAAGTTTGAAATCAGCACAAAAAGCAATTAAGTAGATGACGGTTGTGCAATTTGGGCGCAGCCAGCTTTTATTTTAAACTAGAGGCAAGTCTGATGTTGATGATATTCTGATGTTGAGGGGTGACATGATAGCAGTATTCCAATATTTGAGGTGGGGATACCACAAAGAAGAGAGGGGTCAACTTATTTTCCAAAGCACCAGAGGGCAGGACAAGAAACAATGGATGGAAACTAATCAAGGAGAAAAGCAACCTGAAATTAAAGAGCAACTTCGTAACAGCGAGGACAATTAACCAGTGGAACAGTCTGCCATTAGAAATTGTGGGTGCTCCATCACTGGAGATTTTAAAGAAAAGACTAGACAGTCATTTCTCTGAAATGGCATAGGTTCTCCTGTTTGAGCAGGGGGCTGGACTAGAAGACCTCAAAAGATCCCTTCCATCTCTATTCTGATTGATGTGTTCAAAATACAGGCAGCTTGAAATACACTTCCACCCCCTCCTCCTCCCCTACCCACATATTCCTATCCATATGCCAGCAAACATCCCTTCATCTCCGCCAGAGCTTCTACTTCTTTCTGCTCTATTTCTTCTTGGTCGGGATTTCTGAGCAAATCTCCAGGGTACCCACTGCCACCCTGCCCAGGACAGCCGTTATGGACGTTTGCGATGATCAGCTACTTTCGAAGGCGAAGAAACCTCCCACTCCACGTTTTTAAAAAAGAGGGGCGGGATTTCCAATCCGCGCTTTGCGGAGTTGCACCTAGAGGGAGATGTGGACGCCGACCGCGAGGCGCTCTTGTAAAGGAGAGGTTGTCGGGAGTTGTAGTTCTCTGGGGAAGGCCAGGGGCGCGGCCCACGTGCCCTCCGCGGCTTGAGGGCGGGAGCGGTTGGGCCTTGCGCCTTCGACGGCTGCCCCCCGTCAGGCGCGTCGAGCTCTCGGCTGGAGAGGCGGCCTTACCGGTTGTAGGGATCACAGAGGACAGGGCTTTGGGCGGGGTTTCGCTCAACAGAAAAAGCAGCGGGAATAAGGAAGAGAGAGGCGCGCAAAACCGCCTCTGCATCGTCGGTCCGGACGAGAAAGGAAAAAGACGCCCGCCTCGCTCGCCCTGCGTCCCGGCAGGAAAGGATGCCCAACGGCGGGGAGGCGGCCGCGGGCTCCGCCTGGAACGGCCTTTGCGACGCGGCAACGGGAGGCCAGTTGGATCGAATGGAGGGGTGGGTGGGTGGAAGGAGGAATCGCGATCGCCAGTCCCACTATCGGGTGGAGCGGAGGAAGTAAGATGGTTCGCAATTTCTAGATGATGGGAGAGGGAGAAGTGGGGAGAGGGGGAGCGAGCCGGCGAGCAGGCAGGTAGGTAGATTAATGATAGATTAATGATGATAGATTGACAGATGATGGATGGATGAATAGATGACAGATTGACAGATTGATAGATGATAGATTGGTGATAAGATAGATAGAAGATTGACAGATGATTGATGGATAATAGATTGATAGATGGATAAATGACAGTATTGATGATAGATGATTATAGATAGATGAAAGATTGACAGATGAAAGATTGACAGATCTATATAGATATAGATCTACACATACATGCACGCACATATTTACACGCATGCATGCATACACACACAAAAAAATTTCTGGAGTAGAAAAATAACTAACCGCAAGCTTTCCATAGTTGCCAGACATAGCCAGTGTAGAACATGGAGAAATCTGCTCTTTACATCTCCCTTCAAGGCAGCAGAGATAAACTGGCTTTTCGTTCCCCTGAGTTGGTCTTTAATCAGACCTGCCCCATGGGAGTGATGGGAATTGTAAGCCAAGTGTTCAGAGGGCAGAAAGCCAGGGAAGATGGAAATGATGAAGCTTCACACATGTTCAAGTGGCATCTTAATCTTAAACTAGAAGTTCTTAAGGGATCTAGGCTAAATTATCTTGGATATTGTTCAGTGCTTTTCTTGAATTAGAACTTTCTGCCCATTAGTGTCCTTTAGCATATCAATTTGAGATTGGAATCTTCTGGAGGTTTTTGTAAGACCTTCCTTTTTTCTCCAGTGACTATTTCTATCTTCAACGTATTTATAAATGATGTTGTAATACTGCCCTTTGTCTCTTATAACAGCTCTCTGAAATTTTGATATATATTTTTTCTTGGCTTTGCCTTTTCTTCTTCGCAATTTTCATTGTTCAGACATCCTGTTTGCTTACTTTTGTTTATCTGTCTTTGGAAGTCTCTCTTCACAGTCATCCTTAATTTTTAAAAATTTCATTTCACTGGTTCCCTTTCACAGAGATTTAGGATTTTAAATTATTCTTGGTATTGTGCTGGAAAGTGGAAGGTATATGCTCAATCAAAACTTATTATTGTGGAAATCACTAGCTTTCTTCTTCTATTTTAGATGAACATAGAACTGGCACAAGAATAGTTTATGATCTGTTCAATAACCAGCCCATAGCCATATCTTTGCTGAGTTCTTTGATCTCACAATCAGTTATTTCTGTGTACTTTATCTGAAGTTCAAGTATATGCAGTAGGCATTGTTTTGATTGCTTGAAGACTGTTAGCAATGAAGAAATCATTGGATTCACAGCAACTAATAAATTGTTCTCCTGTTTTGTTATTTATTTGTATGTTTTCCGCACTATTTTTATTTTTGGCATTCCATCTCCAACCACAAGCAACTCGTTTTACTTGCATGTTCAGCTCATCTTTCTTTGTATATTCTGTTGATTTCGGATTGAACACAATGATAAAGCTCATGAACTTCCTCTTAGAAAAAAATTCAGATAGTCTAACCATGAATAATCGGAAAAGACAGATTAATTTAGAAATAAAAAAGATTTTATTCCCTTGATTTCTAAAGGAAAGGATTTGACTCATTCTGAAACATAGATTCATCTCATTATTAAACCACCAGAGGATTGGAAAAAAGCTGATGTGGTTACCATCTTCAAAAAAAAGGGGGGGGGAGGAGAAACAGATCCAGGAAACTACAGCCTAACATCAATACATGGGAAGATACTGGAAAAAATAATCAAAAAACAGATCTTGGAACATCTAGAAACAAAGTTATAACTAGTAGCTAGCAGAGATTTGTTTAAAACAGATCATGCTGAACCAATCTTATTTCATTCTTTGACAAAGTGACTAAGTTAGTAGACCAGGGAAATGCTGTAGAAATTTAGACTTCAGCAAGGCATTTAACAAAGTAAACCACAACCTACTTCTTGGTAAGCTAGAAAAACGTGGGATAGACAAGATCACCAGATAGTTTGTAACTGGATGACAAACCATACTCAAGGTGCAGTCCTTAATGGTACTACATCTACATGGAGGGAAGTAAGCAGTGGGGTACCACAAGGTTCCATCTTAGACACAATACTCTTCAATATCTTCATAAATGACTTAGATGAGGGAATAGAAGGAGAACTCATCAAACTAATCTGGCAGAAATAGCCAACACCCCAGAAGACAAACTCAGGATCCAAAAAGATCTTGACAAATTTGAACAATGGGCCCTATTCAACAAAATGAAATTTAATGTGGACAAAAGCAGGAAAAACCAAAGGTACAAGTACAGATTAGGAGACACCTGGTTCAAAAATAGTAACAGTGAGATGGACCTTAGATTCCTAATAGGAAACCACTTAAACATGAATCAGCAGTGTGCAGCCGCTGCCAAAAAAGCTAATACAATCCTTGGTTGTATAAACAGAGGCATAGAATCAAAATCACACGTATTAGTACTACTTTATAAAGTACCACTTTATAAGAATACACCTGGAATATTGCATCCAGTTTTGGTCACATTACAAAAAAGATGTTGAGACTTAGGAAAAATGGCTAAGAAGAGCAACTAAGACGATTAAAGGCCTGGAGACTAAAACATGAAGAACAGTTGCAGGATTTGGGTTTTGCTAGTTTAGAGAAAAGAAGGACTGGGGTGGGGGGCATGATAGCAGTATTCCAGTGTTTGAGAGGCTGCCACAAAGAGGAGGTCAATTTATTTTTCAAAGCACCGGAGGGCAGGACAAGAAACTGAATGGAAACTAATCGAGAGAAGCAATCTAGAACTAAGGAGAAACTTCCTAACAGTGAGGACAATTAATCAGTGGAACAGCTTGCCTTCAGACGTTGTGGATGCTTCATCACTGGAGGTTTTTAAGAAGAGACTGGACAGTCACTTGTCTGAAATGGTATAGGATCTCCTGCTTGAGTAGGGGGCTGGACTAGAAGACCTCCAAGGTCCCTTCCAGCTCTATTCTGATTCTAAATGTGGATCTCATGATTCTTCATGGCAATCTTGGCTTTCTAATTGGAATGATACTTCATGATCAGACAGACTTTGTACTGAAGACATACATAAGAAATAATATATATGTATTTAAATATTACTGATGAGATAAATCAGATCAAAATTGGCCATATTTTTCCTTGAGGGTGAAAAGGCTTTTATACCAATTTCGAATGGACTTGTTTCTAGTTCTCAAAAAAAAAAATTTTTTTTTGCCTAGATTCAAAGTATTTATAAAGAACAAAAAGTTAAAATTATAGTGGTCTTGCTTCATAGCAATGAATTATTTTGAAGAGAACAGAACAAGGATGTCATTTCTCCCTTTATCTTTTATAGTATTATAACTCTTAGCATTTCTAATATGTCAAGAAAAATAGAATATTATAACCCAATTAGTTGCACAAGAACATAAACTTTTATGACTCGGTGGCATAGTAGTCAGAATGCAGGATTGCGGGCTGATTCTGCTCACTGCCAGGACTTTGATCTTGATGGGCTTAAGGTTGACTCTGCCTTCCATACTTTTGAGATCAATAAAATGAGGACCAAAATTGTTGGGGGGCAGTATGCTGACTACTTGGAGTGCTGTAAAGTCTATGAAACGGTATATATGTCTAAGTGCTATTAATATTTTTTATAATACTGTACTAACAACCATTCATCCTTGAGTTATACAGCAGGATCCCCAACACCCAGCCCGTGGCATGCCAGAAACCAATCCACGCAAACAAACAAAGCCCCATCTGCAGGATGCAGGCCACATGCGAAACCACATCCCTTCTGGTCCATGGAAAAACTCCATGGAATCAGTCCCTGGTGCCCAAAGGTTGGGGGCCACTGTTATATAGTATGGTTCAGTGTCAAGAGTATTGGAGTAACGAAGAAAAAACTCAGATACTGATATTGAATTTAACAGAGGATGAAAAACAAATTGTGCATTGACTAACAGGCTTTTAACATTATCACTAAGTCAAATATTTAACATTTAAAAAAATAAAAATGGAAAGACTTATTTCTTGATAGAAGAAATTAAATTTGTCTTCATTAGCAAGAATTGCAGTGACTAAATGGATATTTTACCAAGTAATATTTTTATTTCAAATTATTTGTTTTTATTGAGAGTAAGGTATTAAATGCCTGACAGACAAGTAAATGAATTATATATAAATAAAAGGCCAAGTATTAAATTCAAGAATTTGCAAGATTCAGAAGAACAATGTGGCATCATGGCTCTGAGTTTCAGAATGTACTGTTATGTCTACTGTCTATCACAGATTTCAGTACTGATTAGAATTGTACTCCAAGCATATAATAAATGTTTGAAAACATTGAAAATTCAGAATTTGAAGTTTCTGAAGGACAGACAAGTATTAAGCAAGCCAATTACAATTCAGGATATTAAAGTTATAAAGATTAAAATTGGAAAGACACCAGACCCAAACGGACTGAATACAGTTAGTCCTCAATTTATAATAGCTCATTTAGTGACAGTTCAGTTACAGCACTGAAAAAGGTGACTTAAGACCACCGCAGCATCCCCATGGTCATGTGATCAAAATTCAGATACATGGATTATATTTATGATGGTTGCAGTGTCTCAGGATCATGTGTTCACCTTTTGTGACCTGTCGAAGACAATATTGCAGAAATAAACCTAGGCCTTGGCAGGAAAATTCATAAGTTTTGGGAGAGGTATTATTCACATGGATTTCCTTGAAACTGGCATTACTGTCAACACAGAATGTTGTATTATAACATTCAACAGTTTGAAATTGGTTAAGTAGAATTTGGAAGCACACAAAAGGAAATATTGTTGCAGCATGACAGCACTAAATCATCACCCAGGAGGCAATTGCAAATTTGATTTCACTCTTTAACCCCATCCACTATGCAGACCAGTTTTGGCACCATGCAACTTCCACTTTCATAGGCAACTGAGTATGGAGGAAGAAAGAACTTCAGACCTGGTTGAAGAAGCACGCTTTAGGAAGCTCGTCCAGCATTGGCCAAAGTATGTAGAAAATAGTGGTGATTATGTGCAGAGGTATACAGGAAATACAAATAAAATAGTTTCCATTTTTTAATTAAAATATCCATATATAAATTAAGGTTAGGGAGATGGAGGCATATTTTTCATTCAACCCTCATATTGATCAATGACAAATGTTGCAATTTAGACAAAAATTAAAGGTTCAAGAATATCTCAGCATGGGACCATTAAATGTTAATTTTTCTATTGTTCTGCAGACTGTTCTACAGCTTTTTAAAAAACTAATATTGGATTGTTCTCCAGTGGTCTTTCATATGATATTTTAAGTTTTTAAACGCTCAAAATATTTTTGTCACTTATTTGAACAATGCTATTCACTTATTCAGTGCCATGCCTTCACTTATACTCATATATATTTGTTTATACATGGCATTTCTACAATATATGCCATGACACATATCCTTTCATGCAGTAATTCATATTCTCATATTCTACACTTTACCATTTTCATTCATATGTATTAATGAATTCAACATGTAAGGTTTATAACATGTTTCCCTGAAACTAAGACCTCTCCGTATAATCAGTGCATGCGATAAAATAAGCTGCCTCCCCAAAATAACCCCCCAACTACTTACACGCATGCGTGGCCAGTCCCACCATTTCCGCTGGTTGCTTGCTGTGCAAACAACATGAGGTGAGGAGGTGAGGCTGGAGGGGGGGAAGGGGGGGAGCATGCCCTCCCCTGCCTGTTCTTTGCACCTGCCGAGTCCTGCCGCCGCCGCCACCTCATGGAGGACTCTGCAAGCCTTGTGCCGTTGCACACACAAACTGCAGCACCACCATGGGCTTGATCATACTGGCACAGCTGGCGTCCTGCTGGTATGTCGAACCTCACGGCAGTGCTGTTTGTGTGTGCAATGGCGCAAGCCTTGCAGAGTTCTGCTCCATGCGGCAACAGCGCGACGAGTCTCACAAGGACTCATTTCTGACAGGTGGAGCGGGGGGGGGGGAAGCGAGATGCGTGGAGCGAGACATGGCTCTCCTTGCCGGGCATGGCAGGGTTCCTGCCCCTTGCTTTGCCACCCCCACCCCCAGGGATGCAATTTGGGGGTGACAGGTGGGGCGGGCGAGAAGCGGGACGCATGTCTTACCTTTCAAGCTCTGTCATGTTCCTCGCCGTTGTGTCCAGGGAAACACGTTGTAAAAAAAACTACTGAACTCATTAGGTTTTTTTTTTACAACGTGTTTCCCTGGACACAATGGCAAGGAACATGACGGAACTTGAAAGGTAAGACCTGCGTCCTGCTTCTCACCCGCCCCACCTGCCACCCCCAAATTGCATTCCTAAAGGGGGCGGACAGCTAAGTAAGGGGCAGGAGCCCTGCCATGCCCGGCAAGGGGGTGGGGAGAATAGACTGCAAGAGGAGCCACATCTCATTTCTCCCCCACCTCACCTGCCAGAAATGAGTCTGGGAGACTCAAAACAAATGAGAGAGAGAATGGGGAGAGCAAAAAACTGAAAAGAGGATGAGAGAAAAAAGAGAAAAACAGATATGAGCAGGAGAATGGGGAGAGAAAGAAAAAGGGAGAAAAAGAAACACAGAATGAGAAGAATGGGGAGAGAGAAAGAAAGAAAAGGAGAGAGGAAAAAGAGAAACACAGATATGAGGAGGGTGGGAAAGAGATCCATTTCCCATACACAGGGAAACTGCAATGGCAAACCCTAAACCCCCACACAGGGAAACCACAATGCCAAATTCCAACCCCCGGGGTTTTGGATTAATGGATTTAATGATCTAAAATGACTTTTATTTTGACCCCCAGACAAGAGGAGTTCGAAAAGAAAGAGCTACTCTGTGGAATTCAAGAAAGGAATCGTGGAGGATTCTCATGGCAAGAATCTGGCAGCTTTCTGCAAAGAGAAAATGTTGGATCTACGTATGGTCCGAAAATGGAGAGTAGAGTACGATAACCTCAGTCAACAGGTGCAGGAGGGAAATGGCAAGAAGCGCAAGTGTGGATCAGGTCGGCAACCATTATTTCCTGAACTTGAAGACAGTATCTCTGAATGGATCGCTGACAGGAGAGCAAAGGCTTTAGCTGTATACAGGGCTGATATTCAAGCATTTGCCCTTGAAATGGCACCACAATTACAAATTCCCAAGGAACAATTCAAAGCCTCTCAACACTGGCTGGATAGCTTCCTTCAGCGACATGAACTGTCTCTGAGGAGATCCACCTCGCTGTTCGAGCTGGAAGATGGTGAACTTGTCAAACGGGCACTTGCATTCAAGTCGTTTGTTGATGGCATTGACTTTGCCAAGTACCAGCTATCGAACATTATAGCTATGGACGAAACAGCAGTCTTTATGGGCCAAGGGGCTCAAACCACCATCGACCAGATGGGTGCCACATCAATTTATATTCCCTCCACAGGATATGAAAGTGCATGTGTGATGTGCATATTGGCTATTCGGATGGATGGAACAAAAGTTACACCACTAATAATAAACAAGGGAAAGAAGGAAAAAATCAAAAGGGTTTCAGGGATTTACGTCCTTGAAACTGAAAAGGCCTGGTGTACCCAAGCAGCTATCAGGAAGTGGGTGGAGCTAATGCTCCCACTTGTTTTGCGAGGTGGCCAAAGAGGCATGGTAGTGTGGGATTCAGCCAGCACTCACCGTGCCAAGGACATGAAAAAATTTCTTGCTCAACGCAGGATCGATCAAATAATGATTCCTGCAGGAATGACTGGCTACCTGCAGACATTGGATATTGGTATTAATAAGCCATTTAAAGACCATCTCCATGTGGAAATAAATCAATATATAGAACACCGAATGATACGAAACAAGAACAGTAATTTTGTGAAGCCTGGCCTTCCAGAACTTGTCAACTGGGTGAAGAATGCCTGGGAAAAAATAACTGACGACTGTGTTGCAAATGCAATAAGAGCAGGATACATGGACAGGAGGTACTCCTTTAAGGATACCTCTATTGCCAAGCATGAAAGATTAGGACCTATGGTGTTGAGCCAAATGGACTTACCGGTAAAAGAAACAGAGGATGGAATTCAAGATGTGGACAGTTTTGATGATGTGGAAGATGATATGACTACCATATTGGAATAAATTGTTCAGTTTAAAAAAGATTGTTGAATTTGAAAATATTGTTGAATTTGAATACAGTAAATTGTTGAATTTGAATAAATTGATTGTTGTACCATACATGAAACACATAAAAAAAAAACCCCTTCTCGTGAGTTCAATAATTCTTTTTTACAACGGGTTTCCCTGGACACAATGGCGAGGAACGCACTGGAGCTTGAAAGGTAAGACACGCATCCCGCTTCTCACCTGCCCCACCTGCCACTCCCAAATTGCATCCCTAAAGAGGGTAGGTGGCTAAGGAAGGGGCAGGAGTCCTGCCATGCCCGGCCAGGGGGAGAGAAGAGGCGGCAAGGGGAGTCACGTCTCGCTCCATGTGTCTCGCTTCTTTCCCACCCCACCTGCCAGAAATGAGTCTTTCTGAGACTCATCGTGCTGCCACCGTCGCCTTGTGGAGCAGGACTCTGCAAGACTTGTGCCATTGCATGCGAGAACGGCAGCACTGCTGCGAGGTTCGACATACCAGCAGGATGCCAGCTGTGCCAGTATGATGAAGCTGATGGTGGTGCTGCAGTTCGTGCATGCAACGGCACAAGCCTTGCAGAGTCTTGCTCCATGAGGCAGCAGCAGCGGTGGGATACGTCAGGGCAACAGTGGCCAGCTGCTTGGCTGGCACGAAGAACAGGGAGGGGAGGCAACGGCAGCAATGGGACATCCAGTTTCACTCGCCGCCTCCTCCACCCCCAAAACAATAAGACCACCACCACCACCACCGATAATAAGGCCAAGCCCTTATTTCGGGGTTCAAAAGAAAATAAAGCCCTATCTTATTTTCAGGAAAACATGGTAGGACTCATACCAGAAACTTATTTTTAGGCCTTTATAATTTTTTGTCTAAATTAGCTAAATGTAAAAGCTGGTACTTCAAAGGTGATTTTGGATTGGATCCAGTATAAGTTTCCTCCAAATAAGCTTGTTTTATCCACGAGTGTTGTCTGATGTGGCAGAAGTCCATTGATATAAAGGGAGCAATTTATCTGTGCAATAATATGCTATGATCCATTCTTCCATATGCTCTACAGCAACAAGATAGAAATATTTGGAGTTGCAAACTAAGGGAAAAAAGCTTTCTCCAATTCCGTGAACCTTGTTTAGAGTTAATCCTACTAGAGGAATTGAGACAGATCAAGCTATTATATATATTTGCTATAATCTTGCACCAGTAATTCATACATCATACTTCTCCTTTGAAGTAACTTAAGTTTCAACTTAGTGATTGGTTTCTACTGCATATTCCAAAATATAACATCAGTTAATTTATATCATACAGCATAACAAAATTTCAGGCATTTAATACAACAATACAAAAATATTTAATAATGTGACCTGATAACTAAAATTACAAATGAAATATATTTTAAGTGCTGCTGGGATTGTAAAGTCATAAATTACAAACTCAATTAGTTGACATAGTTTAAATAAACAAGCAGAAATGTTAAATAGTCCACCTAAGAACGTGTCTATTTATAGAAGGTGAAAGGTTATCCATTCCATAGTTAAAAGAACTACAATATTTTGGATGTTCATTGCGGTTGTAGTTTTGTCATGAAGATTAAAATCTATCCATTTTCTGTAGCTAATTGTTCGTGTATAGAGAGCTGGATAATCATCTTGATTACAGCCACTGGCAAAACTGGTGATGCCTATCAGATAGTATTTGGATACATTTGGGAAATAGCACATCAAAGGTCCACCACTATCTTCCTGGAATGGAAAAAGTAAAATGTTCATGTTATTCTGAAGTTCTGAAATACTATATAGGAATCTTCCGCTTGGTTCAGATAGAGTTGTGATGGCGAACCTATGGCATGCATGCCCAAAGTGGCACACGGAGCCATGTCACCTGGCACGCGTGACGTCACCCGTTCCTCTTCCAGGTTTCTGGCATGCATACGTGCGCGACAATCAGCTGGCCTTTTTGCATGCGGCAGTGCTGAAAACTAGAAGAGCTGGTCTTCCATTTTCCTGCGTGAGCATGCACTCCAGCCAGCTGATCGATGCCGAAAAGGTTCACCATCACTGAGATAGAGTGTTATTACACAGGCCTTCAGCTAACAAAAAATACATTTAAAAAAAATTCAATTATTTATTCAATTTCAAAATATCGATATAATTTTGTTGGCATGTTACACATTTACCATAGACTACAAAACTGTTATGAAAATTATGTTAAAAACAATATAGGGGCTGTGAAAAGGTACTTAAGAAAAAATATGTACAGAAAAATTAAAAATCCTACAAACTCAAACACTTCAAAGAAACATTAAAAAGTAGATAGAAAAATCCATGAAAATACAAAATTTTCATGTCAGAAGTTCCTCTGCCATTCAATATTTTCAAACTTTTAATTTTATATGAATACAAAAGGTCACCAATAAGTTTTAAAACAGTGAATTGAACCTATATAAGACTATAAGAAATAAGAGTATTTGATCCTGTCTGTGTTCAATACAAAGCCAATTCAAGGCTCAGAGTTGAGTCCTTCACTTACAGCAGTTTGTTTAGTGACCATTCAGTTAAAGCGGCCCTGAAAAAAATGGCTTATAGCTGTTTTTCACTTTCAACCACTGCATCATCCCCATGGCCACATGATCAACATTTAGATGCTTGCCAACTGACTCACTCATTTACAACAGTTGCAGTATCTGAGAAGCGAAGTCAAAGGGGAAGTCAGATTCACTTAACAAAGTAAAACAACAGTGTTTCACTTAACAAATGCAGCAAGAAAGGTCGTAAAATGGGGCAAAATTCACTTAACAAATGTCTCACTTAGTACCAGAAATGTTGGCCTCAATTGTGGTCATAAATCGAGGGCTATCTATAGTTAATTTAAAAGAACAAATTACTTTGAGATGTTCCTTATTAAATAAAGTTCTTTTAAAAATACATGAATTCATAAATTCTTTTAATTTATCTACTCATTATTCAATTTAAGGCACTGCAAAATACCAAATGACACTATATATTATACAATTAAAACTTATAAAAATATTTTTATTTTACCATACAGCTATTTGTTGGTGAGGCAGCACAAATCATATCAGTTGATAATCTTTCTTTATACCGTTCAAATTTATTACAGACGTTTAGTGGAATAGTAATTACTTGAGCTTCTTGTAATACAGTTTGAATGTTGCCTGTAAAGAAAACATAAAATAAGTTCAGCATTCTTTCCAAAAGTGTTTCCAAAATAGCAGTAAAAAAATGGTATCTTTAAAACTAACAAGTCTATTATGAAATAAGTGTTCAAAGACTTCAGGTTACCTCACTGAATGCTAGGCAATGTGCATTACAAAAATGTCAAACGCTACTTACCAGAAGGCAATTATCACTATTTACATTTATTTTACTTCATTTTTCTTAATCATGCTTACTATTCTACAAACATATGTAGACACAAACTCTTTGCTAAGGACATAATTTGGAATATCAGATAGAGTGAACTGCAGTTCATAAGAACTAGTACCATCATAAAGTTGTTAAATCTTTAAATGCTACAGATTCCCTGTTGCTAATTGTGTAGTAAGACAAGCGCAAGCCTTGTGAAAAATACAGAATATTGGCAGCTTTAGATCCAGTGCTATTTTCTAAGCATAATGTCCTAAGCCTGTGATGGTGAACCTATAGCATGGGTGCCACAGGTGGCACGCGGAGCCATATCTGAGGGCACATGAGCGTTGCCCTATCTCAGCTCCAGCATACGTATGCCCGCCGGCCAGTTGATTTTCGGGCCTTCCGGGCCCCCCGGAAGTCGGGAAATGGGCTGTTTCCGGCCTCTGGAGGGCTTCCAGGTGGGTTGAGGAAGGCCGTTTTTGCCCTCCCCAGGCTCCTAGAAAGCCTCTGGAGCTTGGGGACAGTGAAAAATGGGCCCACTGTGCCATCACGTGCCAAAAGTGAGGGGAACACAGGGAGTGCACATGCACAGGAGGGCGGGGTACGGGTGGGCATTGAATTATGGGTGTGGGCACACACACGCATGATCCCCCCGCTCTCCCACTTTTGGCATGCGACAGCAAAAAGGTTAGCCATCACTGTCCTAAGCCTTCAAATCATTAGATGATGAAAAAAGGCATTTTTTCACCCATCCAATTTTTTCTATAGAACCCCCTACCTACGTACATTGTTGTTATTAAAATAAATGAAAGATAAAATAATAATAATAATAAATTATTAAAAAGATCCAGGTAGTTTCAATGTAAGATTACTTCATCCTTAAATTTAGCAATATATTTCAAATGTTATAAAAACATGATAATCTCATTTTTAGAAAAATAAAAATAAAATTTGGCTTTCAGTGGAGGAATGGTTGACTGAAGACATTTTTGCAGAAGCAGAATTGACAACTGTGGCAAACAATGAAGAACTGGCGAGTAAAGTAGACCTGTTCCTGTCTTCTCTGTGAAGGAGAAGATAGGAGGTCACCTACATATATTCCAGACAACTGCTCTTATCTTGCAGGTGTGACCAATGGAAGAGGACAGGAATAGCCATCTTGCTTGCAACTGTGGTCAGCACCTTTTAAAGGACACTACTAACCTCATTTTCTATTCTCTTTCAAAAATTGCTTTTTAATTACTTTTAAACTATTAAGAGACCTTTGGACTGATAGGTTTGAAAACACCAGGTGAGATTGCTTCAATCCTGAATGAAAGAAGATTTTAATCGTATAAGTTTAAAAATTGAAAGAATTTGTAATAAACAGCAAAAACTAAATAAGACGGATCTCAGAAGTTATAAATGAACAAGGGGGCAGATAAATTGGGAATATAGAAACATAGTAAGATTTTGGAATTAATTATAAAGAACCAAGAACCCATGGGAAATAAGATATTTTCTAGTTTTGTGAGACATAATGATAAGTAATTTTACATTTTTAAAAATTGGACACTAGAGGGAACTAAAGATTCTAAGCAGAGGGGGGAAAACCACAAGCCTACCTTTTGTGTCAATTAAAATGATGCAAAACAAAACATTCAAAATATTAACGGAGACTTTTGAAGAAGAGAACCAGAGTTTAATAGCCATAATATCAAGAGTGTCAGTTATGTGTCTGCCTCTGGTTACACTATGTTTAAAAAATGAAATTGAAGAAATGCAAAACAAATTTTATCTAACAAGTTAGAGCTGATACTGAAAGTGGATTTGCAAATGACAGGCCAAAAGAATAACTTGGAAAAGGATTTCTCACTGGTTATACAAAAGAAACTGATTGTATTTTAAAATTCAAAAGGGAAATACAAATGATGAACCAAGAAAGTGCCCTAAATGTTTTTTCCTTATTGGATTTAAAAAACAAGTATGTAAAAGATCTAAAGAATTGTGATGAGATAAAAAAGAATTGAAGAAAAATCAAATCTTAAGACAATGTTTGAATGAAGATTAAGACTGTTAGAAGTAAAAGAAAGGAATATAATGTTGGTTAATTGGAA
The DNA here is from genome assembly GCA_012654045.1 of Ptyas mucosa. Classification (NCBI taxonomy): domain Eukaryota; kingdom Metazoa; phylum Chordata; class Lepidosauria; order Squamata; family Colubridae; genus Ptyas; species Ptyas mucosa. Next base: position 13,420,709 of record WNWU01000036.1, read on the forward strand.
TCTTAGTGGAGGTGAAGAATCACTAAATTTGTTTATACCTATGATGACGTTTGGAAGTCACATCTTTACATATTTTGTCTTCCTTTCCTCTTTTTCCCCCCTTTCCTTTTATTTTTTACTCTTTCTATTCTATTTTCTTTCTCTAAATATAATTTTATTAACTTTATAATAAACATTCATGTTTTTAATCTGGACTCTGTTCCTTAACAGCAAGAGTGTTAATTTAATTCCATCTACATAAAATTAGTTTCTTTCCCAAGAAACAGGCTTGATAATGCCAAAGCCCTTAAAAATATTGAATTTTATATTTTAGGAGTACAACTTCAATATCACATTTACATCTTTAACTATGTTCCCTCTGGACTTGAGTTAAGTAATGCTCTAATTTGAAACCAAAAGGCAACTGTCAACCCTGAATTTGATTGGGATGTGGGATTGTTTGTATCCTTGGTTATTCCGACATGAATTCAGTTTGTCAAGATGATATATCTAAATAAATTTGTTCTTTGAGGAAATGCAATGCCTCGGAGTTCGATTTGTAATGGGTGCATTACTTGGAACCTGATAGCAACTATAGCCTATAGCTGTGATGCGAACCTATGGCACATGCACATGTGCAGTCTCCAGCTGCTCTTCTGATTTCCGGTGCACACATGCACACCAGCCAGCTGATCTTTGCATGCACCGGCCAGCTGACCTTTGGGTTTCCGGCACTCCAGCATGTGCGGGCATTCTGATTTGGGCACTCAGTGCCAAAAAGGTTTGCCATCACTGGCCTATAGTATTTAAAGTACTATTTAAATCAAAATCAAAGTACATTTCACCAATTACAGGTTAATTCTTACTGTTAATAATGTTACTGAATGTTATTATTAAAAAGATAAGAATTAATACAAACTAGAAAAGAAAAATAGAAAGGGAAAAAAGAAAAAAATAGAAAATGGAAAAAAAAAGCTAAAAAAAAGAAAAATATAGAAATTACTTCCCCTTGAAGCAAGTATAAACTATTTTAGTAACTTACCACCTTCCTGTAAAATTCAACAAGTTTTCTTCTCCCCATATCTCATTCCACAAAATCTGTAGTCTCATCATTGAGTTCTGATGAACAAAAGTCCATTTTTAACCTTGATCAAATAAATTAACTTTATATTCCTTCCCTTTACTTATAACAATCCCCTGAAATAATAGTCCTAGAACTTTATTTTGCCTCATTTTTTCTTTATTCCTTCTCATAAAATTCTTCAAACTTTAACAAGTTTCTTTTGTAAATCCAATATAAAAAAGTTATCCAGGTCTTTTGGTTTGTTAATTTGTATGGCAGTATAGCAGTCAGTTTAATTTGTATAGCATCTCCTTCCATACCATTCCTATAGCCCTGTGTTGGCGAACCTATGGCACACGTGCCAGAAGTGGCACGCAGAGCCATTTCACCTGGCACGCGAGGCGTTGCCCATTCCTCTTCTGGGTTTCTGGCACACGCATGCACATTGGCCAGCTAGTGTTCTGGTTACTGGGGTGCATGCGCGCGCGATGATCAGCTGACCTTCACGTGTGTGGCAGTGCCAGAAACTGAAAGATCAGCCAGCCAGCTGATTGTCACCGCACGCATGCGTGCCAGTAAACAGAAGACTAGCTGACTGGTGCACATGCGTGCCCCAGGAAATCCAGCCCCTTGCCAGCCAGGAGCACTCCCCCAGTCGCTTCCCTGCACCCGCTCGCCTGCTGCCTACCTTATCATTGACACCGTGAGGAAAGGCCCTGAAGCTGCACTGCCTAGGATCCACATGGGCTGCTGCAGGGAGGAAGGGAAGCCCCGGCCAGCCAGTCCTTGCCGCCGCCACCCCGTTGCCGGGGGTTCCCTCACTGCCGCTTCCCCAGCGGCAGCAGGAATAGTGACTTGGGGCTTCCCTCCCTCCCCGCCAGAGGTTTGGGGCCGCTCGGGCGGGGAGACAGGGAAACACTGGCCTAGCCGGCAGCTCTGCTCCTTTTCCTCTTCTGGGTTCCAGCATGCCCCCTCACCCCTCGCAGCCAGGAGGAGGAGAAGCAAGCTGCCCCCACGAGGACTGGAGGAGAGTGCAGTAAAGTGTAAGAGGCCCGCCGGCTGGGAAGCGGTCATGCTCCCTTGGAAGAAGTGCCTGGAGAGGGTTGCACCAACTTTTGCCGGTGTGAATGGCCATGCTGGATGCTGCCTGGAGCTCAAGGCTGGCAGAAGGAGGAGCAGCAGCATTGGCAGACTGTTCATGCTGGCAAAGTTTGGTGCAGGAGCCTTTCCAGGCCCAAAACGGGGCACCGGGTGGTGGGGGCGTATGTGCGGGTGGTGGTGGCAGTATCTTGACTGGGCCACTTCGGCCTCCAAATGCCAGATTCCGCCACTCTGCCTGGGCTCCTCCTGCTAGGAGCCGCTGGATGAGCAGGTGCGGCTGGCAGGGCTTTGGCAGACCAGCAGCCGGTGAGGGTGGGGGGATGGGCTGCCTGTGCAGGTGACATGGCCGCCATCAAAGCAAGAATGAGTAACCCTCTTGGCTCACTCTGCCAGTTGCACGTGTCCCCTGGATTGTGGGAGTCGCCACCTCCCCCTGTGGGAGCCAGAGAGCCTGGTTCGGTGGCGGGGGTCGGGCGGGGGTGCCATGCCACCTGCGGTTTGACCCGTCGCCCGATCTCCACCATGCCTGCTGCTGTGCTGCCAGCTGAGCCAACACCAGAGAAGGACCAGTGGGCAGGGCAGCTGGCCGCCCTTCTGCTCCTTCCCCGGCATTGACTCAGGGACACAACTGCTAAACCTGTCTGGAGTCGAGGGGACTTTGAGACAGGGACGCGATCATCACCCCACTTCCTCCTCGGCTTGCAACTGATAGCTCGGGTAGGCGCAAGAAGGCGAAGCTAGTAGAAGTGGCTGCTGAGCGCAGGGTGTGTGTGTGTGTGTCCTTGGGACACGGAGAAGCCAATTAGGTTTGGATTGCGGGATGGGGGGGGTGCTGAAAAGTTAACTCTCTCTCTCTCTCTCTACCCCTCCCTCATCGCCCTCCACCCTGCTCTCTCTTTTCCTTCCAAAAAATCAATTCGGCAAATAAGCACCCCGGTCCTGATATTTCCTGAGTAGCCTTCAGACATGAACACACATTAATTTACGGGCACCTCTACTTTCAGCAACCCTATCCAGGCGCTGGTGGGTGGGTAGGGGGGCGGAATCTGTAGAGAGTCGAGGTTTCAGCATTCCGCAATCCAAAGCTAACTGGCTTCTCTGCTTCCCAGGGTGCTCAGCAGCCAATTAGACCGGCTTCGCCTTCTTGCGCCCCACCCGAGGAGGATGTGGGGAGATGATCGTGTCCCTGTCTCGAAGTCCCCTCTCGACTCCGGATAGGTTTCACAGTTGTGTCCCTGAGTCAATGCCGGGGAAGGAGCAGAAGGGCAGCCAGAGATTCTACTTTTCCATGCCCTGAAATCTTTTGAGACTAAGAAGAATCTTAAATCTCTCAGGAGAGATCAGGACCGGGGTGCTTATTTACCAAATCAATTTTTCAGAAGGAAAAGAGAGAGGGGTGGGGAGGGAGAGGGGAGAGAGAGAGAGAGAGAGAGAGAGAGAGAAAGAGAGAGAGAGAGAGAGAGAGATTGATTCAGATTCTTCAGGTATCAGTTTTAGTTTAGTCTCAAAAGATTTCAGGATTTCATGCCTCCGTCTGCCTGTCTCTTGGCAAGGAAGCTTCCTGGAGAAGTGGCAGAAAGCTCCATGTGGAGCCCGACAATCACAAGCCCTGAGGGCACCTGCTTCCAAGGGAATGGCTTGGCTATTTGAAAGCAAGTGGCCGGGAAGTCAAGAGACAGGCAGACGGACACTGTGCTTGCACTTGCCTTACTTACCGAATGAAAACAGCGCTGAGCTGCAGAGTGGCAAACTCCGGAGCTGAAAGAGACTGAGGAACAGCAGGGCCGGGATCAGAGTCAGCCAGGGGGAAAAGGAGGTATGTGGTGCCACTTCCCCCTACAAGTGCAGCGCCTGTCTGCCCCTCTCTTGGTGAGGAAGCTTCCCAGCCGCTCACTTCAAAGTAGCCAAACCATTCCCTTGGAAGCAGGCGCCCCTTGGGCTCGTGATTGATGGCCTCTGCATGGAGCTTCCGGCCACCTTTCCCTGGAGCCACAAGGCATAGCAGCTGCCTGTTCCTCCCTCTCTGCCTTCCCCCTGCCCTCAGCCCCACACCAAAGTTTGGAAAGCATCAGGAAAATTTTGTGCATTGTGCTCGGGACACGAAAGCAAGCCGTCGCTGTCGCCAGCATCATGGCGAGCAGGCCAGCTGGGTTGGAGGAGGCCACTCGACCAGCTCCCTGCTCCTCCGGCAGTTCGCTTCTTCCCCAGAGAAGGGATGGTGGCGTACAGCAGAAGTACTCTTGGCCCCAACAGGGAAGCTCCGAATGTGCGGCGGCTTGCTTGGGCTCCTCCCTGCTGGGAGCCGCAGGCTGCAGGGGGAAGGGCAAGAGCGACCGGCCAGCTCAGGTGCACGGGGCAGCATTTGCTGGCTGGGCGGCTGCCTGCCCCGCCCGCTTCTCCTTCCCCGGTGTTGGCTCGGCTGGCAGCGCAGCAGGTGTGACGGGGGTCGGGTGACAAGTCCAACCGCAGGCAGCGCAGTGGTGGGGGTCAGATGGGGGTTGCTTATTCATTTAATTCATTTAAATTCATTTAATTTAATTGATTCATTTAACAACTGCAGTGATTCACCTGTGCAAAAATTGTAAAATGGACGTTGCTTACCTGAACGTCCCATTTATGATCGCTGCGAAGACATTCCTCTGGATGGAGGATCCACCTTTTGATTGGTTGTACTGAGTGCCAATCATTTCCTCTGTAGCTGGTCACGCTGTCCTTCCTGTTTCCCTTCAGTCTTTTTCGCAAAGGCAATCAACGGAAACAAGATGACTCCATCCTCTGAAAGTCCTAGAAGGACACCAGCTGCAGAGGAAGAGAAAGAAAAAACAACCCCACCCAAGGCCAGAAGAGGCGAGATACGGGCGGGCCAGAATGTCTTCGCAGCGATCATAAATGGGACGTTCAGGTAAGCAACATCGAATTTCCTGACTCGCTGCTCAGACATTCCTCTGGATGGGACATACCGAAGCTTAAGTCCTCTGGGCGGGAATCGAAGCCTCCACCCGGCCTTGGGCAGGAATTACAGCTTGTAAAACTCGTCTGCCGAAAGCAGCATCAGCTGAAGCATAAACATCTAAACAATAATGTCTAATGAAAGAAGAAAGTGAAGACCAAGTGGCTGCACGACAAATGTCATCAATGGATGCCTGGGTGGCCCAGGCTGCCGACGTGACAGCACTGCGTGTGGAATGAGTAAGGATACGACCTGGAACAGGATCACCCCGCAATTCATAGGCTCTAGAAATACAGGCCTTGAGCCATCTGCCCACCGTCGCCGACGAAACTTTCAGTCCAAGAGAAGAAGGCAGGAACGACACAAGAAGCGCCTCAGTCTTACGAAAGGAGGCCATCCGGCTGATATACTTCTTTAACACCCTACGTACATCCAGAGTGTGCCAACGCTTCTCTGACGGATGTCTGGGGTCCGGGCAAAAATTCAGAAGGATGATATCCTGCGTACGGTGAAATTGCGAGTTAATCTTTGGAATAAACGTTGGGTCCAATCTGAGGACCACACGGTCCGGGTGAATAATGCAGAGATCGCTCCTGATGGAAAGGGCCGCTATCTCGGAAACATGACGGGCAGAAGTAATTGCCAGCAAAAAGGCAACTTTCAAAGTGAGATAACGAAGCGAGACCGTACTGAGGGGTTCAAACGGAGCAGATGTCAATGCTTGTAGGACCAGGGTGAGATCCCAGGTGGGATATCGGTGAACTATTGGAGGTCGAAGATTCGATGTGCCAAGTAGAAAGGACCTGATCCGTGAATCATGGGACAAGGATTGTTGGCTATCCCCTGAAAGCACCATAGCCAAGGCTGCAACCTGCCGACGAAGCATAGATGTAGCCAGACCTCTGGCAAAACCGGCATGAAGAAACTGCAAGACTTCTGGTACAGTTGCCGATGTAGGGTCCACATGGTGACGGGCGCACCAATCTGCAAAGGCCCGCCAAGAGGCATTGTAGATGCGGACTGTCGATGGGTGCCTGGCCGCTTGGATGACAGAAATCACCTCACCAGACAGAAGACCCTTAGTTAGACGTATCTTCTCAAGCGCCAGACGGTCAGCTGAAGCCATTCTGGCTCTGGATGTCGGACGGCACCTTGAGACAGAAAGATCCGGCTGGACGGGATCTGCCACGGATCTTCGACGGACAAGGAAAGATCAGCGAACCACACCCGTCGAGGCCAATGCGGTGCCACCGGAAGAATGTCCGCCCGCTCCTTGATCACCTTCCAAATGACCTGGGTATGAGGGGAACTGGGGGAAAGGCGTACAGGAGACCCCGTGGCCACGGGGATCGAAGGGCGTCGTGACCTTCTGCGCCATACGTTGGAAATCGGGAGAAGAACCTCGGTACTTGGGCATTGCTTGGGGTTGCAAAAAGATCCAGAATTGGATTCCCGAATCGGTGAGAGCGTTCCTGGAAAAGACAAGGATCCAGTCTCCACTCTGATTGGTCCAACTTGCCCCGACTGAGCCAATCTGCTTCCTGATTCATCTTGCTGGAAATGTGTTCGGCTGTCAGGGACAAGACATGGCATTCGGCCCACGACATCAACCTCTCCGTCTCCTCCATCAACGACAAGGACCAGGTGCCCTCTTGACGACTGATGTGGGCCTTCGTGGTGGTGTTGTCCGTCAATATGAGAACATGCTGGTGGAGAACCAGATGATGAAAATGAACCAGCGCAAGGCGCACCACTCGCAACTCCAACCAGTTGATACTGTGGCGCGATTCCACTGGAGACCAGGTTCCCTGTGCGAGGTGAGATTGAAGGTGGGCTCCCCACCTGCGAAGACTGGCATCTGTGGTCAAGACGGTCTGCTCCTGCTCCAGGAAAGGCGATCCCTGTCCGAGAGCTGGAGAGAGCCACCAACGGAGCAAAAGACGCACTTGAGCCGGTATCTTGACCTTTGAGAGAGATTCCCCCCTTCCCTGACATTGAATCGGAAGGAGGAACCACTGCAGGAGACGCAGGTGGAAACGGGACCACAGCACTATGCCGATGCAGGATATGAGTTTCCCCAGAAGCTGGGACAGTAGAAACAAAGGAGACTTCTTGAGAGTTAAGACCCGTGTGACCAGGTCCCGAATGCTGGATTGACGGTCAGAAGACAGGAAAACCCAACCTTGAACAGAGTCTATGACCGCTTCCAGGTGCAAGATCCTGGTACTGGGGCACAAATGGCTCTTGTCCATGTTCAGAGTGAACCCATGGTTTTGCAGTGTCTGAATGACCCTGTCTCTGTCCAAGTCTGCTTGCGATGTTAAAGATGATAGAATCAAGATGTCATCTAGATAGTAAACCAGGCGAACCGGCACCTCCCTGAGTGACACTGCTAGAGCTGCCAGAATCTTTGTGAAGGTGCGCGGCACCGAAGAGAGGTCAAACAGCATTGCCCGGTACTGAAAATGGTCGTTGTCGAAGGCGAATCTCAGAAACTGTCTGTGTGCCGGGTGAACGGGCACGTGAAGATAGGCTTCTTTCAAGTCTATTGACTGCATAAAGTCTCCCTGTTTGATGCAACCCAGAAGAGACTTGAGGAAGTGCATTTTGAAGCGGCGATATACCAAATGAGTGTTGAGGCGTTTCAAGTTGAGAATACCCCTCCAACTTCCCGACGCTTTTGGAACCAGAAAGAGGGTCGAGTAAAAACCAGTCCCGACCTGGTCCACTGGGACTCGTTCTACAGCCTCTATTTGGAGAAGATTTTGAATTTCCAGGTTCAGTGGTTGACGTTTGGCTGGTTGAGAAGGCCATGGATGATGGAAGAAAAAGGTTGGGAGACTGGAAAGAAACTCTAGACAGGCCGCTGGAAACTGTGCGTATGATCCATGCATCTGAGGTGGTGACTTTCCATTGGTGGTAGAACGATTGCAGTTTCCCTCCAATGGGAATCCGAGGCTGCGAGTCACTTGCCCCGGCGAGAGTAACGGGAAGAAGCCGCTCGGAATGGACGGCGGAAACTGGACTGACATCTACCTCGTCCCAAAAGGAGGCCCGATCCGACGCTGGCTGATAGGTTTAAGACGTGGATCGATGGTAAGAGGAACTGCCAGTTCCTTGTTCACCTCGAAAGGGCTGCCTCAGGTACAGATTTTGGACAGGATTTTGGGGAGACTTAGTGCGGCCACATGTTTACTGGACCCATGTCCCTCCTGGTTGGTACTGGCTTCCCGGGAGGTTACACGAGGCTGGCTCCAGGGTGTTATCAACGCTTCGTTGAGTGACCTAACCCTAACCCTAACCCTAACCCTAAGCCTTGAAAGAGGCAGTGGTGAGGCCCCTCCTCAAGAAGCCGTCCCTGGATCCGGCAATATTGGCTAACTATCATCCTGTCTCCAACCTTCACTTTATGGCGAAGGTTGTTGAGAGTGTGGTCACGCAACAGTTCCCACAATTCCTGGAGGAAACATCCTATCTAGATCCGTTCCAGTCAGGTTTCAGGTCTGGGCACAACATGGAAACGGCATTGGTCGCGTTGGTTGATGATCTCTGGAGGGCTCGGGACAGGGGGTGCTCCTCTGTTCTGGTCCTGTTAGATCTCTCAGCAGCTTTTGATACCATCGACCATGGTATCATGCTGCACTGGTTGGAAGAGTTGGGGATGGGAGGCACCGTGTTACGGTGGTTCTCCTCCTTCCTCTCCGACCGGTCGCAGTTTGTCTTGGCAGGGGGGCAGAGGTCAACCTCGAGGCCTCTTATTTGTGGAGTGCCACAGGGATCGGTCCTCTCACCCCTTTTGTTCAACATTTATGTGAAGCTGCTGGGCAATATCATCCTTGGTTTTGGGGTGAGATACCATCAGTACACTGATGACACCCAGCTGTACATCTCCACCCCAGACCACCCCAACGATGCCCTTGAAGTGATGTCCCAGTGCCTGGAGGCTGTGTGGATCTGGATGGGGAAGAACAGGCTCAAGCTCAACCCTTCCAAGACTGAGTGGCTGTGGCTCCTGGCATCCCGATATAGTCAGTTGAATCCATTACTGACTATTGGGGGCGAGTCTTTGGTCCCCAGGGAAAGGGCTCGCAATCTGGGAGTCCTCCTGGATATGCAGCTGTCCTTGGAGGATCATCTGACGGCTGTGACCAGGGGGACCTTCTGTCAGGTTCGCCTGATTCGCCAGTTGCGGCCCTTTCTTGATCGGGATTCCCTGTGCACAGTCACTCATGCCCTTGTCACCTCTCGCCTTGACTACTGCAACGCTCTCTACATGGGGCTCCCCTTGAGGAGCACCCGGAGGCTCCAACTGGTCCAGAATGAGGCCACGCGGGTAGTGATGGGAGCAACATGGCGCTCCCATGTAACACCGCTCCTGCACGAGCTGCACTGGCTCCCGGTGGTCTTCCTGGTGCACTTCAAGGTGTTGGTTATCACCTTTAAAGCGCTCCATAGCATAGGGCCTAGTTATCTGCGAGACCGCCTACTGCCACAAATGACCTCCCACCGACCCGTGCGCTCCCACAGAGAGGGCCTCCTCAGGGTGCCATCAGCGAAACAATGTAGGCTGGTGACCCCCAGGGGGAGAGCCTTCTCTGTGGGGGCACCTACCCTCTGGAACCAGCTGCCCCCAGAGATAAGGAGAACTCAAGACCTCAGTGCCTTCCACCGTGCCCTTAAAACCCACTTTTTCCAACAAGCCAGGCTGGCTTAGGAAGTAATTTTAGACGTTTTAAATTGGTTTGTTATTTTTTAAAATTGGAGCCAAATTTATATATATTTTAATTGTTTTAATATTTGTATTGTATGTTTTTTAATTCTGGCTGTTCACTGCCCTGAGTCCTCAGGGAGAAGGGCGGTATACAAATTGGAAATAAAATAAAATAAAATAAAAATAAAAAGATAGTATCTTCGATCTGGACGCTTGCCAGCGGAAGGTAAGACCTTCTTCGTCCCTGTTTTCCACAAGAACAGAGTCCAGAGATGCGCCAAAGAGAGCAGGACTTTTATAGGGAGCTGCAGTAAGGCGCCACTTCGACTTCATGTCAGCCCTCCAATTGCATAACCAAAGTAGCTGATGGGAAGAGACAGTGGAGGCCAAGGCCCAAGAGGCAAACTTGGCAGCATCAAGCGAAGCATCCGCTGAATATTCGGCCGCTGCAACGAGCTTTGCCACATCTTGTTGAAGCCGGGCATTGTCCGGAGGCAATCTACCCCCCAATTGACACAGCCAAACTAGAGATGTTCTATTGAAAAAAGAGGCCAAGGTCACCGCTCAAATGGCCCAGGCCGAAGCCTGGTGAGTCTTTTGAAAGGCCATCTCCACTCTCTTATCCTCAAATTTTAAACCATCACCAACCTCTCCGACGAGCACTGAAGATGAAGTAAGTCCAGCCACAGGTTCATCTACGGATGGCAGTTGCAGTAATGCATCCAGCTCTGGAGCCGAACAATAGAGGTTCTTGTCAAAGAATTCAGACCATTGAGTGAAGTGGGATGCTCCCACGGCTTCTGGATGACCTGAGCAAAGAGATCTGGACAAGGTACAAAATCACAATCGGCTTTAGGCAAGAGAAACAAATTATCACTAATGTTAGCCTGAGTCTGGGATATAGACAGCTGATCAAGGGCTTCTCCCATATTGGTAGCAGCCTTAGCTTTATGCAAGAGTTGCTTGAACAAAGATGGTTTAAACAAGCCGGTTTCTCTGGCAACTCCTCCTCCTCCCCTGACAACTCGAAATCATCTAGAAATTCCTCCTCTCGAACCTGCTCCACCATTTGTTCACACGAAGCAGAAGAAGGAGTGTGCTGCATCTGAGCCGCAGGTAACTGACAAGGGATATGAGCGCTGCATTCAGGGGGGAGCATATATCCAGTCTGTTGAAGCCAACCTGGAAAATACGAGAAATAGCTTTCTCTAGGAGAAAGAGGAACTTGAGCATCTTTTTGAGCCTTAGAGAAAACGCGTTCCAAAGCATTGTGCCTCCTCAAGGCATATTTATCAGTGGCAGGCTTGGGTTTGGCTTTAGAGGCCTTAGACTTTTTTCCTTTTGACCCTCTGGAAGAGGGGGTAGGATTAGGGGATGGATCCTGCTCCAGATCAGAGGACAATTCCACATCAGACATAACTAAAGATATAGATATATATATATAATTATGATAGGTGTATATACAATTAATTCACAGTCCTCCTTCTCCTCTATTCTCCTTTTCTCCTTTCTCCTTTTTTCTGTTTTTTTAATGAAATATAATGAAATCAAATAGAGAATCAAATTGATGTAGATAGAGATATATACACAGCAGCCAGAGTACCTTTTTTTTTTGTAGAAAAAATATATCAATTAATGACGTAGAAAATGACCAGAAGAGAAAATAATCAGTATAAATACTTCCCTCTCGTGAGCACTGTTGCCGAAATTTGTAGAAAAATGCTGGGCAGGTAAAGCGGACAGTGTCCCAACCTGTAGGCTCAGCTCAGCAAAAGTAATCCCCCACTGGAAACAACGGCGAAAAAAGCGCGCCAACCTAAACAAAATGGTGGCGCCAAAATGGTGCAGAGTGCAAACCTCTCTGCACTCCACACAAGTAGGCTTGAAGGAAAAAAAGCTGGAATAAGTGGGGATGGGATCCCGCAGCCTCAGCAAGGTGCTTCTCGATTAAAAGAGTATTCCAGCCGGCAGGAACTCTATGGCCGCTCAGAACGCCGGTGAGGACTGCGGGGCAAGACTAAGTAGCTGCACCAGCAATGCTACGCCCGCGGCCAACAATCAGCTAAATAATCGGGCTCTCGGCAAGTCAGCCGAAGCTAATTGCCTAGAAAAGCCCGAGTGGCAATCGGAGCCCCGAAACGCCTACTCACGAGCCCAGCCGATAGATAGGAACTCCCACGTTGCGCAGTCCTCACAGATAAAAAAAGGAAGGAAAAAGAAAACTATTTAGACCATTAGAAAAAAAGAAAATTTCAACAGAGAAGGCACTCGAGTGTGAAACCATCAACTGAGTGAAAAAGACTGAAGGGAAACAGGAAGGACAGCATGACCAGCTACAGAGGAAATGACTGGCACTCAGTACAACCAATCAAAAGGTGGATCCTTCATCCAGAGGAATGTCTGAGCAGCGAGTCAGGAAATTGGGGTAAAATTCATTTCACTACCTTGCTTAGCAACAGAGCTTTTGGCTCAATTGTGGTCATAAGTCGAGGTCTATCTGTAATGGCAGGCACTCTTAAAATCAACTTCTGGATTCATCCTTCAATACATCCAATATTAAAGTATTTTGTTCCATTCAGATTTAAGTGTTCTTCTCCTTTAGTTCTTTCTGGTTCTCTCTAGTGTCCAACCTTCAAAATCACATCTTATTATATCCATATATACATACAAAAACAGCATTTTCCCATGAGAAGGATTCTTAAAAATAGTTTAAAAATTTTATTTCAAAACAATTTGGACCCTTAGTTCATTTATAACTTCTAAAAAATCCACATTCTAATCATCCTTTTGCAGGTTATTACCCAAAAGTTTTTTTAACTACTTATATTTGTATTTAAATCTTCTGCTAAGGAGCGAAGGAAACTCACTTCAGTGTAGTAAAACTTGCCTTTCTTTAGGTTCTGAATATCTGAAAAACAGTTAATAAGCAATTTCCAAAACTGATTAAGAAAGGAAATCCGGTATCTTTTTAAAAAATGCCAGCTTGGGCGAAGATGACAAACCCTCATCTCCCAAAGCTTTAAACCTGCTGGAGATCGTTGGCTGGTGGTCTCCTTGCAAGAAGCAATTGTCTGGAGCCTATGTGGACATTCCAAAGTGCTCTCTTGTTCAGAGAGGAAACCTGAACAGCCGGTCCCTTCACCAGCTCTTCATTCCATTGCAGTCATCAGCTCCACTCTCAGTGTACCAGTGTACTCAGTAGTTTCAATTCACCATTTTCCCCCCAGAAGTGTACTAATCTTCTCTTTACCTAGAAAACAACGGATTGATCTGTTCAGCTGACTATATGGGACATGTGATAATTTCTTGATGTTGATTATATCAGGAAACCAGAACAAAATATTGAGGCTCATGATTCCTGGGGCAATTTATTTAAAACAAATATGCCTGAAAAAGATGCAGGCACAAGAGCATCTCCAGAACTTGTCACTAAATATTTAATATAATGGCAAGAAACATGATTAAATACATATTATTTAATGTAGATTATATGAAAATTATTCATTCTCCTGGGTTTTCTTTCTTAGTCTATAATTTTATACTCCATAACATTTCATAGCCCTAATATGAAAGCATTCATATCAATTTGCTTGAATCATTGGCCAAAAGAAAAGTTGCTTCACATCTATAATATGAAGTAATTCAGCAGATAATGAAATTTAATTTAGTTTGATGTGTAGGCAAAGGCTGAAAGTTATATTAATGCACAGACAGCCAAGGATGGAGATTCACGAATTTTAATGTTAGCAGTAGGAGTAATTTGTTTTCTCCTGGTCTCCTGCTCCCATATGCACCTCTGAACTGCCCCGAAGGACTAAGAATCAGCCCAAACCTCCTAGCGATGGCATCACATGCTTTCTTGTAGGCTGAAAGGAAGCATAGCTCCCAACCCCTTAAATACTGCCCAAATCTGTTCTCCATAGCAGCGGTCACCAACTGGTGGTCCGTGGATCATTGGTGGTCCACGAGAAAATGTTGGTGGTCTGCAGAAAAATTATTTGCGTTTTTTAATATTGCACTAAATCAGGGGTCCTGGGCTGGATACGTGCAATGAACATTTGTGTGTTGCTGCAGAGAGTGTCCCCCTTCGGGGTCTTTTTGTGCAGATTGGAGGGGGGCAGAAATTTCGACTTGGGGTCTGCTTCAGCCTCCTGGTGCGGGGCTTTGGGTGAAGGCTGGAGGGAAGTGCCGCTGGTGGCAAGGAGCCGGAGGGCCTTGTTCCAGTGGGACTGCATTATGGCCTGGAACTGGCTGACCATCTTAGCCCGCTGAGCCTCCAGGCGCCAGTACCTGGCCTTGCACTCCTGCAGGTCTTCCCTCTGCTTGAAAAGTATATGCTCGTAGTCCTCAGTGAGGTGCTTCTGCTGAGCCTCCTTCTTGGTCAGATCCAATTTTTTTTTTGATTTATATGCCACCCTTCTCCGGAGACTCAGGGCGGCTTACAATGCGTTAAGCAAAAACAATTTGAACTGACCCAGCTGTTTTGCCAACTCTTTCTCATGGTGGCTGCTTAGCTCCAACAACTGCTTTCTGTTGGGGCCCTAAGGAGCCTGGGCGGGGAGGTGAGGAGTGACTGGCAGGAGAGGGGTGTAAAGGCCAGTGAGGCGCCCCTTAATGTGAATGACATCGAGTTGACCACGCCCACCCAGTCACACGACCACCTAGCCCCACCCACCCAGCTGGTCATTAGGCAGATCATATTAGTGGTCTGTGGGATTTAAAATTATGAATTTAGTGGTCCCTGAGGTCTGAAAGGTTGGGGATCCCTGCTCCATAGTACCGTAAGTTGAATTACTTGAAATAAAATATGAAAGCTTTCTGAGTTCATGAAATGTTATCTGCGGAAAGATTAAATAATTACCTTTTTTCTTTCCGTTTTTCCATCCACTTACGTAACATGGATTCTTATCAGTCACTAGATGAGAATTCTGAGGTAAGCAGATAGGCTGAATATATTTATTGTACTCAACAAGCTTCACAAGTTTAAACATTGCAATGTCATTTTCATAGCTGTCCCACTTGAAACCAGAATGGATAATGATACTTTTCACCCGACGATTTATGGTGTGAGAATGAGGTTTATAAAGATGATGTAAACCAATCACAACTCTCCAATATTCTGGGTTCCTAGGACAATAAAATCGTTCGTAGAATTAATGAGGCTCAGTGGCTGCTTTATATAATTTTAGAGCTATGCAATCTTAAAATCTGTAGTACTGTAGTTCTAATTCAGTTCAAGAATTCTATCAAGTAAGAAAATTTGCAATTTTATCAAGGGGATACCTTAAATAAAAATAGCAACATAGGCAGGGGTGAAATCCATCAGGTTCTGACAGGTTCTGGAGAACCGGTAGCGGAAATTTTGAGTAGCAGCAAGTGCCACCGCGGGCTGGGCCGAGAGTGGAGTGGGAATGGAGATATTCAATATCCTTCCCCCAGCAGTGGGGAGGAAATGGAGTTTTTGCAGTATCCTTCCCCTGCCACACCCACCAAGCCATGCTCACCAAGCCACACCACGCCCACCAAGTCACGCCCACAGAACCAGTAGTAAAAAAAATTGGATTTCATCACTGAACATAGGTACTATTCTCTGCCATCAGAATTTTGTTTTATTATGACAATTATTCTTTGAAATTCTTAAGTGTTCAATTTGGAAACAGGAATACAGAAACATGAGATACAAATACCATACAATATCTTTTTGTTCTAAAAGATAAATCTGTATATATATGCATTACCACATGGATACAGGAGATAACAGCTCTAAATAGATTGGGGGAAGGAATCTATTACCAGTCCCCAAACAGATGCGTTTAAGAAACTTAAAAGCAAATAACTGAGGACAATACAATAATTCTCTTCCATTGTTTTTCCAGCTATTTAAGGTATGATACATTAATTCACAGGTAGTTACTATACTGCTAGCAAGATTACTAACTACTGATAGTCCTCTCTTCCATGAATTTATTCATTGATCCCCATCTTAAAATCATCTGGATTAATTATTACTATCATATCTGATGGCAGTGAATTGTTATACTTTAATTATAAATTGTACGAAAAACTTATTTTGGTACTAAAACCCATTGCATTTAATTTCAATGGAAGAACCTACTTGTTGCCCATTTTTCATACTATGTATGATTTCATACATAGCATATCTTTATACTCTAGCTGCATATCTCTTCAGATCGTATCTCCCTTTACCTAACATTGCTCCAAGCCAGGCCTGTCAAAATGGCCACCCGCTCAGATGTGTCATGCACAAGCCACGCCTACCCTGGCTCCACAGACAAAAAACATCGTGATATGTCATGATATATACATGACACAATTGAGTTTGACACCCGTGCTCTAAGCCAAGAATCTTTCCTCGAAAGGAGCTACGTTTTTCCATTTTTACCATTCGATAGTATACTTTTTGAAGCATAGTGAATAAAGCTATATACAGTATTCAAAGTGAAGATTCACTGTAAATTTATATAAAGAAAATATTATATTGATAGTGTAACTGGCAACAAACCTTAGACAATCACCAAGATTTATTTTACAGTAAACACATATTGCATAGAAAGAAAGATGGCTGATTTTTCTACTCATTTCCATCTAGATTCCAGGCCAGCAAGTTTTAAAAATCCCCAAATAGAGGAATTGACATTAGCCAAATAAAATATCACTATAAAACAGTAAATGAAAGAGTGCTGTATAGCAGGAAAGTCAGTGTGCTAGTGTTATGTTTTAGAGAAGAGCAAAAACCAAAACAAAACAGGTTCTATTTTAAACTACTCAAACTAAAGGGAATATAAAACACATCACTTCAGAATTGGTCACTGACAACAAAGGAGAAACAAAATCTATTCTAGAGTTTTACAGCTTTCAATTCAGAAATAAGACAGAAAACTACATTGTTTGGAAGATCTTCTAAATGACTTATTATATTTAAATGCATTTCCAACACTATATATTCTTTTAGATATGATGGGGGGATGGAAATTTAGTGTCATTAAAAATTACAGTAGCAAATTGGTATTAAAAAAATTAAGCACTGGTTAAATGACTTTGGCAGCAGATTTTTTAATTTCTAAATTTGATGTTCACTACTGTAACAACAGGTTTTGCTGTAAAGCATAAATCTAAGTAGATTTCACAAATTAGGCTGTGGCTATCTCTGAAAGCCAACTGCATGCTACTGGTAGTGAAGCAGAAAGATTCAGTAATAGAAATTGACCATTCTAGAAAATAAAGAAGCCACTAAAGCAAGTATTTTTTTCTGAAAGCAAAATATTTCAGAAAATTCTTAGAAAATAGCCACCTTTATGCATAGCTGCATAATTATGCAATCATCTGGTCCAACTTTGTACTTGATAGTTGGTTCGCTGTTCATTGAATAGTTACAATATATCCAGTTCCCCCTTTTTTTAAAGAAAAAAGGGTAGTTCCAACAAGAAATGGATCTCCTAGAACAATGATGGCTAACCTTTTTGCCGTCGCGTGCCAAAAGCAGGGGGAGTGTGTGGGGGTCACGCGCATGCGTGCCCATACCCATAATTCAACGTGTCCCACCCCCCCACGCATGTGCGCATGACACCCTCCCATGTTCCCCACACTTTTGGCACGTGATGGCCCGGTGGGCCCGGTAGGCCTGTTTTTCGCCGTCCCCAGGCTCCAGAGGCTTTCTAGAGCCTGGGGAGGGCAAAAACGGCCTTCCCCAACCCCCTAGAGGCCCTCCGGAGGCCGGAAACGGCCCATTTGCCAACTTCGAGTGGGACCAGAAGGGTCGAAAATCAGCTAGCTGGCGTATGCATGTGCACTGGAGCTGACCTAGAGCAATGCTTGTGTGCCCACCACTATGGCTCCGCGTGCCACCTGTGGCACGCGTGCCATAGGTTCGCCATCACGGTCCTAGAAAGTATAATTCAAGATAGTATGCTTTTTTCTACTTCTGTATCTATTAGACACTTTAGCTGAAAAATCTCTCAGTTTGTATATATTATTTTTAAAGTGTTTTTAAAAATAATATATACAAGCTTTTAAGAGAGTTTTAAAAGAGAGCATTTAAAAGAGAGTAGTTTAAATGGACCCTTTCATCAATGCCATTTTAATGGCTGAAACTTTAAAATCCTCTTTTCAGTGGCTTATCAATTCTGAAATCAATGAGCAGTTGAGTCACATGATAATGGATTTTAAACTTTTCACAGACACATGATATTTTATCTATTTCTAAGTATAATTTAGTTAATTACTTGGTACAGAAGTAATATTGTCTTAGGAAATGTCTTCTTGGCTCCTCTGGTCTTGTAACAAAAAGCAGTTTAACGAAAAAAATGTACATCTTTTATTCAAGTGAGAAGGACTGACTCATACAGGGACCTCCTGTTCCTAAGTGGGACTGTGTGTAATATACTTCATAAATATTGTTTTTTTACTCTGTCTATAAAGTTTACTATTGGTGATGTTTGTGTGGGCATAGGTATATAATATAATATTCTTTACAGAAAAAATAGTGAAATAATTGAGCCCTTAAAGGTTTTTTCTTTTGCTTTTGTGAAGGGTGATATCTAATATGGGTCTTAAGAGTGGTGTTAAACAATTTAGATTATCTTTAGACTGATGCATGATGGCAAGATGCATGCTACCTAACTTTTCAACAGCCACAGCCTTGTGATAACCAAAAATAAACAGATATTTATGATACTGAATTCTAAAGTTCTCTTCATAACTTTAAACCAGTCACTGAATGCCTGGATCAGCATCACATGACCGTGAGGATACTGTGACTATCATAAATATGAGGACCAGTCATTGACTATCACTTGTTCCGATCCTAAATTGGAATGGTGCTGCACCAGTGGTCCTTAAGTGAGGACCACCTGTAGAACACAAGCAGGGTGATATTTTGGTAATACAAGTCACAGCTAATATAATTGGTTTATTCATTTCTATTTATTTATTTGTATGATTTTATAACCGCCCATCTTAATAATTCTGGGCGGCTTACAATTCAATGACTGCATTATTCCTAAAAGAGCAAGTGGAAAATTGGTTAATGGTGCTTGGAAACATCTTGCTTCTCCAGATAGATTAGGAAAAAAAGTAATGCTTAAGGTAACATTTTTACTCTGGTAATAATTAAATATATTAAGATGTGGATTTAATTGACATGGTCTGAAAGCTAAAAATTCCAAAGATAAATTTTCCTCTTTTTATACTTCCTTTTAAGTTGCTTTTGAAAAATATGGCATAGGAAAGAAAGCAAAATAATTTCCTAAAGAATTTAAGACCTCAGGCTACTTCAGTAGTTCAGAAAATTCTTCTACTGAAACAAAGATCAAAGCATTCCAAATTTCCTGATATAAAATTTGTCCCTACCTTAAAGGAGCAGAAATAATCTTTGCAATCTTCTATACTCCCACTGACTCATGGCCTTTCCTCACTTGCACTTAATCACAGAATGAACTTTACACAGGAGGGTTTTTTTGTCATACCATTATGATTTTGCCTTCATCTCATCTCCAACTCAGATCTGAAGCTGACTCAAAGCATCCTCGGTTCTGGTTTTAAAACAGTTCTTCCCTTAAATGGGAAACCAGCCATGACAGTTTTACTTTGGGAACTTGGCTTTGAAAATGGGATCAGTCCAATTAAGAGACAGCACACACAGTGTAGGTATCATATGAGTGGGGACTCCCATGTCCACTCCACAACCTATTTTCCTGCTTGTAATTTATTTATCAGACTACTTTTAATCATCAGTTTAAGGCTCCTTCAGAAGAAAGCTAAATCCATGTTTAAATAGGCTAATTAAGAGCTAGGAAGTGTGGGAAAAAACATGCCATGAAGGGGAGGGAGCTGTCGTTCTGTAATGGGTCACCCCACCTGTCTATATAAACTCGGCTCCACCAAAATTCAGATCCCCCTTTTCACAACTTTATTAATCCCTGTTGATTAATAGCAATAGCTCTTAGACTGCTTATCCCGCCTATACTTATACCGCTCCATAGTGCTATACAGCACTCTCTGAGCTGTTTATATCATTATATTGCCCCCAACAATCTGTATCCTCATTTTACCAACCACAGAAAGATGGAAGGCTGAGTCAACCTTGAGCTGGTCAGGATCAAACTCGAGGCTGTGGCAGAGTTAGCCTGCAATACTGCATACTAACCACAGCTGGAACCTGTGGAAAGCTTTGAGTAAATCTTGAAAGATGGTGCTCTAGAAACCTAGAACCCCAGTTCAGACTCCCAAGCCCTAGCACATTTAAGGACTGGGGACTGGTAGATGCTCTCCCACAAGCCTCTGATATTTGGTGGGAAGAAAGAGAAACAATGTTGTAGGAATACACTTTAACTCATATTACATAAAAACACGACCATCTGGTGGCATCATACTATTGCAAGAATAGCAATGAACAGCTATTCCTAACAACAGAAATTTCATCCTAACTTAGTTTTCTGCCAAGTGACAAACTTGTGAACAGCATTTTAACTATCAAGGAAAAGAGATAAAGAAATTATTTAATTGTTGCCCTCTCCTAAAATATGTTCTACGTGCGTTAAAAGTTGCTGAATCTAACAGAATAACAGAATTGGAAGGGACCTTGGAAGTCTTGTACTCCAACCCACTGCCGAAGCCTACCTCTATACCATCTAGTTTTTATCTAACTTGATTTTATCTAGTTTGATAAAAAAATTTGAACAAGTGTTGTTAAGGCTGAAGATATACTAAAACACTTTTTCCAAATCTCTCCTTGCAGATATAATTCCAAAATTCAATCAGTTATTTAAAATCTTCAAACTGTACAGAAAAAGATTTAGAAATTGAAGATACATACACCCATTTCTTAATGCAACGTGCTACAGTCAGTACCGAGTTGTTATTAATTAAAGATCCGCCACATACATGCTGATATCGACCTGATGGAACACGATAAATCTGAAGACTAACTTGCCATGGCCATGCTCCAAGCTGAGCAACATGTCCACCTAAAGACTGAATCTCTGCTGTTATGTTAACTATTGCAGGCCTTGCTCCACATCCTGGAAATCAAAATGTAGTTATATTGTTAATTTTCAGTTATTCTAAATTATCTCAAAAATCAACACCAACATTTAAAGCATACATAATGAAATAACCAACGAGCCTTTTTAAAATTTATCTGGGTAGGAAATATTTGCTGTTATTGGACCAGATACTGTTAGGAGATTAATGATTCTGAAATACCACTAGCTTTTATTATTAGAAGAGTTGTCCAACTTAATCATTTGAATTGAAGCAGCAGTAAATTCAGTAAATTTGGCTAATACTTTGATCTGCTCCAGTCAGTGGGATCAGCAGTAAAGAGATTTGGAGCTGTAATCCAAAACATCTGCAGGTGTTTAAATGCCTAATTCTAAACTCACAGGAAATTCACAATTGATGCCTCAGTAAAACAAACTGCTAAAGTAATTGAGTTTAATCTCATGATACTATTCCTACATGCTGATCAGACTAGAGTAATGTACTCCCTTGTAATATCTTTACAAAAATTTTGTTAGGCTAAAAAAATTGCACAAAGTTGTTCAGTGAAATTGGTAAATCAGTGACATTTTGATTCCAAATCTTCCCAGTTCAACATTATACTGGTCTACATATTTTTATTTTGGCTGCAAAACAGTATCTAGCAACAATGGAACGGGAGCCACTTTGGTATAGCAGTTAAGGCGTCAGGCTAGAAACTGGGAGACTGAGTTCTAGTCCACCTTGAGCACAATGTCAACTGGGTGGTCTTAGCCAGTCACTTTCTCTCAGTCCTAATAAGGAGGCAATGGCAAATCATTTCTGAAAAATCCTGCCAAGAAAACTACAGGGACTTATCCAATCTGAAATACTTACAAGGTTCTCATAAGAGTGTTTATATTTATTTATATTCTGCCTTTATATATTAAATAGCAGGCAAGTTGTAACAGCCCTTTTATTTAGAATTGCTACCGACAACCCAAGCTGCTTTCAACAGCTCCAATAAATGTGAAAAGTCAAACCTACAATACTAGCAACAATACTTCTTCCATAATAAAAACAGCTGTAATGTAATGCTGGTAAGAGATAGGTCCAAAGCAATTATGAATCAGCGTCCTTCAAGCCTGAAAACTAACAAATTGAATGTGGTCAAAGAGGCTTCTCAGAATTTCCTTACAGGAGCATCAACAACAGATTTAGGGGCCGAGAGATAAAGAAAGTAACTGGGAAAACAGCGGGGCCCTTATATTCGGGACTCAATGAAACGCATCGACAATTGTGGAAACGGCAGCATCCACGCCCAGGTAACTCTTATTTCCTTCGGTCATTTCAAAAGTAAAGGAGGAGGAGAGGTTCACACACTCAACCTTGCTGTACCGTCGAGAAAGGTCGTAGGGAAGGAAAGCCGCGCATTGTCGGAACGCAACTTTGCGCAGACATCCTCGCGGAGTAGTCACCGAGAGCAAAGGCCTGAGGCAACCCTCACTTTCGCCCCTATTTATGCTATCGTCGATGGGCCTTTCGAGAGCCGCCACTGTCGCAAAAATGGCAGGAAGGTAGCCCGGGGGAAGCCTCCTTTTCGGGAACGCTCGCAACCTCTCCCGCCGAGATGTTTCCGACAACGGCCTTGGCCCTTGCGCGCCCTCGGCGAAGGATTCCCGCGCGCTCCGATGACAGTCCCCCCCACCCCCACCTCAATCTCGATCTATTAGGCCACCCAGTCCTAAGTAGCACGTTGGCGGTCAACGGCCGAGCTCGACGGCTTGCGAGGACGGGGCGAGGCCAAGGCTCACCGTCGGAAAGATTCATGGGGGGCAGGGCTTTGGGCGCCGCTTCCCCGAACAGCACAAGCAAAGCCCAAAAGGAAAAGGCGGCGGGGCAAAAATTGCGGCTCATCGTCCGTCCAGGGAGCAAAATGGCGGCCGACTTCGCGTGCGTTCTCCCTCAGGTGGGGCCCGCTAAGGGTCAGGTGAAAGGCGCGAGAACAACGGTTCGCCTCGCGGGGAACCCCCTCGCTAAGGCGTTGCCCTGGCGCAAATCGAGGCACAGCCCCGAGAGGAGGAAGGCGGGGACTTGCTTTCAAGCGGTCATTGAACTCACCCGACTAAAATAACCGCTGGCTGAATCGGGGGACTAGGGCCCACCTCATCCCCATACGGGCCCCTTTGGCTACTCTCATCCTGACTGGCAGACACCACCTGCTTACCTTCCAAAGTAATGGGGAACACAGAAAAGCCTTGTGGCGAGATGGGCGGCAAATAAATTTAATACATAAATAAAACATTTAGTAACTAAATATAAAAATAGCTCTTAAAGCCTCTTTGATGCCCTTCAATGTTGTCCGACTGACGGGAATATTGCCACTTCGTAATACAGGAATGAGTAACTTGCACTTGTCACGACCATCTTAGAGAGGAACAGAAGAAAATATTGCCGATATCTTATCAAGGGTCCCATATAAGAGGGACTCATTCCGTTGAAGGTTCCCCCGCCCAAAGTATATTTCCTAGTAAAGACGAGCTAGAGAACGACTCGCTTGCAAATCACGATCCTTTGGATGCAAAACAGATACTAGTTGCTTGAATGGTATGACATGCAAAAAATGTTAAACCATGTGTTGCCACGAAATTTTGGCACTCCGAGTTCGGTGTGAAGATGGTAAGAATTTGATCCCATAATTTGAGAGGCAACATTTACTGTTGCACAAGTGCTTCTTTGCTACCTAAAATTAGGAAACAGTAATTAAGACAAAGCAAAAAACATTTATTGAGGAGAGTCAAATGTTTGTGTAAGGTACAGGAAGAAACTATACATTCAGTGTATTTGATATTTCAGAAAGCAAGCAATAAAACAATGAAAGACATTGATTACTTGTGACATTTGATCAATAAAACATTGATTCTAGATTACATTCCACAAGTGGAAAATTTATGGATTGCATTATGACTTCCTTTTTCAAAGTGTACTTTCCAAAAATATGTTCAAGGACTTTGAGAATATACTATTGTTTATTGTTGAAAAGACAAGTTTTCCTGTACCTATATCAAAACACAGGGCATATTTGTGTTGTATTTAAGTGCATTTGGGAAAAAGACTGAGGAAATACATTAAGTCAAGCCAGTCACTTGGCTTTTCAAGGCTTTTCATTTACTTCTGGGTTGATCAATTCATTCCTATTGTTTACCACACACTTCTGAAATGCCTCATTCTACTACATTCAATTCGTTTCTCTTGATATATTTAATTCATATCATATAACAAAATGAACAGACGTTCTTATCCATACCTACTTTCAATTATGATATCCTTTTGGATTACCTACAAGAGTTAGGCAAAGGAGTGTTTTACTATTGTCCCTCCTTCTTAAATAAATTTCTAGTTAATATTTACAGGAAAGAATGCTTGAGCCCACAGCCACTCCAATTTTATCCCATGCATGCTCACATTGTTTTTGCAAGCTAGTAGAAGTCCCAAACCTACTCTTCAAGCCAAGGTAAGTTTGCCCATATCTTACCAGCTAGAAGGCACATAACCTGCAATATATTGATAAAGTCAAAATGTGCCTTAAAACATAGCAAAGTGTGACTGAAATATTTTCACATTCTATCACTTTGGATTATTAGTTTTTCACTCTCCCCCCTCTTTTACTCAGTTTTTTCCATTTGTTTAGCCTCCTATACATTCATGTTTCTCCTATATGTAATATATTTTTAATTGAAAAAGTTTTACAAACAAAATTAAACATTTCTCCCCCTCCCCCCCACCCCCTTCATATTCTTAATAATAAACACACTATCATTATTACATTTCAAATTTTCCTGTTGTGTTTACATTTATATAAAATCTTTTCTCCCTCACCCCCAACCCTCCCCTCCCCAACCTTGACCTCCCCAAGCAGTAACAGGGTGTTACAATAACAAACATAAACATATACTTAAATATACTAACATACTAAAGAAAAATTCAAAATTTCCCTTAAATCCTTTAACTCCCCTAATTAAACTTTATCAGCCTCCCTAAAAATATGAGTAACCTTGATAAAAGAAAATAAAAACACCAATAATAAAAGAAAAAAAGAGAAAGAAAAAGAAAACCAAAGACAGAATCCCAAACAGATATCCTGCCTTTCACCAACACCTTTTTTTCCAACATCTATATTAAAACCTTAATTATTATCCATCCTTTATACTTATTAAAATTGTACAGCATTTTTTTAAATAAAATAATACTAAAATTATTATCCTTCTTTTTAACTTTAAAGTTAAGCATTTTGCTCAAAAAAGAAAAAGGAAAAAAAAGGGAAAAGGAAAAAAGAAAGGCAAACCCTTTAAACCTTTATGCTTGTTAAAATTATACATGTTTTTTTCTTTTCTAAAATAACCCCAAAATTATACCTTTATAACAATAGCAAAACTAAAATTATTATCCATCTTTTAACTTGTTAAAATTAAACATTTTTCACAAAATAAAAACAAATGCCTTAAACCCTTAAAAAGAAAAGAAAAAAAGGTAGCTTTAAAATTATACATTTCAAATTTTACATTTCCAACAATAATAAAACTAAAATTATTAACCATCTTTCTTATAATAAGCTAAAATTATAAACCATCTTTTTAACTTATTAAAATTAAACATCAGTAATACTTCTTGAATCATTATAAATATAAATCCCCAACCTTCCGGAGGGTAAATTATTTTTAACTTTAGGCATTATAATAATAGAAAAAAGGAGAAGAGAAACAAAAGAGCATTATCCATTTTTACCTATAAAACATCCATAACCTTTAAAACCATCATTATTAAGTGTCTTTCATCTTCTTCTTAAATTTCTTCCAATCCTTTATTTGCCATAGTTCTTTCCATATTCCTTCAGGCCCTCCTAACTTCTTAAACTTGCCCTGAGGCTGATATATCATAAAAGTCCCCTTCAGTTTAATAATCTGCTCCCTTAGCTTGAATTTATAATCCTGGTTCTGCCATTTCTTACTTATATCATCAAGCAGGCTATTCCTTTGTGTATCAAACCTCCAATTGCCAAATAGTTCTTCCACTTGCGTTGATTTATTCAATTGCAATCCTTCTATAAACAAGTTAGGGATGCCCACCAGAGCTTTCATTTGAACCATGTCCACCAATATACAGGTCCCTGCATCTTGTGTCTCCTTCTGTGAACTTTGCTGTATAACATCCTCTGGATTCCTCAACCACATTTCATTGTCAGACTTCTTTTGAATTAAAGGCAAAATATTAGAGGTAATCAAGTCTGAAAGCTCTTGAAAAATCTTTGCAAATCCAATTTGAGTATCTTTTAAATCCAAAGACCATAATCCTGCAGGTCCAACTTGAGCCATTATTCCAGCTTTTCCAAGTCAGCTCTAAACGTTCTTCATGGCTCTTTGTCTGCTACAAATGTAACAAGCGCTAACAATCACTTTCACTAAGCACCATTTTTTTTCCCTTTCAAAGTTTTCAGGCAGAGTTAAAGACTATGCAATCCATTCCTGCTCTCCTGCTCTGTTCAGCCAGCTTCTTAGTTACAATTCAAAATAAAATTAAAAATAAATCTTAATACTTTTATTTTTTTACCCAAAGATGATTTTAATTGCTGGTGTGGTCGCGTCGTTTCGCTCTGCATCAAGGCAGAGTCGTTCCAGGTCCGGAGCTTCTTGGCTGGTTTCTGGGGAGTTCCCCTTCTTCGCACCCCAGAATTTTTCCTGGGGGGCTTTGGGGAACTCTACCCCCACCAGCCTGCTCTTCACTCTCCCCTTTGCCCGGGGAGAGCTTTTCCAAGCTTCCCGACAGCGTTTGTCAGCTGTTCGGGAGCTTTTACAGAACGAGGAAGCGGGCGCCCATTTCTAGGCGTCGTCAACGAGCCGCGGAGCCACCGGAAGTCCCCTCCTATATGTAATATTGAGAGCAAAATCCCATGTTTGGGACTGAAAGTATCAAGTGTTAGGTTAAGATCACAATCCTGCATCAAATTATGAAATACATTTAAGAGAGCTGTCTTCTCATCCCTTCACATGATAATTTCTCTGGTATATGATCTCCAAGTACCATTTCAATTATTTGGAGAATTGATGATAATTCCACATATCAGTAAATTTGTTTATTATTTTGCCAAAAAATTGAATTGTGTACTCAAGAAGGCTATGTTTAAGGCTTTATATTGCACCGATTTTATCAATTGATACATATTTATTATTTAAATTTCATATTTTTAAACCACCCATCTGCCTCAGAGGGGCTCTTTGTATATAGAACATTTATATTTTATTGCATATATTTGAATCATATTTATACAGTTGCTAGAAGGAAATATAGAAAATTTACCTTGCAGAATAAACGGACAGCAGTTATTGATCACACTTTTTCATATTTTAGATACAAAGCTAAAATTATGTGTTTGTGGAAGATTCATGTCTAAAAAAATTCAGTTTTACATATTCATGATTTTTTCCAAAGAAATAATCTAGTCTAGAGTATAAAAAAATACAATGGAGTATTCAAATAATTTCAAAATACTTTATTTGAAAATATTCTTAATTATCTTTTAAAAAACATAATTTATCCTTCAAAGTTAGAAATATATAGGGTAGATTTGTTTGAAATTCTCTAATCATGTATATGATTGCTATTATTTATTTAAGAACTGACTTCATTTTCATATTTTACTGTGTTTGGAAAGATTGTTATCATTAAACTTAAAGATCATTATTTGAATGTAAATTTGATGGAAGGCAAAATTACATTGTATGGATATTTTAAAAAAGCAAATGTTGATGATGATACTGTTCCCAAGAATCAAAAACATTTAAAGAGCAATACAAGTTTACTGCATACAATTGAAGGAAGCTGCCATTTTACAGAATATGGAAGACTATCCACCACACAATTAAAAAGATCAAGAGGCGATGAAGTTCCACGGTTACAATTTTACTCTCTAAATACTTGTTTATCCAACTTATATAATTAATTGTCCTAACATAAACTCCTGGATGTCTTGGGCGACCACAACCATAACCAAAGCTGGTAATTCCTATCAAATAAAACTTTGTAGTGGTTGGGAGGTAGCATGCCAGAGGACCACCGCTGTCTCCCTGGAACAGGAAAAGCACATAATGTTTTAATATTTATTTATTTATTTATTTTTAGGAAGCAACAGATTATCAATTGTCAAATTGTTTTCTAGGAAAAATAAAGCTGGAAAACCTGAACAATCTTATTCTAGTTTGGTAATACACAAAGTAGGCCAATTAAGATATAATTTCTTGGAAAATAAGCTACTTGCTTAGTAGGCTTGACCAAAAATCAAACTATATATCTAAGAGTACATAATCTATCATCCAGTTTTACCTATCATAAGAAAGCATTTTATACGTAGCTACGTTATACGTAGGACTGGTCACAAGTGCGAGGACCAGTCAAAAATTACTTTTTCAGCCCTCTGAGTAGTCCATGTGCACAAAAGGACTACCCAGAGGGCTGAAAAAAGTGATTTCTGACAAGTCCTCGCACTTTTGGCCAGTCTTTTTTTATTTTGAAATTTACTAGTAGCCGCTGCATTTTCCACCCCGGCTTATACGCGAGTCAACAAGTTTTCCCAGTTTTGGGGGGTAAAATTGGGGGGGGGGGGTCGGCTTATATGCGGGTCGGCTTATACACGAGTATATATGGTAATTGCCAATACAATGCAGACTCTACATCTGAACCTCCCAGGATAAATTAGTGAACTGAAGGTAGATCTGCAAAACAAAACCAGTGAGGAACCAATAAGTAGACTGGATTCCGAGAACCTCTCTGAATAAGGAAAAGATAGGATATTGCCTATATGTGCTCGTAAAATCCTAAAATGTACTAAAACTTTCTATTAAGAATTTTAAAGAAAAATAAAATGAACACAAACTTAGAACAAACAGCAAAGAAAAAGCCAGAAATACAAAGAGAAAGAAATAGAAGTAACTTCCATTTTTACAGCAAATATAAATAAAAATACAAAATTATTCTATTTAGCTCTTTTTATCTATTTTTTCTAGTCATCAGATCCATAAGTTCATTTTTCCAATCAGCAATAAATATGGCTATTGTCTTTTATCTAATTGAAGTTGATTCAGCCATTTCTGCAAATCCGATTCGTCAAATTATGAATAATGCCAAATCTTTAGTTTTGTGCACATTAATTGCTACAGTTATCATATATAAAATTAAATTCTGTGACTTATTTCCTACTGTTTTGTCCATCAATTTCCAAAGAAAATACTTCTGTTTGAATTCTATTTAATCTTGTAAGATCTTCTGAATTTGTGTTTTTACTTGTATCCAAAAAGTCTGGCTTTTTAAAAAGTCCATTAAAGATGATAAAATGTCACTTCATGTGGTTCCCATTTCCAACATAAATTTATACATTCTAGACAGTAAATGTTTATTACATTCTAGAGAGTGTCTCTGATGAGCTATACATCTTTTTACAGAAATTGACTGTTTTTTCTCACAAATTTCCTTCACAATTTGTTCAAACCAGACTCCAGATAATTCAGTTTAATCACAGATTGCTTATTGCAGTACTGGAGCAACAAGACCTCTCTGTATAGATTGTTAGAACAAAAAGGGCATTCACAGACTTCCTAGCTATTATAATAATGGGATTTATAGCAATAGCAATAGCACTTAAGAGTTATATTGTTCCATAGTTTTTTACAGCACTCTTGGGGGGGGGGTGTTTACAATGTCAGCATATTGTCCACAAAACCTGGATCCTCATTTTACCAACCTCAGGACAGAAGACTGAGTCAACTTTGAGCTGTCAGTATCAAACTCCTGACAGTAGGCAGAATTAGTCTGCCATTTTGCATTCTAAGTACTGTGCCATCACAGATCATACATTATCTTAAATTGGTTTTGGTTCCAAGAGCTATACTTGCTTTCTAGTATTTTCTGGGTTTATTAATATTATTTGTTCAAAATTTTCTGAGTGAGCTGACAGAGTTTATTGTTCTGGAAAGGCAGTTAAGGGCGGTGGGTATTTTGTTTTGTTTAGTTTTACTTGTCAAATTTGTCAAATCAGGTATCACATATTCTCTTACAAGTGACTTTGAAAAGGACCTTCCAATTTAGGAAAAAGTACAGCTGGTATACAAGAAGAATTTGTGCAGATATCCCTAATCATGGTTACACTTGCTTTTTGAACAAGAGCCTCAACTCCAGAAACATCCTCAAGCTCTGCCAATCAGCACTAAGATATTTTTACCTTCTTCTTTTAACCTTCTTTCCCTTCATTCTAATCTCCTTGGCTTTAATAACCTTAAATGTTAAAGTCCTTGAATATTCCAGACAACAATCCAATAGCCATATCACATGACAGGTAACTGTGTTGTTGCTCTGATGGACTACAGGGGAGGCAATATGGCTGGAAAAATCATGACTAGCATCTAGGCAGCAACAGGACTCAGGCTGGTACTCAACTTAAATGAACAGGTATGTTTCAGAAGGAAAGAAAATGGGTCCAGATGGATATCAGAAGGATAATAAGAGAGCAAGAAAGTATAAGCAGGAGATTAACTTTGTACATTGACTACACAAAAGTTAATGACTATTGATTAAACTAGTATGGGGAACCTACTAAGAGAAATTCAGTCCCAGAACATCTGATTATTTTTTCTGAGGAAATTTTGCAGTGATAAGAAGCTACTGTAAGAAACAAATTTAGAGAAATGAGTAATTCAGAATCAAGTAAGTGAGGCAAGGACACGTTTGTTCCCATATCTGTTGAATATATCAAATGAATATATTTTAAGAATGAAGGCTGAAACACTAAAAATATCCAATATGAAGATGATACTATTTGTTTAACTCCATTTTGAAACAGCTTGATTCCTTAATGATTTCTATGAAATTAATGAAACAGCCATCAAGTCCTCCAACATATTGCCCAGTCTAAGTTATTCTTGATTCTATGAATTTAGTTGAGTTTAGTGGGTAGAGAGATAAAATGCTGATGACATCTTTCCCATTTAATATAGAGCAGTGCTTCTTAAATTGTATAAGGACCCCTGAGGATCCCCCAAGACCCTCTCAGGGGTCTGCAAAATCAAAATTATTTGCCAGCTATTGCAGATATTTTTTTAAATGTAAAAACAGTGTCATTTTTCTCATTTCTTATTTTTAAAAATATAAATTATTTTTCATGAAAATATTTTATTTATGTGAATATTTAATGGTTTAATACAACTATTTTTACATGATGCAATATATTTCTACAAAAGTGTCAATTTTATCAATATCACAAATATAAATAAATAAAACTCTACAAACAATAGCTGTTTTGGAGTTCTCCATAATTTTTAAAGAAAGCCAGTTAGGTGTAGTGTTTAAGGCAACAAACTAGAAACTGCAAGACTGTAAGTTCTAGATCTCCTTTAGGCACAAAGCCAGATGGGTATCTTTGAGCCAGTCACTCTCTCAGCCTTAGGAAGCATGCAATGGTAAACCATTTCTGAAAAAAACCAAGGAAAGAGTTGTCTAGGTCAGGAGTCCCCAATCTTTTGGACCTCGGACCACCAAGTTCATAATTTTAAATCCTGCAGACCACTAATACAAATCCAGTGCGCCACTTGCTGAAGCCCCTGGACTCCCAGTGATGGGATGGGGTCCTTCAGGCACTCTCCCTCCTCTCTCTTTCTCCCTCCCTCCTTCTTTCTCATTTTCTTTCTCTCTCCCCCCTTCTCTCCCACTCATTCTCTGATTCCGTCTTTTTCTCTTTCTCTTTCATTCTGTCTTTCTCTCATTCTTTCTTTCATTGTCTTTCTTTCTCTCATTATCTCTCATTCTGTCTCTTTCTCACTTTCTCTTTCATTCTGTCTCATTCTGATTCTCTGATTCTTTCATTCCATCTCTCTAATTCTGTCTTTCTCTGATTCTTTCTTTTTCTTTCTCTCCCATTCTCTCTCTCTTTCTCTCCCCTTTCTCTTTCTCCGCTTTCTCTTTCATTCTCTCTCCCCACTTTCTTTTTCTCCCCGTCTCTCCCACTTTCTCTCTCTCGTTCTGATTCTCTCGTTCTGATTCTCTTTCTCTCTCTCATCTCATGAGCCAGCCAGGGTCTTGGGGCTGAGAAGTCAAGCATCTCCCCGAGAGACCGAGGTGCGCAGAGCACCAACAAGGGCCGAAAGAAATGGCAGCGAGATCCAGCAAGAGATGAAGCTTCGCTCCCCCTCTGGAATATGGAGCGAATCCCCCCCTTCCCTTTCCCTTTCCAGGCAAGGAGTGACTGGGAAGAGAGGGTGAGGGGTGGGGACAGCCACTGGTGGATTCAGCTGATAGGAAGCTACAGCAGGGGGAAGAAACACCCTGGGGTTGCCGCCACCCATTGCTTCGGCCCGCCTGCACCACCACCACCCCCTTGCACCATTACCTCATTCCGGCCGGCGAGGGCTGCGCTGCAAAGTTGCAAATTGCACGAACCTCCCTCAACAGCGGAGATTTACAGCCCCACTATGATCTGCCTGGCCAGTCCCATATTCCAGAGCTCTGGTCACAGGACTGGCCATTGCTCATCCCGGAGCAGCTCCTCCACCCGGGTGCACCACGGACCACCAAAATTTTCTTGCAGACCACCAGTAGTCTGCAGACCACTAATTGGTGACCACTGGTCTAGGTAGTTGTCAGGACTCAAAAAGTGATTTGAAGGTACCAAAATGAATAAATGAGTGGTGAGAAAGTGTCCTGAGAACAGTAAGTTTAAGAAACACCAATCTATCTAGAGTCTCCAAACTAATCCAAAAGAGACTTTTTGAAATAAAATATGCTATTTAAAACAAACCTTAAGATTCTGTGCTGTTAGTAGACAGATGAAGTCTAAGTAGTACGGATACTACTTTCCTTGGAAATGACAACAGACATTTGGCTATAACTACTGATATAAGGTGGAGCTATTCTAATGGATCAGTTAATCAAGATATCACTTGGAAATGTATGATTTCCAATAATAATTTTTGTGCTTGAAATGATAACATTTTTTCTTTCATTGCTACTCTGAAATACATCCAGGTAATTTTGGTCATAAGTCTCTATTATGGTTGGAGAGGTCCCAGCTTAGATATTTATCTCAGATAAGAAAAGAATGAAAATTGGGAACTTGTTCAGCCACTTTATCGCATAAAGAACTCAGTGGTTCTGTCCTGGGACTGGAAAACAGAAGGGAAGTTTATTCTGATCCCATTCATCAACATAAGTAATTTTGGTCCCATCCATTAGCCAAAGGAATAAATATCACACATTTGTTAGAATAGAATAGAATAGAATAGAATAGAATAGAATAGAATAGAATA